>MTQE01001141.1:5587490-5606867 GCA_014337955.1 Aspidoscelis marmoratus | reverse complement strand
TGTGTGTGTGTTTGTGTGTGCATGTGTATGTGCAGGACTGGCAGGACGTCCTTGGCAAAAGCATGAGGGGAGGGGAGAGGAGAGGGGGAGCTGCAATTCCCCACCCTCCACCACATCATTGGGGAATCCAATCGGAAGGCAGGGGTGGGACCCCAGCTGGCAAGAGGTAGAATAAAAGATTCCCTTTCCCTAATGTGATTTTGAACCATTTTGGGTGGCGACAGCAGAGGGGTTTATAGCAATTTAAAGTGATTTAAAGCCACTGACGTGGGGACTGCCAGAATCCGTGTTTGAATGGCTTTTCTTTTCTTTTGTTTTAAAACTGTTTTAAGAGGCATCAGTGGGAACTGGGTCTTAATATGATATTTAAATCTTCTGAAAAACATGAACTCTGCTTTAAGCAGTTTGACATGAACTGGCATATAAAAGCACCTGTAATTTACTGTGCAATGTTTAGGGAAAATAATGGGGAAAAGTAGTATGCAAAGTTATTTTAGAATATTTTTTTAAAAAAGTCTTATATGGTGGAAAATACAGTATATTTAATAATAATTAAATATCCTTCCTTATACTTCTAGCTCTCAGAGTCCTTTCAAAAACTGAAACATATTTAAAAAACCAGTTAAATTATAGCATGGCAATTACAAAGCCCGTTGTTAGTTAGTTAGTTAGTTAGTTAGTACATTTTATCCCACCTTAATTTGCATTTTTAGGGTGGTTACAACAATTACCTGAAGTTCTCAGGGCAGGCCATATGTCCATTTAAATATATAAAACATGGACCCACCCACTCTACAGGAGAGACCTTAAGCATACAAGACCTAAGAGATACATTTTGACTACATCTTCACTTAATCATGAGGGCACCTTTAAAAGGTGTCTTTGGTGCTATGTCTCCACCTGAGGTGGCAAGGGGTATCTAGTGGAGTCCACACTGCCCCATTTTGTTGGCACAATCACTGTCTGTTTGTTTTTCAAGGCACAAATTTCTATTCTGAACACAGGAGCTGCAGAGGACTGCTTCATTTCTGAAATAAAGACCAGGAGATGTTTTTTCAAGCAGCAGTCATGGTGCCTCCCCCCATGCGCTTGCTAAGAAGTGAACTCCTCTGGTATGTAGAGGCCTGGCTTTTAGCAAGATACAAAAAACTACGGTACATTGGTAGGAAGTCCCTCAACAAACCTTAGAAAGAAGGATATTCCATGGTCTTCGGGCTATCCCTGAGAATATCTTTGGGTGGGTTTGTACCCATTTAACTAATAAGAATGGTTGCACGGCTAAGAAGACTCCTACTAAAGATCTCAATAAATGATAAATTTACATGGGCGGAGACATTGCTTTTGTTATTTGGCAGCCAATGCACTACTTTAAAGTTGGAGATACCATGTGTATTAGTCAAAGGCATCAACTCTCTTATAGGGTGTTTTTCCACTGTCACTAAAAAGTACCCATTAAGTACCCATTAATGGGTACATAATAGCATTTTTGTACCCATTAATGGGTACTTAATGGGTACTTCTAGTGACAGTGGAAGAACACCTATAAATAGGCACTCATGATACTGGCATCTCAGGCAAGAACAACCCATGTTGTATATTTTAACAAATGCCCTGCTAGATTGGACCAAAGGCCACAGCTTATTTCACACTGGCCAGGCAATTGCATAGGGACGTCCATGAGCAAGGTAGAGAATAACTTTTCCTCATCCCCTTTGGCCACACCACGCATAATATTGTACACCTTAATAAGTCACTCCTTTTCTAAGCTAAAGATATCCCAAATGCTATCTTTCTTGGTAAACGCATTTCTCAAGTTCCTTAAACATTTTAGTTGCTTCATTCTGAATCATTTCTAAGGGCCTACCTATAATAGATAAATACAGTGCAATGATTTTGTTATCATTTTCCTAGGGATAGATTTAAATCTTCCATTCCACATCCATTTTTTTTTCCTTTTTTAAAACCTTCATCCCAGAATATATGGGTATTGCTCCTAACCACTCCGAATGGGCAATCTCCTCATTGTGATATGTGTGTGTGTGTGTGTGTGTGTGTGTGTGTGTGTGTGTGTGTGTGTGTGTACCGAGCTGGAGAATTGTCTGCCTGCCAGGGCGCTCCAGAGGAAGATTAAAAAGTGTGTCCTTTTTCTTCTGGACCCATCAAAATAGCTAGGAAGGAGCATGTGGGGAAGAAACCCTTGCTGAGGTTTTTGTACTAAGATTCCCAGCTGCAAAGTACTCCAGCAGTGATTTCAATATATGTTGCTCTCAATTCCTTTGTTCACATAAAGTGGAAAATTGAGCTACACTGAAACAGTAGAAATGTGTGTGTTGGGGGAGGAGGCAGCCGATGAAATGTCAGATCACAGATATAGCCTATAGGAAAAGGGCAGGGTCAAAATAACAAACTGTCATTTCTGTCATTCTAAGTCAGAACAGTATTTGACAGCAGCTGAAGCTTCCTTTCCCAGTGTAGTAGAGGCATTAGCTTCACAACTGCCCAAACACAAAATTGCTGAGGAAAAACACAGCATGCATGCCATATTGTACAAAATACACCCCTGTGCAAAAGCATAACACAACACTGAAAGCTGTGAATGTTGTCTGCAGTTCTAGAAAACCATGCTTAACATTCACATATCAAAGAGTGGCAGGATGCAATAACCAATCATAGAGAGGGGCAGAGTTGACCTCATTTCTTTGGTGAGTTGGGGCAGTGCTATTCATCATGGATTCAGGACAAAACAGCATAGAATCATAGAGTTGGAAAGGACCTCTTGGTCATCGAGTCCAACCCCCTGATCAATGCAGGATTTCCTAAACCATTCCAGTCAGATGTAGGTCCAGAGTTGGTATCACAGAACTCACTACCTCCCATGGCAACCTATTCTATTGACTGATCACCCTCACTGTAAGGAAGTTTTTCTTAATATCTAATCTGTATTGACTCCCTTGAAATTTCATGCTATGAAACTTCAAGTGTGATGGCGGAAAAGAGGAGCAGAAGTGCATTGGACCAACATTAGCGTGGCTGCCCTCCCTTTATAATTAAACAGCAGCAATTGAAATGGAAGCCAGAAATTAGTCCTATAATTAACCTGTATGCAGTTAGGGCCTCACACTACTATATCCCTTTGAAAATGGGATAACCAAAACAATACATAGCAGAATCAATTTTTAAGGTCATCCTAATATTGCCAGTTGCATTTTCAGTGTTGTTTTTTTATTATTCTTAGCATGCCATTGACCTTTTCTTTCCAGCAGACATAAGAGGCTTTTCCGCACTGCAACGCGTTCCAAACGGGACGCGTTCAGGCGGGAAGCTTAAGACAGCTCCGGGCGCTTTCACCGTTCACACACAGGCGCGCCGGAACGCGTTCCGGCACGACTGTGTGCGAATGCTCAAAGCGCCGGGAGCTGTCTTGGCCGGCAAAGGCCGGCCAGGGGCGCGGAGACAGCCGCGGAGGCAGATCGGCAATCAGCTGATTGTCAAACAGCTGATTGTCGAAGCCGCGCCGGCGGGGGAGGCGGGCCCGCAGCTGTTCGGGAGACAGAAGCAGGCGCGAATGCTTCTCCTCCCAAACGCCTGCGGGCGGCTCGTCCGCGTTCGAACGCATGTAGAGCACTTCAAAGTGCTCTACATTTCGAACACGAGAAAGACAGCTGCGGACACGTCGGAGCGCAAGCCCCGCTCGGGCAATGCGGATGCCGTGTCCGCAGCTGTCTCCCGCGCGTTCCAAACACCCCCGTGCGAAAACGTCTCAGGTCAGTGATTTCATTGAACTGACTACCACTACGCCAAGGTCTTTGATAGGTTATCGCAGGAAGCTCAGATACTATTACTCTGGTAAGTGCAGTTGGAGTTTTTACTCCAATGTGCACGGTTGGTCTTATGGAATGGTTTCTGCCAATTTAGTGCTCCTCCAAAGGACAGACATCAGAGCAGAAAAATGTTGATCTGAAACTTCTTTGCTTCTGTTATTAAAATATCTCATTATATGCACCCCTTCCCATAGTCCTTCTTGCTGCTGAATATTTTATTATTATTATTATTATTCCATTGCGTTGGTGCATTGTTTACATTAGGGGTGTGCACAAATGCAATATTCGAATGTCTGAATTCCTATGAATAGAGAATAATTAATTAAAATTCAAACCAATTTGAATACATTCAGATCTATTTGTATGAATATTCAATATGCATTTGATGATATGAATATCAAGAACATTCGTATAAATCTGTACACATCTGTACATATCCGTACACATCCTGTTTTTATCCCGTACGCATCATGTTTTCACCTTGTACGTATCCGTACAGATACTTATGGAAACGAATGTGTATGGATATTTATGTAATGCATATGTATCCATACACATATGAAAGTCTGAATTATTCATACAAATGATTCAAAATATTCATATTCATTCAAATATTAAAAACCAAATGTCTGGACATTCGATTCAAATTCAAATGCCTGAATTTGGCCAAATTTGATCTAATAACAAATATTTTTAATATTTTTGCACATCCCCAGTTTACATATGTGATCAAACAAATCTAAAAAGCAACAGCATCAGTGGTGTCCACAAACAACAACTTTTCCTGTGTAAGCATAGCCTTGCTCTGCCCTGTGTGTACGAGGCAATAAAATTAAAGGGAGTTACCTGTGCACATTGTGCAGTGAATTAGTTCAAGTTGTTAACCCCCTGATGACATTGCCTATCCAGCACAATTTCCTAGCTTTGGTATCACAGACCCAAAGCCTATTTAATCATAACTCTGCTCTCCAATGCAATCTAAATGCTGCAGTTTCCAGCTTCTAATTTCAAGCATGACTGAGTGGTCCCACCTGTAGCTACCTGAGTATGCTATATTTAATTAAATTAAAAACCTGCTGTTGCACTCCATTTGATATTAAATGAGGAGATATTCAGAGGGATTTCTCTCCTGTGCACACATTGCTGTGGGGAGAAAAATACAAACCCAATAATTTACTAAGCACACATTTATTGCCTTCTTGAGCAGTCCCAGATTTCCCAAATACAAATGGATAAACATACCATGGCATCACAGGGATCCTTTTCATCCAAAAGAGGGAAGGAAAGAAGACCCAAGGATTTGTTTGGCCATTGAAGTTGCAGTGTGTAATGCTTGCTTCTGAACAAACTCTAGAACTCAATGGCAAGATCCAGCTCTTAATAATTATTACAGGATTTTGAATTTCATCTTCTAGAATTCTCCTGGGTTATCTACTTACACAGTACAGTGGATCTCTAACTTTGGCCCTTTCTGCATTCACTGGTGACCGAAACTGAGGATCCCTGGCTCCATCTGCACTGGATGTAGCCAACTCCAGATTAACGAAGCCCTTAATCCAGATCTATAGTAGACCTGTTTAACTGGGTCTACAGTCACACTAAAGGCATTGTTCTGGGTCATGGCATGTGTACAGACAGCATGTCTCTGTGTTCCAAAATGACCAAGGTGTGCTTTTCAGTGTCATGCAATAGCTTCACAGCAATGGGGAGGTGTGGGCTGATCAGCGCACAGTGTTCATCCAGCCCATGCCTCCATGTAATCGGGGCCAGTAGATCTCCAAGTTACATGAGCCAGTTTGGTCTTGTGGTTAGAGTGCCAGACTCATATCTCCTATTCAGCGAGTTTGATTCTGCACTCCTCCACAAATCCAGCTAGGTGAGCTTGGGGCAGTCACAGCTCCCTGCTGATCTCTCACAGCCCCCCCTACCTCTACATGAGAAGGGAGAGGCCCAATATGCTTGCTAGTCCAGTATACTAGCCAGTGCAGAATTTCCCCAAGTGAGCAATCAGTCTATACCAAAGTTTATAATATATTTCTATTGACATGTTCATAGAAAATCTCCTATGTTCTTTGGCATGTATGACATGTGTTCAAACAGGGTGCATAAAACTCCAGTTAAATTTAGATACCAGTACTGTGCAAATATCAATACTACCAGACTAAGAAGCTCAAAAGTCACTTCTAAGAAAAATCCAACATCTGCTACTGAGAGGAATTTCAGGAGCGGGGGGCGGGGGAGAGCTTGGGCACCTCTGTCCTACAGGTCTGTCTAGATTTAGTGTTTTGCTCTGAGAATGTCTGCTGATTTACTCTCCAATAGCAAGCCGGTACTCATTTTTGTGACCTTTTTGTTGCTACATAAATTATGTTTTGTGAAGACCAAGAGAGCTTTATGGGCTGGGGTGTTCCACAGCACGTAATTTATTTCACTTTTTATGTCTTTGTCAGAATCACTGAGGCCCAGCAGCCAGAAGACCTGTACATGACTGCAAAAGTCACATAAAATGTTTGTTTAATTAGTTATTTCAACTTTTAGCCTCACTCAATCTCTTAAACTGAGGGTGGACAGTGATACCCAGGTGTTCACAAAATGTGCTTAGACATAAAGGAAGGACATGATAAGCAGGGGATGATGCCAGAGGAGAGAAATACGGGGAGTCTTGTATAAACAAGCACTTGAAGTGTGGACTTCTTGGCAGCCTTTCGTCTTATCAGTCGTAATGCTTCAACAGGACTAAGAGGGGGTGAAGAGGTTCCCTCTTCTTACCTATAAGAAAGTGTGTACAAAAAGAGGCACTGGGTGGTGGAAACTGGTTCTTCTTCACCCTCCCAGGTACTGGCTTTTGTGCAGTTACCCTGTATTAATCCTACTGAGCTAGAATATGTGGAGGCCCACTGAACAAGATTACATGGGCATTTGGGCTGGATCAGCACCATCTGTATTGATCTTAGGACACCAACAGGTCTATATTTGCTGCCACTGCCCTGAACTATTTCCCGTTACCTCCTTGGGTTTACAAATATAGACAGACTCCAAGATAGTAAAAAAAAAAAATAAAGACTGTTACCTACAGTTAATGCAGATACAAATGTGCAACTTGGGCTACGGAATAAAATCTGCTGTTAAAAAAAGTGCAGCTTACCTGCTGCAAAACCACGATGCGCCATCTGGACCCCAGCAGGCTCCCCGCAGCTTTCTCAGAGAAATCTGTGATACTCCCATGGCGCACAGGGTGAGGCCCGCATCACGTGGGATGGAGCAGCCAATGGAAGCTGAGTTGCAGGCTCAGCTCTCATTCGCTGTTCTCGCCATCTTGTCTGGACTGACAGGAACATGTGAATTTACCTAACACTGCAGAGCAACTGCTCATCATTCTGCAGAAGGCAAATTCAAAGTAGCAGCCCCATAATGCACCGCCGCTACACAGTATCGAGGGTCAAGTGTGATGCCCACACCCCGACTGCGCATTGGAATGTGCAGTATCTGTCTGTCTGTACACACCCTAAATAACAACAGTAATGCTCATGAATGTTCCCTTAAACTGTGGCACTGCATCTTTTGATGTGCTGGTTTTCTGTGTAGAAAGAGGATGTTTCTGTCGTAAACATACTCTCTCTTTCTTCCCACCCCACTCAACATGTAATGGTCAGCTCATTAAGCAGTCAAACAGTGTTGCGAGCCATTTTTATAGGATATTTTCCCCCTTTAGAAAGATCATTAGGTTTGTTTAGGTTTCTTTTTGTTGCTGTCTTGAATGCTGAAATAATGAGGCTATGTTTAGAAACAAGTCAATGGGGACAAACGGGAAGAATTCCTGGTAATTATGTGATTCACAATTAATTTCTGACAGCTGTCAAAACAAAAGTACTCAACTTTCAGACCTGCCTGCCCCTCACCTCACAGTCTTTGCTTTAAAAATCTTATTGGTTGGAAACTAAAGGCTTAAAAATATTCATTACTCTTGTCTCACTTGTCTGTAATTGAAGCTGATAGGGAACAGAACAACATCACGAGAAGGAATGGCGAATGCCACCATAAATCTAAGTCCAAATAGCAACTCTGGCCACCTGGCCTGATCATTAGTGTTTAAATGTCAGTCAGAGTTTGGGGAGTGGGAGAAGACTTTGTTAAAGAACACTGATGCACCTCTCTTTGGCAACCAAACTGATCTTTTTCATGCATTTCATGACAGGTTTTATCCTGGAATGAACTGCAGGGAAGAAATGGTTGCCAAATGGGATCACTTCGTGATTATGATGAATTTTGCCACAAGAGATTTCCACAAGTGTCTTTGTTGCTCTTTGCTTTAATGGGATATAAGAAAAAGCTGGAAATAGCAGTACCTTCATTAGAGCCACAACATTCAGGCTGCACCAACGAGGGTTGTTGTTGTTTTTCTGATTTCCAGAGCTAAAATCCATACAGACATTTATGGAGGAACCCAAAGGACATCATCTGGCCATAGAGTGGCAGAAAGGACTATCAGATGATGGCTTTCTGCTGTCCTCCTGCCCCACCAACACTTACTGCCCATGTCCATTTGGAAAAGTACAGAAAATAGCAAACCTGTGGTACCATTTCCTGTGCTTCACTGAATGGCTCCAGTCAGAAACTCTGGGCCTGTTTGCACTATGAGACCAGTATGGTTTAACAATACCATACTAGACCAGCAAGGATCCAGTGTAGGGATGTACATGGATGTTCATAACATTCAATATTCATACAAATTTCTACAAATTTGGATATTCATATACAAATTGAATGTTAACGACATTTGTACATTGACATTCGTATTCATACAAATGTTTCAGATCATTCAAATGTTTTTGAAAATTCGTGAAATGGGGAGTTGGGAAAGTGGCTGCATCAGTCATATCTGCAATGGATCCAAAGTGCATTCAACATGGTTTGAGAGTAGATTCAAAGTGGATTCAGGGTGGATTTTATGTTTTCAGAGCCAATATGTGACAGGATACATATTGGATATGTATCAGATACGTATGAGTTCGTATTGGATATTCATATGAATACTATCATATTGAATAGAATCCTAGCACATTCGAAGGGGATCTATTCAAACGAATACAAATTTTCATACATTCGATTCGATACAAATTGAATGGAAAAAAAAAACTATTTGTACACATCCTTAATCCAGTGAGATGGTAGCCATTTGCATGATGAGTACTAAACTAGCCTCATATTGTGAATGGCCAGGGTAGGGCTAGCCAAATTGCCTAGGCAACATCCAAGGTAATGTCTGGTGCATGCTTAGCCATTGTCATGGGAATCTGAATGCTTCACACAAACGGCGCAGGTGCACAGCCACACCCCTCACCATGCCTCACCCGGAGCACAGAAGAACTGACACCTTCAAATTGTGGTGTTAGAGAAGACTTTGAGAGTCCCTTGGACTGCAAGAAAACCAAATCAGTCAATTCTAAAGGAAATTAATCCTGATTGTTCTTGGAAGGACAATTTATTTAATTGTTGTTACCTGCCCTGAGACCTTTGGGTATAGGGCAGGATAGAAATAGAAATAAACAAATAATTCTGAAGCTGAAGCTGAGATACATTGGCCACATAATGTAAATACACATTACAAATACAAAAGAAAATTGAGGTGGATAGATAGTGTCATGGAGGCAATGAACATAAGCTTAGGAAAACTTTGGAAGGAAGTATGGGACAGAAGGGCATGTCATGTTATGGTCCATGGGGTCACAAAGACTTGGACGTAACTGGACAACTAAACAATAGGTAATAAACAAATTAGTGGATTAACGCTCCACGTTCCCCAAGTTAGATTCCCCAGCTTCACTCAGGATGAAGGTAATGATAAACTACTTACAGTAATGGGAACCCATATTCTAATTGTTTCTGTAGTTACATTTGTACTGAGATATTTTCATTTCTATTTCTTTCTATTTTCATTATCTTTTTTTAAAAAAATTATTTTTTGTTTAAGTGATTTTATAGTACACCATCCTTAGACTATGGTAATAGGTGTCACGACTTCTAGCAGACCGTCCAGTGCCTGCCCTCCGAAAAGTAGCTGGGCACTTTTAGGTTGCTGGAAGTGTGCATTGGGCCGAGTGAGTACTACAGGTCTAAAGCAATATACTGGTAGCAAGCGCTGTAATAGTAAACCAAAACAAGTTTATTAAGAATAACAATCAGAAAGGTAAGAAAGTAAATAGGAAGTTCAGATAAGACAAGAGAAAGATCAAAAGTCTCTTAATATAGCAAGCTTCAAGCATACACAGCTTTCTTAGCTTAAAGGTAACCAGTTGCTTCTAAGCAGATATTCCTATCCACTTCCCTCTTTGGTTTGCTCTGCTTAACTCTAGCCTCCCCAAAGTTTAGCAACTCAAACCCAGTCTCAGCAAGGCTTAGCACCTCCTTGCTAGGCTGTGGGTTGCAGCCTCTGGTCAGTCCTTATCTGAGCTCCTTCAGAGCAACAACCAGACACAGTTGCCTCCTTCTGCTCCCCTTCCCAAAGAACAGAACCCGTCTGATCAATTCTCCTTCAGAGAAAAGACCCTTGGTCAGTTACTGGCAAATTCTCCCTCAGAGACAGATCTCCGCTATCAGTCTCCTTCAGAAATTGCTCAGCCAAAAGACCCAGTCTGCTGCCTTCTCAGTCTATTATACCCTTCAGCCCCTAGTGCTGCAATTGGCTGTTACCACTGGCAACTGAGGGAAACTCCTCCTGCTTGTCAATCAAGCATCCAGGTCCCTGGGCAGGTTTTCCTTCCAAATTGCCAGCAGCCAATCAATGCAGAAGAACCCGGGCAATGTTTCCCGCCTTTTTTGCTATTTGCAGCCTAAGCTTGCAAATGCAGTTTGCAAGGGTTTGCACAGGCAGAAAGCAACATAATTTGCAAAGAGGCTTGCAAGGGAGCAAAGAAATATTACTGCCCATTGCAGCCTGAACCCAGAAGCCGTCACAATAGGGCAGCATAAAAATCCAATAAGTAAATAAGAAAGCAGCAGGTATAAAGGATTATACTGATAACCAGCCATACATGAGCTTGTATTTGGTTCTTCCGCTACATTTGTAAATCCTTCAAACAAAATAAAACCAATCCAAATGAAGTAGCCTCATGACAAGTGGTGCACATATACTTTGCCAAAGATGATTTTGTTTCATTATGTTATTTTAACTGAAGTTATCAAGTGGCCACTTATAACACTGAGGATTTGAACAAAGTAGTTATGCTTTTACATCCCTATATTTAGTTAAGGAGATTGGTTGTGATGAAGTGGGGGAGGGGGGAGGGAAAGGAAAAGGGAGGGAGAAAGGGAGGGAGGGCAGAAGGAAGGAAGACTCTTTTTTCTCTTAATAAAAGGTCAGGCAGGTAGATATTCCATTTATCACTATTACAAAAGACTCTAGCACAGTGATGAAAAGGGAGAGAAATTAATTACAAGTCAGGGGCTGCAATAACTCTCTCTAATAGTGACAAAATTTTTAAATTAATGTTTCTGACACCAAGAGAAGTTTGATTAATTTTTACGATGGTATCATTGCAGTATCGTAGGATAAGAAAACTTCATTCTCTGCAATTTAGATGTAGATCATTCTTTTCGCATTCTGCTGAAATCTACAAGGCACCTTCACACTTTATTAACAGCTTCTGTCAGTGCCACTCTAAAATTAGTAAAAAAAGAATTATTCCACATGTATGTTCATATGCTTCTTTGTACAGAAAACATGCATGTGCGCGCACACACACACACACACACACACTAGGGTACAGTAGTTTAAAATACCTAGAGGATGTATTCACACAATAGCCTGTGAAAGTGCAAATACTATTAGCAGCAACAGAATTCTGACCATAAATGCCCATTGAGGCTTCAAGTTCTTTTCCTTTTGAGCACTATGTTGAAGATTTTTAGTGTGCCCACCCAGAGTTTAAATATGACATAGCATACAAGGAGTTTGGGAACATACAGGAAGATTTAGCAAAGGAAGATTGGCTAGAGTAGCCTTTTAAATGTACTTTGACCTTCTGCAACATGAAATGAGAAGTCCTTGAAAAGCAGCCCTCAAACTGCCTGCAGAAAACAGTTTTTGCATTCTGCATTGGCAAAATCTGCAATATATATAAAAAAACACAGTTAAAACTGAGTTCATTAAAAATGACAAATAAGAAACAAAGGGGGGGGGTTGCAAATGTAGTAGGAGTCTTCCTTCTATACCACTGGTGCAATTGTGGGAGTGGGTGGGTGTTCTGGTTTGCTCCATCTACACAGGACAGAGTGAAATAAGAGGCCCCAAATGGCTGCCTGGGACAGTCTACCAGTAGACCCCCTTAAAGAGATCAACCAACATACTAGGCACTAGTAAACTAGACCGGAGAGCCATGTTACCTTGTCCTGGTCCAGGGATGGATCTATGTGCTCCTGGGAGGGATTCCTTGGACCAGATCAGAGTAGCCCAAGATAAGTGCTGAAATGGCCAAAGCTCCATCCACGTGTGCTTCACCAAAAAGGAAAGAAAAGAAACATTTTGCATATACTCATTTAGGATTAAAAACTATCTTTAAAATAGAAACACAGATCAGTTTTATGGAGAAGTTTGTAATCAAGAGATTTCTGCATCTGCAGCCCTGACACAACTTCCAGCTCCCTCAAGGGCCCTAGTCACACTTATATGAGACAGGACATCCTATTCATAATTTGAACTGAGGTCATACCATTTCTGTTCACACCTATATTGTTATAGGGCATCCTCAGGCTGTCCTCGCTTTGGGCTGCATTGCTCACACCTGTCTCCACAATCGACTTGAGCTCCTTCCACAGAATTCTTGGGTCTCCACCCCTTTTCCCGTGTCAAATCTAGTCCTTTCTTATTGGATGCCATTGTGTCACTCAAGGGAGGCAAGGGTGTGTGTTTGTGGTTCTTTTTAAGCCTGCTCTCCCACCTCCATACCCCACTTCCTTTATTTCTGCTTTTCTTCTCCATGTGATTAATTTTTAAAATTAATTTTTAAAATAATAATAAATTTGCAGAAAAACGCTAGATACAGGAATCATACACATAAATTGAGGAGAAAAAGGGAAGTGTCTCATGAATTTCGCACATGCCTCCCTCTCCTAGACATTGGACAATAGGAAAGACTGGACTCCGCCAACCACAGCATGGTTCAGCCTCCTTTAGCCCCCCTCACCCCCCACCCCCCGGCTCACACTGAGGGAGAGAAGATGGGATGCCAGGACGGGCTGAGTCCTCTGGAAAAGATGACTTTGGTTAAAATGATCTGACGGGGATAGGCCAGCTTGGAAAGTGAATTGAATAAAAAATAATGAGAGCAACATGACCAGAAGATGACCTGAAGTCATCTTAAACTAAAGATGTGACCAGGATAGGGATGTGGTGGTGCGGGTCTTGTCCAGGGCCCTGTGGAACCATGTAAGGGTTCCGAGGGCTAAATACAGGTCTTTGGGCGGGGGGGCTTATCTGGCATGGGCCTTTTACAGGGCCCTCTGGAACTGCGAGCAGGCTCCCAGGAGGTAAATACAGGCCTTCCGTTTTGTAAAACTGGAAGGCCTGTATTTACTTCCCAGGAGCCTGCCTACAGTTCCAGAGGGCCCTACAAGAGGCCCAGGATGGTGGTAATAGTGGCAGTGGTGTGGAGGCGCTGCAGATGGCAACGGGCAAGGAGGTACGGTAAGTGGAGAGGGGGTGGGAATGGAGGGGTGGTGGATTCGTTCTGGGCACGGATATTCTATAGAATATCTGTGCTCAGATTTGAATACCCTCACATCCAAGGGGAATGGTATTCGGACAGAGACAAATTTTTGAACATTCTATTCAACTCAAATAGAATGTGGAAAAATGACTTTGTGCACACTCCTGCTTTATGGTCCAACCTATGAACAGGCTTTCCTGAAAACAGGAGATGCCATTCAAACAAAGGCCATTCTCTGGCTGCCCTTCAAAACAGAAAAGTGTCAAATAAGACACTGGCCCGGGCAGCCTTGTTAAAATGGATCTTAATAATAGCAGATTAAATTCCTTGTGAAGTCCATTTACAAGGTCCTTCTTGGGACAACCAGAACTATCAGTCTGTTCCGTTCATAAACTCAGCAGTGACAGAAATCTTAACAAAAACATAAAGCATCATAAAACACACCACCAATTGCCCTAATGAAAATGTATCGGATTTGCAGCAATCAATGCCATCCAGCTTATGGTGAAAACACAGCTTTCTGTCTGTACTTGGCTCCCTTTAGTCAACAAGGTTGATGTTTCTGCAGTGCGGATCAATGAACCATTCATTAGAGGAAGTGAACCTGTAAGAATAAGCATTCATTTCTTTCCGCCAAGATCAAACAACAACTTGTACAGTGCAGTTGCAGCTGGAGATTTTAAATTAACTCAAAATCTTTCAATCTTTGCAGAATGTCGCAGCCCTTGATGTCAACTTTCACATGATAGCATCACACAAATGTATGATAGAGGAGTTTCCAGGGCAGGGAAGAAAGAAGATTCAAGAAGATCATTTTCGTTTTTCCCCCTCCTGCAGGTGAGGTTTGTGCCCAAGTAAGAGGTGCCAGGCTCAAGGCTACAATTGTACAGGCAGAGGTAACAGTATAAGAAGGATATTTCTGAGTGTCCCTCATACTATGCTATTTTTCACATGTAGGACACAATGTCACACGAGAGAGTGGTTCTGTTAACCATTCAGACAATTAATGGCATATTCTGAAATACACCAGTCTGTTCTCCTACTACTCAGTCATCCATGTTAACCTGTCTCCCAAAAAAGTTGATCATCATTCACTAAGATAGCCACCTGCCCACCCACAACCAGAGGAAAGCATTAAGAAGAGGGTATGCATGAAAATTTGTATAAAATGTGCATATACTACCAGTTTGGTCTAGTGGTTAGGGAGCTGGACTCTTATCTGGGAATACCGGGTTCAATTCCGCCCTCCCCCATGAAACCAGCTGGGTGACCTTGGGCTAGTCACAGCTCTCTTCTGAGCTCTCACAGCCTCACCTCTCTCACAGGGTGTCTGGTGTGGGGAAAAGAATAGAAAAGCTTTGTCAGCCTCTTTGAGTCCCCTTAAGTGGGTGAGACAAGCGGGGTAGAAAAGCCAACTCTTCTTCTTCTATACCAACATACGTCTGCAGATGGGAATGCATACATAATATAAATCTAACTAGAAATGGAACAGGTAAAGGAGAAGACAGTGATTCATTAGAGATGTGCAGGGCCAATTTGCACTTAACCCAGTGGACAACGCATGATTAACTCCCAGATGGAGCCTTCATACATGAAGGAGCCAATTCTTTACCAGAAACTGCTCCCTCCATCTGGGAGCTCACCAGGCACTGACTACATGATGGCTGCGTTCACACCTGTTTTAATCCAGCATCAAGCCACTTTCAGAATGAGGGAACATATCAGCAAAGTGACAAGCCGATTTTTCTCAGCGTTATCTAACTTAAACGATCCACCTTTGAGTTAGATAATGTGGAAATAAAATGACTGCTTACTTTTGCTGATGTGTTCTTCCATTCTGAAAGTGAACCGAAGCTGAATTAAAATTTAGGTGTGAACACCACCAGAGTGCCTGATTAAGTGCACCACATGTGCACTAACCCTGCACTAAGGTCAGAGCTAGAAAAGCTCTAGACACCCCATCCACATTTCCTCATATGTGAAGGGGCACATGATGAGCCATGCATGTGCACTCGAGCTGGCACCAGGATCCAAAGTGTAAATGCTTGGTGCAGTCCATGCTGTTTTGTCCAAAGCTTCCCATGGCTGGGAAGCCAAGTGTGAAAAGGCCCTGAAATTTAGTTATTCAAACCAACTGCTTTTGGTCCAGGTTCACTTCAAGCCATTTTTCCCCACACTCCTAGTGGCTTGGTTTGTGTGCAAAACATGTAAACGACCCACTTCATTGTGAACTGTGCATCTCTGTGACTTATAGAGCTGCTCAGTTGTCCACACAGTTGTTGAATATCAGTATGCTCAAGGGATGCTCACAGCTGACTGGCAATTCTAGTTGCCCTTCTTATTATAGTTCTCTGCCTTTAAGCCATTACTTTCCAACAAAAAACGGTTTACATCAAAGGCCACCATAAAGCACATTCTTCACTGGGCTGGTTCTGAAATATCTTCATTCATAGGGCCTCTTTCCTCTCCACTCCCAGGCCAGATAATTTTGTATGTCTGCACAGTTTGGGATTTCCTCAAGCCTGAACATTTCTCCCTGTTGGGCTCAAGTTCTGTTGTTGCATAAATATTGGCACTGACGCTTGTGAATGATAATTGAAATTTATAACCAACCATATGGTTCACTTTGAGAGCCCTTAGAGAGTCTTGCAGCATAGAAAACACTATGTAAAATCACTTTAAATAAAACCGGGAAATGCAAGCAACAATTTCAAATGGTCACCAGAACCCGGATCTTCATTGAAGTCCCCACAGGAGGAAAATATGCCCGGTGTCTGCGATGAGCAGAGGATTTGATGTGTTCAAAGGGGCCATAAGATCTCAGAAAAATTGCCCAATATTTAATTAAGGTAGGGAGGTCAAAAGTATGCTCTTCTAAATGTTGTCGGACTCCACCTCTCATGAACATCAGTCAGTCTGGGAACTGTAGCTCAGTAACATCTGCATGCCCCTTGTTTGGGTAGCCCTGGGGCCTTTGTGCACTTACATTAGATCCAGAAATTCTGCAAATTCCACTTCAGGGCCTCAGCAGTCATGAAGAAGGAGGAGGAGGGGGGGTTGGCTTTTCTACCTGCTTTTTTCACCCATTTAAGAGGACTTAAAGTGTCTGACAAACCATATGTTCTTCCCCGCAGAACAGACACCTTGTGAGGGAGTGGAGCTGTGATAGCTCAGAAGAGAGCTGTGACTAGCCCAAGGTTACCCAGCTGGCTTCATGGAGGAGAGCAGAATCAAACCCAGTGAGTTAAAGAGATGAGTCCAGCACTAACCACAAGGCCAAACGGGCTTACACATAAATACAGATCCGTACACTTTAGTACATATATCTGATGTCCTGCCAACCACTGGTATGCTCCATCTATGCTGGATGGAGAGTAATCCCAAGCAGGAAGGCCCTGATCGGGATTACTAATAGACCTCAACATCATGTTTGTTTTTTATTCATTTTATTTGTTTGTGAGTTGACCTTCTCTGTATGCCCCCAAGTTCTGAAATGATCTCTCCTCTGAAATATTTTCCATTGCTGTACCAATTTGGATGTACACCTCTTCAAGTGAAGAGGTAGCTTCCAAACACTACTATTTGTGTTTTTATCGTGGCTTTTATTAATTAAATTTTAACTTTGTTTTTGTATTTCTTTTATTGTAACCTGCCCTTAGACATGATGGCTGCCCAGTAAGAGTTATGAATGTCTTACACTCTCCCTGCCCTTTCACCCTTGCTCAGTCTGATCTCAGCCTGCAAACTTGCAAAAGTAGAGAAGATTTTGGCTCCAAGATACTTGGTATCACTCTTCTACTTTGGTTAGCAGATGATTTCCACAAAGGCTGCTGGGTGAGTGGCACATGGAAAACAAGTAAAATCCAGAGCCTTATGCAGTCCTACGAGCATACATTAGAGTTCGAACAAGCCTGGACCACCACATGGAAAATAAGAGCACAGATAATTGGGACAAGTGGGGAAAGTTGTTCATCTGCCACTGTAAGCTATTAAAAATACTTTCCATTCACGCTAGGGAGTCTGACCTTGTTAATCCATTTAAGAATAGCTTCTGCCCCCATTTATCACTATGGTTTTGTTTTTTTGCTGCTGAATTTCTGGGAAAGTCCTGAATATTGATGCCTTCTGAGACCAAAGGAAGTGAGAAAACATCTTCTGGGGAACTCTACTATGACTTTAAGTATATTTTATTCATTTCAATGTATGTCATGGGCCATATACCCCTCCCTAGCTCCCAAACAAGCTTATGTCAGCACACACACACACAAAAAGACACAGTAGAAAATATGGAACAAAACAGAAAATTAGTACAATATCCCAACAATTTATAAAACTGGTAGTAGCAAGGCAAACTGATATCCATTTATCTCCCCCAAACTGGGAAACATAATTAGGTCTTCAAACTATTTCTAAAAGTTAGCATCATTGATGTCATTTGAATCTTCTTTGAAGGAACCTCATAGACAGTGTGCTACCTTCTGGCAATTCAGATCAGCAGGTCTGGGGAATGCAATCTGTCTTGAAACTCGGATGAACTGCAGTAGAGTGGAACAATGGTATCTGCACCATCTCCATGCTGACCTCAAAGCTCACACAAGCTTCAGAACTGGCCTTCACAAGCTACAATGGCCAGGAAGAAGAATTTCTGATTTCAGTGTCCCCGGGGTACTCATTTTGTCCACACACCTTGGTAAGCTATTGAAATGGATTTTCCCATAAACTGAAGCCTCTGTGATCTAGATTATGCCCAGCTAGTAAGCCGGTGGTCCCTGATGAATCAGGTCCATCAATGATCAGGAATCCCCTGATGTGCATCATGTTCTGTCTGGTGCAGATGGAGTGTGCTAGCAGGGGTGAGGCATCTTTAATCTGCAGCAGCATGCAGACAAAAGAGGTCCTGACTAAAGGTGGAACAAATCCAGATTTGAGGTAAGTACTAAAAGGTCCACACTGTCATCCCGTGTACGGATGTGCATGAATATTCATAATATTTGAAATTCAGCTCAATTCAGGCAAATTCAGACTTTCGAATTCAAATCAAATGTTGGCACATCCAAAGATTGACATTCAAATTCAAATTGAATGTTTTGACACATTTGTGCGAAGCTTCATTATGGATTCGTATGGGATTCATATCTAACATTCATATCAAATTTAGATGGAACATTCATACTGAATTCAAATCCTACTACATTTGAAGGGGTTTATTTGAATGAATACAAATTTTCTTGCATTCAATTCAATACAAATCGAATACAAAGAAAACATTTGTGTACATCCATGGTATTGTTTGAAGGGGTGCATCCCCAAGCAATTTAAAGTGTGCTAAAACTCTTCTTTTGCCTCTGAGTGCCCCCATGCCAGGGTTTTTAATGAGCTTCCAGCGCTACAAAAGCAGGAAAACCCGTGACAAAATACGTGCCCTTTAAAGAAGACTTTCATCGCTCTTTTTGGAAGTTGTGGGTTTTCCTTGCAGCATTTACCTTGGGGACACTTCGTGGCAAAAGGGGCAGGGATTGCTGGACACACAGCCATAAAGCAATCACATGTCTGCTGCAGTTTCCCACCTACCCTCTCTAAAGCACAGAACTTTCAAAGAGCCAGAATTGTGGAGAACTGCAACATTGTTATCAGGCGTGAAGTGGGTGTATTTAAAGTCACCGCTGCTCTACTGGGTGGATTTAGACAGTGATCTGTGAAAGTACTAAGAGTGAATGAGCAAACCAACGCCAGGCGGATGGCTGCAGCCCACACGGGAAGCCATTTCAGGGGACGGAGATCTGGGAGACGAACAGAAAACCTATGGCTATTTTTCCTTTGAACAAGAGAGGGGGTGGGGAGAAAAAAATGCA
>MTQE01001141.1:5557446-5572358 GCA_014337955.1 Aspidoscelis marmoratus | reverse complement strand
CCCCTGTCCTGAGATATATTCCAGAATATGGCCAAGTGCGAACAGGCCTCAGGTGATAAGAGAAAGAAGAAATTGAAAGACACAGTTTTGTTCAGAAACACCACATCTTGTGTGGCACAAAGGCAGCATTTAATTTTCATCAGATCTCTGGAAGTCTCCTAGGAGTGGTAGTTCAGACTATTCTTTCATGTACTCACAGGCAGAGCAAAGAATGGAGTCATGATACTTTTTTAAGAGTCAGGTTTATGATTGGGGAGGAGCATGGGCCCTCAACACTCAGCCTACCTTTGTTTTATTTTATTTTTATGCTACTGTAGCAGAAGGGAACACCATCTTTTTGGGTGTTGGCAGAACAAACCAACAAATTGTCAGGAATTTTGCTGACATTCTGAGCACCTCCTGCTCCTGCCATTGCCATGTCAAAGTTGCTTTGGAGCTTTTAATTACTTCAGACACACAGGGTGGGGATAATCTGTTGCATCTCTAGCATAAATGACAGCAATCCAGCAAGAATCAGGAAGACTGACCTGATATTATCAGAAGGCACTTTTGAATCTCTTATCCTTTGGGAGATTTCCTGCTAGACCTTCTCTGATCCTGTTACACTACTGTACCAATAAGGCTTTTCGGCAACAGCAGAAGCATGGCAAGAAGACCATTAAAAATGTAGTGGTCTTCTCGAGACACATGGAGGCTGTGTTCAGACATAATGAAAGGAACACCTCAGAGGTGCCCGACAGTATGTGTCCCTCATGTTCCCAACGCTTCTCTAATCTACCTTTTCTAGCATAGAATGTTCAAGGAAGGGGGAGAGGCAGACTGGTGTTTGAACAGTCTCACCCCATTGTTTTCTCTAAGTTGCCTCAGAGATGCTTCTTCTTCTTCTTCTTCTTGCTGTTTCTGAGCAAAGCCTAAGAAAGATGCTACAAGCTCTCCTTAAAGCTGTTTCTGTCACTTTCACCATGCAGACATAGCAGCCATGGAACTTCAGTTCCCTAGCTGTGAGGCTTCTGGCTATCAATGTTATCACAAACACAAGAAATGGTCCACTATCTACTTTGCACTATGTACACTGTATTGAGGAATATCAACTAAGGTAAATCTGCCCAGTCAGCAGTGGTGGTCCATCAGTGGAAAGGCAGGAGTAAATGTCCTCACAGTGCTTACATTCTATCTCATAGTGCTCTAATATGCCCTTAACACTGCATGTCTGCTGGATGAATGTGTGGTCAGGTGGAAGCCACATTCTTCCATTACGCCTACTGTGGCTGTGGTCAAACTGAAGAAGAAGTAGAGTTGGCTTCTCCACCCCACTTTTCTCATCCATTTCAGGGGACTCAAAGTGGCTGACAAAGCTTCTGTGCTTCTCCCAACAGAATACCCTGTGAGGTAGGTGGGGCTGTGAGAGCTCAGATGAGAGTTGTGATGAGCCGAAGGTCACCCAGCTGGCTTTCATGGGGGAGGGCAGAATAAAAAATCAGACCACTTTCAGAGTGAGAGAATACATCAGCAAAGGCTGTTTTTCCACCACGCTCCTTAGATCAGGATCTAAGAAGATCCGGATCTAAGGTATGGGTATATTCCTTAATCCGGATCTAGTAGATCCAGATTAAGGGAAGCACCCACTGTGTTTCCACAGGAGGTGTAGCACCCATTAGCAATGAATGCTAACCTTCCTGCCATGGAAACACCTTTGCACCCATGTGGGGAATCCGGATCGACCCCCAAGGGGTCTGTCCATCACCCCAGGTGTTTCAGGAGACGGGGGGGGGTGCACTCTTTGAAGTCCCTCCAAAGAGACCGGCACAGACTTCGAAGCCCTCCGGAGTCCCTTCAGAACGTCTCCAAAGTCAGTGCAAGACAGCCGCAGAGTACCCGCAATGTCAGCGGGAAATCACTTCAGAGCACCTCTGAAGTCTGCGCTGATCTTTGGGGAGACCAGCGGCGAGACTCTGAAGTATTTGCCGATCGCTTCAGAGGGATTTCAAGTGGAAGTCTGCAAGGTCTGTGCTAATAGCACCAACAGCTCCGGAGCCTCTCCGAAGTGTTTGCCGATCTCTTCAGAGTGACTTACGAGTCATTTCAGAATGATTTCAAAATGACTCCGAAATCACTTCGAAGCTGGGATTTTGGGGCTCCCCCCCATGGGTGCATCCCCTCCTCCTAGCCTCCTCTAGACCCCATTGCCTGTTTCTCGTGGAAACAGGCTCCCTTTAACCCAGATTTTCTGGCTGAAGACCCCATTGTAGACCCCATTAATGGGGTCTACAGAAAATCCAGATTAAAGGCTGCAATGTACCCATATGATCCGGATTTCCCCAGCGGCGGTGGAAACAAATGTGTCCCAAATGGGTGCCTTGGTGGAAACAGGGTCATCAGGCTCACACCCAAATGGGTCCTTAATGGGTGCAAAAAGGGGTACTTTCTGACAGTGGAAAAACACCCAATGTGTCAAGCTGTTTTCTTTCAGTGTTAAATAACTCAAAATATTCACTTTTGGAATAGATAGCCTGGAAAGAGCATTACTGGTCACTTTGCTGATGTGTTCTCTTGCTCTGACAGTGGACTGAAGCTGGACTAGACTTTAGGTGTGACCACTGTGATGCCCGCTAGGACCCCTCAACCCCCAAATTAAGTTATTTTGTTTAGAATACAAAGTGTGGCGGACACTGTATATCCAGACATTCAAAAGTGTCAACAAAGTGTGTTTTTTAGTAATGGTAAGTAGTTTAAGGGAGGGGCTAGTCAAGCTCTCCAGGAGGGAGTGTGAAATAGAATCCTGGCAGAGTCTTAACCAATCAGGTCGAAGCTAGCCAACCAGGCTAATATTTAAGGGAGCCTGAGGGAGTTGTTAGTGTTCTGTGTCTGGGGTTACCTGACCAGAGGGGGTTAACGAAGGAGGGAAACGGGCTCTAAGCTGTCCTGAGGGAAGCTGGGGAATAGAGTCCTGAGTCATTAGTGAATATACGGTGTTTAGAAAGTAAAAGAATTGAAATGGTTATATGTTACTTATGCTGCTGGCATTAATCTGAAAAGGATTGGAGTCTGAGTGAGGAAGCTGGGACAGTTCAGTCAGAAGGGTGAAGAGACCTGTGATTGATATAGTGAACTTACCTGTTTATTATTAAGAAAGCTGTACACAATAAACTTGTTTTCTTGTTATTTTAAAGAAGCTTGAACTGAGTACTGCTGGAGGAGGCAGAGTGGGGGAAGGAGCTGTCTACTGCAGCACCAAGAAGGAGGCAACATTATTATCAAACTTAATAGCAGAGAAAGGGAAATGAAAGGCGAGTCTCTTGGAAGGGAATAACAGAGTGTTAATCTAAAAAAGTAAATACACGCTACCACACTACCAAACAGAAAGATATATATAAAATCGCTACCTGACTGAGAGGTGTCCTTTACAACCACAGCCTCAGTGATAAATATATAGTGATGTGCAGAACACCTTCCCATCATATTCACGGAAGCAAAATCACATGAGTTAATACCAAAATTTTGTTGTTGGATAAATAAATATGTTTCAGTTTGTTTATTGTATTATGTAAAAACAAAATCAATATTTTTTTTAAAAAAATGGTAGAATTGTACACGCCATAGTTTTATGACTGGGATATAATTTTCAAATTCTGCCTTGAATGCAGAGATGCTTTGTTACTCACACAGCAACATTTGTTTTGCTTCTCAATCTAGTTTTCCGTATCCCAGGGAAACCAACTCTTCCCTTTCCACATGTGCCAAACTCTTTCATGTTCTGTCTCTATTAAAAAGAAACCAGAAAAGACTTCAGAGATGCCTTTCCTATTGCAGAGAAATTCCTATGAGGTAAGAGAAAGAAATCTGAAAAGTTAACCAAAATTGCTGTCAATGGAACCCTCACAAGGCAACAGGATCCATAACTGAGGCCCCCTTGGAAGCAGACTGGCCTCTGACCTGCTTTTAACAATAGTGTGGCACAGATAATATGTTCATCCTAACCAATCTCTTGGGCAGGAGCATCTTTAATGCAATGTACTTCAGAACCCAAGTGAAATGACAGGTCAGCAGTAAGAAGTCAAACTAGAAAAGGCTTGTTCAGGTTGTAGCTAGAAAACAGGTTCTTGAGTGGGGCAAAACATGACTGCAATGTATTCCAATGTAACATTTAAAATAGTGACATTGTATTAGCAAAAACTTGTGTAACTTGTGCAGATGTTTGTAACATGTGAAGAGGCAGAAGACCTATGGGCTGTGATAATGACTTTTCAATGGCTTAGGCAGATGTCTCAAAGTTAAGTCTAATATTGAAAGACATTTCAAGGAAGAGTGAAAGACTTAGTGGCTGCATCTTAAGGAAACTCCCTTTTCTGGCCCACGCGCTAGAAAAGTTGGCTTTTCTACTTGTTTTTCTCACCCATTTAAAGGGACTCAGAGTGGCTGACAAAGGTTCCTATTCTTCTCTCCACAACAGACACCCTGTGAGGTAGGTGGGGCTGCGAGAAAGAGAGCTGTGACTCACCCAAGGTCACCCAGCTGGCTTTATGGAGGACTGCAGAATCAAACCCAGTATTTCCAAATAAGAGTCCGGCTCCCTAACCACTAGACCAAACTGGTTCAGCAGCACACATAGACCAAGCCAAAAAAAATTGGTATATTTGTCCCATTCCACATCAAATCAAAGTGAGCCAACGTTCCTGATGTTCACAGTCAGGTTTTAACAACTAGATCTTAGCAAACAATCCGGATGATCTAAGTTACACGATGATAGCCATCATGCATTTTAACATCTTCCCAAGCATAACCATCTGCACTTCAATTGCTGGTGGTCCAGAGTAGGACTTCACTAGCCGTTTAAGTACAAATGGCTCCCTCCATGCTTCACCTTCACCTTCATCTGACTGGTAAGTGTGAACAGGAGCACAACACAACACAGCAAAAGCACTTGAAGTGCAGATGGCCGTGCCTGGGAAGGCCAGATTGCCAAGGCAACAGCCATGGCAATATCTGGCACACTCCCAGACTTTGCCATGGTGATCAGAATGCAGTGTGTGATTACGTAGTTACAGCCACAGCACTGAGCCCACTTGCAGCATCAGTTTCTATTTAGTGTTACTTTCTGCTGTTCAGAAATGGTTTTATAAGAGCTTTAGGTTCTTTGCTGTAGCCATATTGTAGTCTTCTTTTTTCAGCCCCAATAGTAGGGAAGTGCATGAATTATTAGTGCATTTGGAATCTGGACGAATACGTCCAGATTCCAAGATTCATGAAGGATTGAATAGGGCCCCATTTGAAGGACCCTATCCATCCATGAATCGGATAATCGAGTATCCATAGAAACTTCAGTAGAAGGGTGGGAAAGGAGGGGAGGGGGAGGGCATAGGAATGGAGGGGTGGGGGAGGGTTTATTCATTCTGGGCACAGATGGGAGAAGGTATTCGGCCAGAGCCAAATTTTTCCAAATTCTATTCAATTCGAATAGAATGTGAAAAATTTGCTCCATGCACAACCCTACCCAGTAGCTGAAATACATTTAACTCAAAGCAAGGCAATCATTGGAATGGGAGAATGTTGCACACAAACGACCTCTAGTGCAGAACTCTTCCTTCAAGGAATAATCGGATCAGGTAAGCTATTGGTGCCACTTAGCATAAAGCACTTGTTCCATTTCATTTGAGGGGCTTTTACATTACCCTTTAAGGGTGGCCATAAGGCAGAGATGAAATATTCAACCAAGCTGCAGTAACATAATAAGAAGGAAAAATGTGTTCAAGTATCCTTTAAGATCCTGAAAGAATAAAGTCCCCTGGCTAAGGCCTAATGTTTTGATCATATAGCATAGTGAAAATCTGCACTGGATGGTATACTGGACCAGAAAGCATGCTGGGAGCCAATCTTCCACAAACTGCTTTGGTCCAGGTAGGCCCCAAGTGGAAGGGAGGCTGTTGGTAAGTTTGCTGATCCTAAGGTCTTTCTGGACGCACCTTTGATCAGGATCTAGGAGCCAGATGAGGGAGTGCCTGAAAAGCTCACAGCTGCAGAGGTATGCACTGGATTAACACCACCATCAGTGCAGATGACACTGATATGGCCTGTGCCATATCTGGAGGGGAGCCCTCTTGGTTGTCCCACCAACTTCAGTGGTATAAGTGATGGGCACCCAGGGGAGGGTCTTGTCAAAGATGGCCGCCAGGCTATGGAATAGTCTTCCCCTTGAGGTGCGTCAGGCCCCTTCATTTTATATGTTGAGGAGGGCAGTGAAGATGCACCTCTTTGCCCTGGCCTTTGGTAAAATGGGAATATACTGTTTCTTCCCATTTTACAGACATTGTTATAGTTTTAATATGTACTGTCATTTTAATATATGTCTGCTTTTAAATGTTGTTACCCGCCCTGAGACATTCAAGTATAGGGTGGGATGGATGGATGGATGGATGGATGGATGGATGGATGGATGGATGGATGGATGGATGGATGGATGGATGGATGGATGGATGGATGGATGGATGGATGGATGGATGGATACATACATACATACATACATACATACATACATACATACATACATACATACATACATACATACATACATACATACATACATACATACATACATACATACATACATACATACATACATACATACATACATACATACATAAATCCAGATCAGTGGGCCCAGTTATGGTTGCGTTCATCCCTAAATTTTAATCTAGTTTCAGTCCAATTTCAGTGTGAAAGAACGCATCAGCAAAGTGGCAAGTCATTTTCTTTCCACATTATCTATCTCAAAGGAGAATTTTCTGACTTAGATAATGCCAAAGGAAAGCAGCTTCTCACTTTGCTTATTGTGTACTCCCATTCGGAAAGTGGACTCAAGCTGGATGAAAACTGCAGTGTGGATGCAGCCTAGGGCAGGTAAGCTCAGAAAGGGCCCAAGTATGCTTCCCAGTTCAGAATCACCCATAGTGGTTTCTTAAAAGGAATTCCACAGAACAGGTATTATTAACTTGGACCATTAACTTGGACACATATTGCAAAAAGTACTTTTTCCTTTTTTCCTTCTCCAGCTTTTTCTGTTCTGAACACGTTGTCACTGCTTTGGAAGGGTCTCTGTGCACTGCTTACTTTCCATGTTTACTCAGTGTAAGACTACTCACTGTGTGGGAACCTTTTTGTCTAAATACTAGTAATCTTAAGTGGTCTTGCAAACTTTCTTTTCCATTGTTAAGTCAATATATGTGTTCCTTTTCCACACCCAGAAGGTGAATTAGTATTGAACTTAGGTCTCCATGTACAGCCACAAATATAAAGTCCATTCTTAGAAAAAGCGAAGAGTAAATGGAAAACAGAGTGGCTTATATTGATTGTGTGATGTTTTACCACTTAACTTGATCTTGTAGGAGGGTTTCCTTCCCTCCCTCCTTCCCTCATCTTCTCGCCAGTGGAACTTGGTGATGTTCTGTACCATACACCAATAGTTTCTCTAGAAATGGAAAACTTAGGTTGTTTAATAGATGGTTTCAATTTTCTAAATTACCACCTAAATTTGTTTTACTCACACTTGGCAGACTTTTTTTAAGCCGCAGTTCCTCAAGCCCTTGTTTATTCCACATATATCTTGATAAAGTCAGTGGGAACAGTGGGATTTAATGTTTCATTATTTCTCCAGATCCGAGAATATGGGAAGTAAGTTAATTCTGCCTTTCTTCTGCCTCCAGTTGACAGCAATAGATTTCTGCTTTCATTTTGTCATTAACCAAAGATTAAAAGAAAATGGGAAGAAGAAGGATGCAGGAGAAAGCTATACACTCCTTCTTAGGTAAAATCAATGTTAGGACGCTCAAAAGGACATAGCTGGAATGGAGAGAACATGTTGCTCTGTTTTAATCTAACATTTCTCTCTCACACACACACACTAGAGATGTGCACAAATGTTTGTTTGACATTCTATTCGAATCAAATCAAATGCCCAAAATTCCTACTCGATTTGAGTATTTTAAGTTCAAATTTTACAAGATTTGATTC
Organism: Aspidoscelis marmoratus; assembly: GCA_014337955.1. Lineage (NCBI taxonomy): Eukaryota > Metazoa > Chordata > Lepidosauria > Squamata > Teiidae > Aspidoscelis > Aspidoscelis marmoratus. The sequence continues at coordinate 5,564,354 of MTQE01001141.1, read as the reverse complement.
GTATTTAACAAATTCAAATCTATTCATTTGAATTTTTTATTTGAATCTGCACAGACGAATGGCGACAACATTTGTATGTGCACGTACGCATCTTCCCCACATCCGTATGTATCCGTACACATCTGTATGCATCCCGTACTTATCCCGTATGCAACCCATTTTTGTCCCATACAGATCTGTACAAATGCGTACAGATGCAGAAAAGATGCAGATCTTCAAGTACGCATCATGTACAAACCCCTACACATACGAATGTCCAGATAATTCAAACAAATAGATCTGAAGTTCAAAATTTGATTCAATTGCTTACATTCAAATTTCAGGACATTCTATTTGAGTTCAAATGTCAAAATTTGGCACATTCGATTGGATTTCAAATGCCTACAAATATTTGTGCACAACCCTAACACACACACACTGTTAACATAGCAGCATGAACTATCATTAGCAAATTAACTGTAGTGCCTGACAAATCACACCTTTGTTAATGCCTGCTAGGTTACCTTTTAAGGGTATGTAGTGCCTCTGCTCGGCACCTATGCTTTTGATACTCTTGTTCCAATATCAAGATGCAAGTTCAAATAGGTACTCAAAGTATTTGATCATTTGTATGTATTGATTAGATGAGTCTGAGCTGAGGAGTATTTCTGCACAGTTTCTTCTAGATCACAGCTGCATTGTTGAGATTCCCAAAAGAGAGTCAGATTTGCTTTAAACTAACTTTTTAAATAGGAAAAATTTTCTTCAAATGGCCCCAAAAAACTGTTCCACAATTTTATCATAAATTTAGACTGAATTCCTACATATAGAATCAGGCTGTTTGTATTCTATTGGCTGAAATGGGATTTAGTTTTTAAGCAGCTTAACTATCTGCTTGATTCCATTCTTAGACTTTTATACATTTATTTAATATGTATTATTTTAGATGTAGAATAAACATTTTTAGAAGGTTTCTGGTTTCCGGCTGTGAAATCTATAAAATGTTATGATGTGTAGTTGCACACCAAATCCTGTTTCTCATAATTCGAAAATGCCTGCTATATGAACGCATCATAACTGAGTGAAAAATATGTGTTCTTTCTTCAGAGCTACAAGGCAAACTGGCATTGAACTGAGTCATTAATGCTGTACATAATAAATCTTATCTCCACTGTCCTAGAACAAAACATAAGCTTGAATGTTTTTAGATGCCATCATGCCATGTTCATCTCCTGGGGACTAAGTGAATAAATACTCAACAATTTGACGTGATTTCTCAGAAGAATTACCAGAATTCTGGCACTACCATATCTCTTTGATCATTCCACATTATGTAATCATTGAAGTAAAGATAAACCTCCTTCTGATGATGACCACTTGCTTTCTCCATAATATCCCAAACTACATTAGCCATAGCCAGATCTTCAGTTTCCTGAATATGTTTCCTCCAAGGGTTGAAGAAGGCTCCTGCTGCCGCCTCATCTCCACTTTGGGTGGTAGCAGACATCTTCAAACCATTGCATGGCCACATCATGAGTGTGCAAGGACGTGCAGACCTTGTGCCATCATAGCATACTCATGGAGCCATTGTGGTGCCAAGCAATTCTTACCTGAATCATTTTGAACATAAGAACATAAGAGAAGCCTTGCTGGATCAGGCCACAGCCCATCTAGTCCAGCATCCTGTCGCACACAGTGGCCCACCAAATGCTTATGGGCATCTCAAGCAGAGACAAGGAAAACCTTCTCCTGCTCTCGAGTCCCAGCAGATGGCCTTAGAAGCGCCCCAGTTCCTCCCCCCCCCCAGCCTGAAAGATGCACCTAGGCATTCGTTCTAGTAGCCATTGATACATCTGTCATCCATAAATTTGTCTAACCCTACCTTAAAGCCATCCAGACTGGTAGCTGTCACCACCTCTTCCGGCAGCACATTCCATAAGCCGATGACCCTCTGGGTGAAGAAATACTTCCCCCTGTCAGACCTTACTGTCCTATCCATCAGCTTCATAGAGTGCCCCCTGGTTCTAGTGTTGTGTGATAGAGAAAAGAAATTTTGTTGATAATGCAGATTATGAGGCCCCAAAGTTGGAGGAACTTAAACACAATTCTGCCATTTTTAAACACAGCTTTATTACATGATCGTGCTGAAAGGTAACTCTTTCAAAGTGTGTGTCTGTGTGTGTGTTAGGGTTTGCACAAATTTTTGCCACATTCGAAATTCATTCAAATTGAATGTTGTCTACATTTGAAGATTCACATTCGAATGCGGAGCAAATGTTTTTGTGCCTTAGTTCGAAGCTTCATTATATTCATGAACGTGGAGAGGTGGCAAAGCTGCTGCCCAGCTTAAGGTAGGGTTAGACAAATGTATGGATGACAGATGTATCTTTCAGGCTGGGGGCGGTGGGAAGCAAGGCGCTTCTAAGGCTATTTGCTGGGATTTGAGAGCAGGAGAAGGTTTGCCTTTGTGTCTGCTCAAGATGCCCGTGAGCATTTGGTGGGCCACCTTGTGCGATGGGATGCTGGACTAGATGGGCTGTGGCCTGATCCAGCAGGGCTTCTCTTATGTTCTTACAAGACCATCAGAAGAGAGATACTAATTGTTAATTAATTATCAGCTTTTGTGCTGGAGAGCTTTCACATGGAGCCAGACTCTATGAATTATATAGTCTATCCCAGCTACTTCTGCCTGTACTTACGGCAGTGGCTGAGGTGCCCTAACGATCAGGAGTGCAAGGGAGACCCCATGAAAGTGATCTTCTGGAATCCTACAGGTATGGTTTTTGCACTCAAGAGCACTCTATTAAGTCCTACCAGAAAACCCATATCCTAAGCCTGTCAGATGTTCTGGCAACAATTTATATGGTTCCTGATAATCATAAGAAGCCAATCAAAAGAATAATTATTTTTGAGCATGAATTAGTTTAATCAAGTTGGAGTAAAAACTAACTTAAGTCGATAACTAGGGATGTTTCCACGCTCATTCTCAGTAACCCAGGCCAGGGGAGAATGCCCAGACCCAGGATATTTATTTATTTATATTTACATTTATATGCCGCCCCATACCTGAGGGTCTCTGGGCGGCTCACAACATTTAAAAACAGACATTTAAAGATTATATCAGCCATAAAATCAGAAACAAGTTTAAAAATGCAACTTTAGAAAAATACAAAAATAGTTAAAAGCAACAGTGATTTTCAATGGGGGAAGTGTGGGGGACATTTAACCAATGCATTTAATATGCAACCAATCCCATGCTGGGACAAGTAGTCCCTAGAACTGGATGAGGGTTCTATGCATTTCCTATATTCTATGTCACCCCAATCCCAGCTGGTGACTCTGAAGATGCCAACCCCAGGTCTTCAAGAGTTCCTGGGAGAGCCAAATGCAGTAACACACTGACTTCCAATGGCACCTGATGTTGCGTTACCAAAATGGACCCCTAGTATTCCCCATGTGACTCACAGTTCTGGATTAGGGTCCCTAGTGTGCTGGTAGAGTGGAATAGGGCACAGTTTTTTGCAACCTATCCTGCTTTATTGCTCTGCCCATGCGGATGGAGCATTTGAGGAGTGGATGGGGCTTCCCTGGACCCCTTCCTGAACTGTGCTACTGACCTGTCAGGAAAGAGCCTAAGTGTATAAATCCAGGCCTGGGAACACAACAGGGAATGGCAAAAAGAACTCTCAGGAGCCAGGCTTGGAGTCTCAATTTGAGCGAAGTTAGGAATAAACCATCCTATGCTTCCTAAAGCAATTGAGGAATCACCTTAGACTGGAAAACTTTAATAGCTGAAGGGATATAGTGGCCTGCTGAAGAGTAAAAAGGACAAGGATGATTCTTTGAGCATGAAGAATTATATGTGTTTATGTGTAAGGGCCATTGCCCATCCATCTTGTACTTTTGCTAAAACTCAGTCTTGCATGCTCATACTGCTTTTGGATCATCAAGTGTTTCCTCTAGTTCCAGCATAAGAACATAAGAGGAGCTCTGCTGGATCAGGCCACAGTCCATCTAGTCCAGCATACTGTCTCATACAGTGGCCCACCAATTGCCCATGGGTATCCCAAGCAGAGACAAGGGCAAACCTTATCCTGCTCTCGAATCCCAGTAAATGGCCTTAGAAGCATCCTGTTTGTTCCCACAGCCTGAAAGATGTACTTAGGCATCCAATCTAGTAGCTGATACATCAGCATAAACGCAGCAATAGGTAGCAGGACTCTGAGAATTGTTATCTCAATAATGGTAGAGCAGGGAAAACCTTGAAAGATGGTGGGGACCACAGGAAAGTGTGGTTGAGGACCTGAATGTTATGCCCATCTGAACCTAACTCCTTATCTTTTCTTGTTGAAATAAATGGAAGAACTTTCATAGCAACCCTATGTCTTTTTGAGTTCTGGGTTTAGGTGGCGATTCAGACACTACCAAGGGTGTTGGAGGAGATGGTAAACTGTGGGGTTCTGAGGCAACTTCACAGAGCTCGAAGGGAATGCTACAGCAGAGGGATTTTGCCTTCAGCAGCCAAAGTGCTGCAGCAGCATGGTGGTGAGGGTAGAAATACCATGGAGCCTTGCTGGAGTTTCAGACCCTAGCAAGGACTGTGGTTGCAATCTTGGCCATAGATTCAACCTCTGGTTGCTGCATGCGCATGACAGCCAGGTTTTGAACGTAGCAACAAGGGTAGCCCAAGTGTAGTCAAACCAGACTTGCCAAAAGACCACTCTCATTTCTTTTCTAGAAGCTTCAGAGGCCAAGAGGGCGTGGAAGCATTTTTCCACTCAACAACTCACCCAGATACCCATGGAGTCCCAAGTTTTGATCATGTGGATATAACCTATGGTCAGTAAATGGAGAGACATATAAGCATATTTAAATAAATAAATAAATAAATACAAATTTAAAATATCTTTTTTCCTATTCTGTCATCCCAAATGCCTTTTCTTGCAGTACTCTGAACTGCTTCATGGCTTCACCCTTACTTTAGTGTGCTATACCCAGTTTTACAGGTCACTTTAGCTGTTCTTCTAGCATTCTCCTTGGGGTCCAACTGTCAATCATTCTTGCAGTATGCTCCTAGGACTAGTTAAACTAGTGTGCCAACTGACCCCCCCCCCCGAGACTGTCAAACCTTGATGCTTTTTCAAGGTATCACTAAATGGTTTTTTGCAGGGGTCTGTTTTCTTCTCACATCAGGTCAATCTGAATTTTCACTTCAGGTTTTTCACGAAATGTTGAAATAAATAAATAAAACCTTTAGCAGAATGCTCTCTGCCTCTTTCTCTCTCCCCTTCCAATCTCAATTCTTATTGATTCCCAAGATGTCCACTGTGGAGATGTATGGCATCATTGGATTATCCACTTAGCCTATTTATATGTGTCTTTCTTCAGGTGCCAGATTGGTTCTTTTCCACAGGAGGCCTGAGGGAGGAAAATGAATATGGCCCTTGTTGCTATTTGGGTAAAAAAAAAAAAAAAACCTGTACACACAGTCCCGAAGTGTGAGATCATTTTGTTCCCAGAAGCTCTGATCATGGTAAGTCAGGGACTAATCCAAGTTTTATTATTGCTAGATGAGGTTAGTCAATATTAATGGGAGGGCAGGAGTTTGTACTGAATTGTTCATATGAATAAAGTGCAAGTAATTGCTTGATTCCATGCTTCATGCTTGTGGAAATCCTTGTACACAAATATTAAAAGGCATGGGGTTTTTTTATGAAGCAAAGAACACTGATGAAATAGAGGGAATTTCTCTCAAATGTAAACATATTATATTGGAGGAACAAAGAAAGTCACTCAGCTCATCATTTGAAATGGAAAACAGGTAAATATATAGGTAAACTGAAAGGAAATTACATTGGCAGAAGTAGATGGGTTACTGGTTATAGTATATAAGATGGTTAGGGAAATATCTTTTCTATACCTATTTTTTTTTCAATTTTCTATATTGTATTCAATATGATACTGAAGAGTGGAGTTATTCCCCCAAACTGGCAAGATCATATAATAGTCCTGATTGCTAAACCAAATGGAAACACTAAAATCTTACCATCCAATTTCCTTATTAAATCAAGATATGAAAATCCTAAAAGGAACATTGGTGGTGATCCTGCCTTTGATTAAAGAAGATCAACGTGGGTTCATTAAGGGGACATCATCTCAAATCTAATATGAATTTTGCCCTCCATGCAATGTTGAATAGCTGAAGTGATAAATGACAATTTGCGCTTATTAATCACAAAGCCTTTGGCTCTCCATAATAAGTATTTATTTAACATCTCAGAGGAGGCAAATATAGGAGACAAATTTAACCAATGTATGCAAAACGTATCAGAACAACAAAGCAAAAATAAGGATAAATAACAGTCTTATCGGAAACATTTCAAACATTTCAAATGAAGGGGCAAAACATGAATGTCCTCTATAAAAGAGTGCCCTCAATAATATAGTACAATGTATAATGAAAACATTAAGATCATTCAATGACTAGCAAACAGTTAACTATTATATATATAAAAAAACAATAAGACATGTTTCAAAGAGGAGACAATTCCACAAGCTGTGTGCCAACTTTGAAAAGACCTTCCTGTGGTTGTCTCCAGATGAATCTCCAGAAGAAATAAAGTCAGAATTATAAATGAGAGCCTTTTCACTCTTGGCCCCTGGGGGCAGACTGGGGATTCTCCAGCATGGAGCATCTACATAGTAAGGAGCTGCTTCCATCTGGGAGCAACTCCAAGCTACAGGGCCATCTCTGCTCTTTAATAGCTGTGGAGCATTGAAATGTGCTCCACTACGATCCTAGGAACACCATATGGGCTCCTAGGGTGTTTTTCCACTGCCAGAAAGTACCCATTTTTGCACCCATCAAGGACCCATTTGGGTGTGTCAAAGAAAACTGACCATAGTACAGTACCACATCAATTGTTTAT
>MTQE01001141.1:5541273-5551798 GCA_014337955.1 Aspidoscelis marmoratus | reverse complement strand
CCTAATTATAAAATACCATATTAATCAGAATTCCCATTTTTCCCTCACAGGTGTGAGCCTGATGATCCCATTTCCACCATGGCACCCATTTGGGATCCGATTGTTTCAACTGTCGCTGGGGAAATCCGGATCAAATGGGTACTTTCTGGCCTTTAATCCGGATTTTCTGTAGACCCCATTAATGGGGTCTACAATGGGGTCTTCAGGCAGAAAATTCAGATTAAACGGAGCCTGTTTCCACACTTGTGTGGCAATGGGGTCTAGAGGAGGCTAGGGGGAGGGACATGGGGAGGAGAGCCCCAAAGCCTAAGCTTCAAAGTCATTTCAAAGTCACTTCGAAGTCTGTGCAAAATAGCTCCGGAGCATCTTTGACATCTGTGCTGATCTTCAGAGTGAACTTTGAAGTGACTCCAAAGTTACTCCAAAGTGACTCTGAAGTCACTTCAAAGTCACTTTTAAGTTCACTCTGAAATTCAGCACAGACTTCAATGGAGCTGTTTTGCGCAGACTTCGAAGTGACTTCGAAATGACTTCAAAGCCACTTTGGAGATTGCACCCCCTGTCCCCCAAAACACCTGGGGTGACAGGCAGACCCCTTGTGAGTCAATCCAGATTTGCAAATGGGTGCTCCGGTCTTTCCATGGCAGGGAGGCTAGCACCCATTGCTATTGGGTGCTAGACCACCCATGGAAACACATTAGGTACTTCCCTTAATCTGGATCTACTAGATCCGGATTAAGGAATGTACCCATTCCTTAGATCTGGATCTTTTTAGATCCAGATTAAAGAAGCGCGGTGGAAAAACACCCCTAGTTAATCCCTAGACACAAGCCTTCGCATGTGCTTCTGTGTGGGGGCAGGGCATCCATGCCATAGCTATGAGGACACCAGTGTTCATACATTGGGTAAGTCCTGGGGAACTTTGGGTTCAGAATGTGAGCAGTGACTTCCATCCCTGATCTTCACTTCCCTGGGTCAGTGTTGCAGGAAGGGGAATTTCAAGAAGCCCCGAACACACACTCTCTTTCTCTCTCTCTCTCTGTTGCTTTTATTTTCTTCTTCCAACAAATTGCTAAGCATGGCTGTTTCTACATATGTACTCTTCAATTTTTCATCTGGACTATAATTTGCTTCCTGCAACTTAACAAGCTTCAGCTATTGTATTTTTTTTCCTTCTGCATACATTTTACCACAAATATAAGAAGTTGAATCAGCACCTTTGGTCAAGTAAATCACCAGTCTTGTCTAAACTGACTGAAACAATTATATCTCTGCTTCTGAAGGGGACAGAAATAACGGGCAGTTTAGAGGAAGCATATTATCTCCAGGAAGTAAAGGCTACACTGAACCTTTCAGTCAAACCTGATTAAAATTTACAGATGTGATTTCCTTGGAGCTTCTTCTTGAATGTGGTTTAGACAAAAAGGCTCTCATCTGTTGTTAAAAAGGGAGAAGGCCATATATTGTTTATTTAAAATATTATTTTATTTATTTAAAATATTTCTTTACCACATCACGTTAAAATATAATCTTGAAGCACTATACAAAACATGGAAAATAAAACAAGCACCATTAAAGGATGAGAAAACAAACAAAATGTGGCCATTTCTGCACTGGGCCACATTCTGTATTGTATCCTAGTGCAGACTATGGCAGGCCCTGCACAGAGTTGGCAGGTCCCTATTCTGAGATATAATCTGAACATAAGAACATAAGGGGAGCCCTACTGCATCAGGCCACAGCCCGTCTCATCCAGCATCCTGTCTCACATAGTGGCCCACCAATTGCCCATGGGCATCTCAAGCAGAGAGAAGGGCAAACCTTCTCCTGCTCTCAAATCCTAGCAAATGGCTTTAGAGGCATCCTGCTTGTCCCCCCAGCCTGAAAGATGTACTTAGGTGTCAATTCTAGTAGCCATTGATAAATCTGTCATCCATAAATGTGTCTAGCCCTTCCTTAAAGCCAGCTACACTGGTAGCTGTTACCACCTCTTCTGGTAACAAATTCTAGACCCTTCCCCTTGTCGGATCTGACTCTCCTACCCATCAGCTTCATAGTGTGCCCCCTGGTTCTAGTGTTGTGTGATAGAGTCTGATTTCATAAGGGAGGTGTTCCAGCCCCTTAACCATTCTGGTTGCGCTTTTTTTGCACTTTTTCCAGGTCCACAATACCATTTTTGAGGAACATTCACCTGACAATATTCTCTGAAATCATCCCTACAACCACTTTAACACAGTGCCTCCCACGCTTATCCCACACAGGTAATCCAGGAGGATACTGTGAAATACAGTATTAAAAGGCACTGAAAGATTGAGCAGGATCAACAGAGTTAAGGCCTCTTAATGGGTGGTAGCTTACTCACTAGGCAAGTGCTTCTGCACCAGGGAGCCACAGCACTCTGCAGAAGTTGCCACAAGCTCCCCTCAATCCCTCCAGCAGTGGACTGCTAAAAAGTACTCCACAGTTTGGCCAGGAATGGCTGGTTTGCTCCTAGACAGCAGCATCCACACCCTATTCCATGGGCAGTGCTGCAACTGAGTGTGCAGCATTCAGTCATGCATGGCAACATCTGGTATGTGTTGGGTGTTGCTGCAAACATTGCCATGGCAATCTAACCTGCATTCTTCTGGCCATCCGCACTTTGAGTCTTTACCTGACTGGTATGATATTATTATACAGTACAAGTGAAGTCAAGTGTGAACAGGCTCATACACTTCCTCTGTCTCTGTCCCACAACCGGTCATCCACTGGAACATCAAGACTGATTCCATCCCAAATCTAAACCTGAACCCTTACTGAAATATGTCCAGATAATCAGTTTCATCCAAGAACACCTGTAATTGTACAGACACTGCCTTGTCCAGAACCTTACCTGGAAATGTTGATCACTAGGCAGTAGTTATAAGAAACCTCTGGGTCCAAGGAGAGATTTGGATCCACCCAGGCAGCCCTTCCCAGATAGTTCTAATAAGCCAAGGATCCAGAATGCATGTTGTAAGCCAGATAGCCACAAGCGACCACATCCTCAGGCCTCAAAAACAAAGCGATCCCACAAAATCAGACAGGACAGCTCACTGCATATAGTACCTCAAAAGAGGTGTTTGTCCCAGAAGGCTTCTGGGAGTCCCAGTGCTGGATGTACAGAAGCAGATAACAAAAGCCCTTACAATTCACAACAGCTCTGCTGGACAGCTACTTAATGATTTCATGGAAGCTGCAAAATAAGCCATTTTAGCAGCTTTCGCTGCCATAGTGTAGGCATGATCATGCGCTCACACACGTAGTTGGCTACCTTCACTGTGAGTTGCTCACCACTTGCACTCCGTAAGAAGATATTCTTGGAAATCTGAATGCTCAATGAGATCTCTGAGCAAAAGCCAGAAGGCTGAGGAATACTGGAACTTACGTTTAAACGGAACACTGATAAATTGTAAGCATGAAGGTGGTGCAGTTAATCCTAGGATAACTTTTGTGCAAGACTTCTATGAAAAGAACCAAAAGGAAAAGCTCAATTTAAACTGCAAAAGCAGGATTTGTTTTCTTTCTGACCCTTACCTCTTCTTGGAGACATGCAGAGACGTGCAACAAAGACAAAAGGAAATAGCAAGTTGACATTCATTAACTGGAGCTTGGAGTTATCAGATTTTAAAAGACTCTGGTTCCTTGCAAACAATACCAGGGATAAGCAAGTGGTCAAAATGTAGCATCATCCTTAACTCTGGAGTAATAAAGCTCGGAATTTGTGCTGATCTTTGGGAAAAGGCAATTATGACACTTTGTTCAGATGACTGTTCTCTTTTGAAAGACACGTACACAGGAAGAGGGACAATTCTGTAAAGGAATATTTGAGTTAATGGATCGTTATTTGGGTGAAATCCCCACTATCTTGCAATACCATTGTTTAATTTTGGCCAACAGACATTAACTGTTATCAGCCAGCTTGATTGCAGTTGGACATGTATACATTAATGCACTTTGTTCATTGCACCATTGTTTGCACAAGCAGCGCATTGGTTACTCCTCACGTAGGTTTCATTTTGACAGCCCCATAAGAAAGCATACTGTATGCTGCCTCTGGGAAGAGTGGATAGGGATGTGCACAAATAATCGTAACATTCGTTATTCATACAAATTTGGGTGAATTTGGATATTGATACACAAATTGACTGTTACGATATTCGTACATTAACATTTGTATGAATAGTTTGGCCACTGGGGATGTGGGAAAGACATGGATTGAAAGCATATTAAAAGTGAATTCAGGTCAGATTCGTATCAGATATGGATCAGATATGTATCTTGGATTCGTATTGGATACGTATTTGTTCGTATCAGATACATATTTCTTCATATTGGATATGTATTAGTTCGTATCTGATATTTGTACAAATACATGCAAATATTTTCATATCGAATAGAATTTTACCGCATTCGAAAGTGTCTATTCTTACAAATACAAACGTTCGAACATTCATTTTGTTACTAATCAAGTGTCAAAAAACACATTCACGCATATCCGTTAGAGTGAGATATGAGGTCATTGCTTTCCATTGTTTTACATTAGCATAAAAATAGCCCTGAGGTAGCATACAAGTACGGTTTTCCATTCAACCTTGAATCCAGCGCAAGATCTGTGTCACCAGACTGAAGCCTTGCACTGCAAACCAAACCACTGCTTTCACCAGTTGATTACAGTCACACTCTATTCCAAGTGGGTCCTCAGAGATGCTGTTCTTACATGCCTTGACACTGAGTTGAATTCCTAGTGCCACCTTAGCACCCATCCTGAGGCTCCAATTAGGCCTGACTGGGAAGGTCCGCCCTTGGCTGGCATAGCCATTAACAGGGGTAACTTCCTGTTACAGAGAGACACAGCTTCATAGTTGCCTATGTAGCTGCTACAAAGCCTGTGCTCAAGTCCATAGACAGCTACAAAGTCCGTGCAGGCCTCTGTAGCTGTGAGTGGCAGGGCGGAGCCGGAGCTGGAGCTGGAGCCACCTCACTGCAAATGGCGACTGCTGAGCCCACCTCTGGACCCCATTGGCCCAGTAAGTTGTGCGGACAGATATCCTCTGATCTGGTCTGCATGGCTAAAGACCAGATTGTAGACATCATTGAAGGTGTTTACAGTAAATCCAGATTTAAGGACCTGAAGGACCCATTAAATCTGGATTTTCCTAGCACTTCTGGGGACAGCACCTTCAGGATGGGGACCTAATAATCAGTCAGACCCCAGGAATAATGAGCAGGTGGCAGCCAATCAGTGTTGAGTACTTGTTGCTCATAGGGAAGCATTGCCAAACTTCAAGATGGAGGAATGAGATGGAATTCTTTTTATCTTTGAATTCCTGTTCTTATTTTTGTCTTGAGAAGGGATGTGTTTTCTAAAAGGGGCAGGTGAAAAAAGCCCCATGTGATCTCACCTTTCCTGTTTTGGCTTCTTTGCTTAGCTTGTTCTTTCTGCTTTTCTGAATGTGAAATTCCCTCCTGGGTCAGCTGCTCCTTTCAGCAAGTGTTCTCTTCCACTCCCTCCTCCCTTAGAATGTGCTAAATCTGTGCCTGCAACCCTCTTCCAGGCCATTTGGCACATGAGAGGTCCCCATTCATTTAAATTGCTTGTATAGCACATTTTAAACATATTCCATTTCTAGGAACCTAAGTTAGGCTCCACTGTAATTGCTTTAACAAAGATTATTGGAGAAAACGGGCAGTGCAAAATTCTTGTGTGCCTACATTGAGATTAAGTGCACACATTGACTTTCATAGGGTAAAATGAAAGCTATCTGGCTATGAAATGAATGAGCCAGGCCTCTATCAGCAACATTCACAAGCCACTGATCATTTCCAGCTGCTGCTTCAAAAGCCAGAAATCCATAGACATTACAGTGTGAAGCCTCCAATAATCTGGTTTCACTTCAAGGTTCCATAACCACCACTCAAGTCAGGATGGCAGCAGTTGGTTGCCTTCATGCTATCAGGGAAACAGGCAGGCCCAGGCAGAGCCCTAAAGCCAGGATGAGAAATTGCTCACCACTTACAAGAGTTCAGTATGAATGCATTTTAACTACTTTCCTTCCCTCTGATGAGAAAGTCTCTCATGTTTTCTTTCATCTGCACACCAGGAGGCCAGTGTTGCAAGTAGGGATGTGCACAAATATTAGAAGGCATTTGAAATTTAATCAAATCAACCTAATTTCAACATTCAAATTCGAATCAAAAGCCTTTAAATTCAAATTTAAAGATTCGGATTGAATTTTGAATTTTGGATCTATTCATTCAAATTATTTGGACATTCGTATGTGTACAGGTTTGTACACGATGTGTACCTGAAGGTTCGCATCTTTTCCGCATCCGTATGCATTTGTACAGATCCATACGGGATGAAAATGGGTTGCATATGGGTTAACTACAGGATGCATACAGATGTGTACAGATGTGTACGGATGTGTACGGACCCGGGGAAGATGCATACCGGCATCTACAAATGTTGTCGACATTCGTAAGTGCAAATTTGAATAAAAAATTCAAACGAATAGATTTAATTTGCTTAATTTGAATAAAATTTGGTTAAATTCAAATTTTAAACATTCGAGTTGAATCAAATTTTTGAGTATTCATGCAGACCCTCAGTTGCAAGGCCTTCTTGAATGTTCTTCACACACCCTGGAGGACCCAGATCCTAGCACAGCAATTGAGCCTAAGTAAAAGTGGAGAAGAAAAAGTTTTTTTAAAAAAACCCACAAAAAATAATCAACTTAGTCATCTTCTTCTTTTCCTCACTCGCTTAAACATGGGCTGAATTCGGACTTAGGCCTCTGTACCAGAGCTGTTCTAATTGCATACCAGCATACCAGAGGCCTAAGTGTAAATTCAGCCATGATCTGAGTTCTTAGAATAGATAAGGCCTTCACATTTTCCAACCAGGCCTTTTTGGGCAGAGCACTGACTTCCAGTGGCACTGCTGGTGGCACTTCCTGCTGCACTGCTGAAAAGTGTCCCACACTGTATTGTAGACAACAGGGACATGCTCTGTGCATGCCCTCCCTATTCCAGAACTCCACATTCCAGCTGTGGACCTTCTTAAAGAAGTCCACCACAGGACATCTTGGTGCCCTATCCCAGTGTGTAGCTGTAGCTTCATCCAATGCAGACAAAACTTATTAGTGGTGGGCAAGAGTATTACTGGTGAGCACAGAGCACTCAAAGTAAACATGAAAAGAGCCTAAAATGCTCTTTCTCTGCCCCTGGGGTGGCAGCAAGGATTCCCAGGTACTTTAGCATGGGGGGGGGGAAGGGGGCAATAGACACATTTCACATTGGTGTAGAGGAAAGGCATCCTTGGACAAATAATTCAATCCCTCTACAAACCTCATCTTCCCCTTTCCCCTCTGACTTGTCATTCATATAAATATATATGAATCCTTTATCTATGTGCATCATTGCACAATGTGTGGAAGCTGTCTAGCTACCCTAATCCTATTCCTGCCCATAGCTACCAACTCACAGGAAATTCAGTGATTGCCTTGCTTTTATCTCTCTGTACTCATGTCCCTTCAAAGTTGTATGTATGCAATACACACTTTCTTAATACAATACTGTCAGATAAACTATTTCAAGGTTTTTCCTAGAGATTTGAGAAGCCAACCTTATTATTATTGGTTCTCTAAAACTAGTAAAAAAGAGGGGTATGCATGAATATTCAAAGGTATTCAAAATTCAATCAAATCTGCCCAAATTTCAACATTCAAATTCAAATCAAATGTCCATAAATTCAAATTGAAAGATTTGAACAAATTTTGAATTTCGGATCTATTCATTTGAATTATCTGCGCATCTGCATGTCCGTGGGTTTGTATATGATGCATACTTGCAGATACATATCTTTCCCACATCCGTATGCATTTGTATGGATCCATAGGGGATGAAAACGGGTTGCATATGGGATAACTATGGGATGCATATCGACATGTACAGATGCATACGAATGCATATGGACACATATGGGATGCATAACAATGCATACGGGCAATACAAATGTTGTCAACATTCCTAAGTGCAAATTCAAATTGAACATTTGAGCAAGTAGATTCAAATTTGCTTAATTCAAATCAAATTTGGTTAAATTCAAATTTTAAACATTCAAATCAAATTGAATTTTTGGGTATTCAATTAGAATTGAATCCCCAGAATTGAATTCATGCACACTCCTAGTAAAAAGCAGGAGCAGCTGGCAGTGAGTGTCAGGCGTATTTCCCCCTCCCATGTGAAGCATAATGTGAATTGTGCAGCTTCAAGCTGCGACCTTTTCCTCCAGCTATGTTATATATGCACCATGTGACAGGAGTCCTTTGGATGGTAGAGAGATGTGGCCAGATTCCATGCTATAAAGCTAAAGATCCATTTCATTTACTTAGTCCTCTCTGTATTTACTAACTCCAAGGCAATGTGACTTCTGGTGCACTATCTGGTGATATATAAAGCAAGGTGTTATACACTGGGTAACAGTGACGTAAGTACTTTGCACAGTTCTGTTGCCACAAGCTCATCATAAATCAGATGTTTTCAGAACAGTATTCTGCCAATGGTAATATATTGGGCTTGAAGTTCAACAGAAGTTCAAATTCAGCTGAATCTTTAGGAATAGCTTTTCCCTATGTGTTGGCCATAAAGGAACCTAGGCATTTAAATATATAGCTCTCTTTGCAATTACTGACAAACACTGCCAAGCAGTTTTGCACAAATGGACATCAGGCAATGGAGAACAACATGCAGAGGAGTCTTTTCCATTACTTTTTGAGGTGAGAAGGAACCAAATGAAGTGCACAGTTTGCACAAATGCAGTCCTGTGAAATCTGATTATCAGGAACTGTCTGAGCGAGGACTGTCAAATTGTGCTCAGCAAAACGGGAGTTTCCGGCATAGTTTACATAGCATTGTTCTTATATGTGTGAGGTATCCACTCTGAGGCGCAGCAGTTGCACTGGCAGACAGGAAACTATACTAGGAGTGGTTGTTCAGTATCAGAAAATAAAATATAAAAGTTCAAAGGCACAATTTGCATCATCTTGTAGCAACATAGTAAGCTGCATTTACTGCTCATTAAATTTAAATGTAAAGGGCTGGAAACACAAATGGAAATGGAAACTGAATGGAATAGATAGAAAAGAAAGCACATTTGCCTGACAGCTCAGATTGCCCTTGACGTGAATGCGCTTGCGCAGTGTCAGCCTCGCCATAGGATTGGACCCACGACTGATCTCAGGAAAGTGATTGATCGCATGTGGGCTAGTCAACGTTCGTCTGTAACAATCCTTTCCCATCCATGGGACAGAAAGCAAGTGCAAAATCGCCCCAGAACAGTATACAACATTTCAAATGTGGCCTCACCATCAATTTCTAAAGAGGCACAATAATGCTTACAGAATATTTTCTGTACTGTTCATGAGCCAGTTTGGTCTTGTGGTTTGAGTGCTGGACTCATATCTTGTAGTCACCAGGTTTGATTCTGCACTCCTCTATGAAGCCAGCTGGATGACCTTGGGCAAGTCACAGCTCTATTTCTGAGCTGTCACAACCCCTGTTTGTTGTGAGAAGAATAGAAAGCTTTGTCAGCTGCTTTGAGTCCCCATTAATGGGTGACAGATGTGGGGTATAAAATCCAACTTCTACTCTTCTTCTTCCCTTTCTAATTACTCCTAGTACTGAATTGGAGGTTGTTGTTGTTGTTGTTTTTAATTGCTGGTGTGCCTTGGGAGCCTCAATGTCCATTTCCTGCCCTGTAGTTGATTTTGTTTGCCCCAGTGTGCAAAACCTTGCACTTAGTAAGACTGAAGCACATTTGCCATTTTGCTTGTCCACTCAACCCAATGTCAAGACAGACTAGAAATAAATCCATCCACTGTGACTCTAGGGATATCATTTCTTATTTACTGCTCTTTTTAAAAGTTTACTAGATAACGGAGGTTAAACAAAATACAGTGGAACCACCAGACAACTTTCAAACCATGTCCCCCAATTAGGAGCAGCTCACATTGCTAAGAAAGATACAAAAACAAATGCAGCTGCTCAGTAACACAACATTTCTGTATTGTTAATAAAAGGTGAACCAAATAAGCTTCAGAAGGGCATGACCTTATTGACCAGATGGCCTCCAGTTATTACAGTTAAGCGGAGGGAAATCTGGGCTAATGGATGTGTTTGCTGCCCTATATATTCTTAAGCAACATATTGGTAAGGAAAGCAAAATAAAAAAATTTCCAGTTAAAGGTTATTCATACTGTGCTACTAGGCTGAGCCATCACTTGGTCACAACAATATGAAATATACCCCATGTAGAGCTACTGTAAATGTTTCACTTACAACCCATTTCTGTAGATTTTCCCTGCCGTGTTGAATGATACATTGCCAGTGTAAAGCCTCACTCTAAAATTACAGAGGTAGATTTTCCTTCCCTTTCCCTTTCCCTTTCCCTTTCCCTTTCCCTTTCCTTCCTTCCTTCCTTCCTTCCTTCCTTCCTTCCTTCCTT
>MTQE01001141.1:5522023-5533496 GCA_014337955.1 Aspidoscelis marmoratus | reverse complement strand
AAAAGGTAGTCTTAATGGGTGTTTTCGCTGTTAGGACACATCCGAAATGGGCGCATCTGCACAACAAAAAGGGTCCCTAACTGGGTCCTCCCCTGGCCCACCATGATAGGCTCCTCCAGAGCCAAGCATGGCAAGCTGGGAGATTCCAATTTTGGGGTTCGCCCTCGCCCCAGAAGTGATGGATCGCTGCTTCTGGAGCCAGGGGTAGCTTCACCTACCCCCCCAACCCACCCTGAGGGCAACCGAGCGGGATCCCCTCCTTACATTAATGCAGCCAGCCCAATTCTGTGGGATTCCGGTTGCTTTTGTGCCTGTATCCTGTGTGCCTCCTGATTGGCCAGGGCTGTGCCTGGCTTCAGAAGGACAATTGGGAGGCGCACTTCTGGGGTGAGGGCGAGCCCCAAAATCAGCGTCCCCCAGTTCGCCATGCTCAGCTCCGGAGGAGCCAATGATTGTTGGCCGGGGGAGGGCCTCTGGAGATCCGGACTGAGGCGGGTGTTGTGCTTCCGCACAGCACTCACCTCAAATCCAGATCTAGATATGGATCTATCTTAACACGGATTTCTGAAATACAGATCTAGTAGATCCAGATTTCGGAGGTGCTGTGCAGAAGCACCCTCAATGTGCAGCACAACTTCAGCGCTATGTGTGCATTAACCTTCCCAAGAGTCTGCCTTTCCCATGTCTAGTGAGCCCATCCACACCTCTACTGTGCAAGGAGAGGCATGTGATTCACCACGCAAGTGCGCTAATGCATCACACATGATGTGCCAGTGCCAGAGTGTGGGCACACATGTCACCATTGTCCCAGCATCCAGACGGAAGATGGTAGTGCCCAGATGTGCATCCTCACTGCAGGTAAGTGTCTGGGCATATGGGAGGTGGGCACATGGGAGGGTTCACATTTCCCTGTCCCCCAGACAAGTTGGCAAGTGCAAATTTGCACCAGGATTCAGATTCACTGGGTGATCTCTGGTCCTAATATTTTTTGGGGGGGGGCGGGAAGAAGGAAAAACTTCCTATTGACTTTGTTCACACTGAGCACCTCTATTATGTCCCTACTCTATTATACGCCTGCTTTCTAGACTAAAAAGCCCCAAACAATTGTGACTTTTCCTTCTAGTTCCCCCAGCCAGATCACTTAATTCCCTCTCCTCTGACTTTTTTTCTAATTCTGCTATATCTTTTCTGAAATATGACTGCTGAGAGTCTGTAAGCAAGGCAAGCTGTAAGCTGAAGCCCTGCTCCTGTTCCTCTTTGTACAACTGGCTGGTCTCCATAAGAACGCAGGTCTTGTTTTTCTTTTGAGGATTAATACACTTTGTCTTACTGCACTGTAGGAGTTCTCTAAGCTTAATCCCCAGGCTAGGTAGCATCATTAGAGAGGATCGTCAATGAGGTACTTTCTACACTTAAATGCTTGTAGTCCAAATCAGTGAGTTGGAATAGCCCAGGTCCACTGACCCTGACCACAGAAATGTGTGGGCAGGACCAGTGTCATCCTCATTCAGATCAGCTAAAATCACAACCTCAAAACTCATATGAGCTTTATGTCCACACCCCCATGCCCCCGAGGAACAAAATCCCTAGCCTTGGGGCCTCTGGGGGGCTGGGGTTGCATTTTGGCAGTGCGCTATGACATACCACTGAAATGTGCCCCAGTAATCCTGAACATAGGATCCAATAATCTAGAGTAGGGATGTGCATGAATATTTGTATTATTCATTATTCATAGGAATTTTACATTCGTATATGAATTGAATGTCCAGACGTTCATACTTTAGTATTCGTATGAATACAAATACTTTGAATTATTCATTTGAATAATTTGGGCATTCAAATGCGTACGGACACGTATGCATCTGTACAGATATGTATGGGATGCATACAGTACAGGATGAAAACTGGATGTGTACAAGATTCATATCATGGGATACATATCAAATATTTGTACAAATAGATACAAATGTATTTGTATCAGTTCAAATGTCCAGGCATTCATTTTTCTTTATTCATACAAATTTGGATTTTCAAATATTCAATTTATTATGAATCAAATGTCAAAAATTGCATTCATGCACTCCCCTAATACAGAGGGAAGCATTATTTTTCTTCCCCTTGTTCACACCCCCTCAGGAACACAGAATATAGCTGGTGGGCTCCCTTGTGGATCCTGTCCACCATCGCGAGAATGGACCGCATTACCAGATTGGTCATGAATCTGATCCAGTGGGGCATTTCTTATATTCCCACCACTGGCTGGATCCAAAGGAAGTTTGAACCAATTCATGGAAGTCAAGGCTAATAATAGATACTAGCCCTGCTGGAGGTGGAAGATGCTATGCACCTGAAGTCCAGTTGCTGAGAGACTGGATACAGAATAAGCTGTGTGTTCAAGTTAGGCTGATGGGTTTCCTTGTGCAGCTATCTGACAACTGTGAAAACCAGTTTCTGGACTAGACGGGCCATGAGCCTGATGCAGGGGGGCACTTGTTAAGTTTTTATGTGTACCATCAAAAGGATAGATATATTCTGTTTAATTATTCTCACATCTCACTGATTTCTGCTTATCTCCCTCCACTCAGCATGAGTGTGTTCTTCTCCACATGATGGATTTAGCATAAATCACCCGTGTCCTCTTCTCTCTACGTGTGGAATTGAAATATTGTTGAATGCATAATAAAAATGAACCCTTCTCCTTACCCCAGCTTCCCTCTTTCTGATCTGTAATGTGCACTTAAGACTTACCTTGGTCAGTCATTTAATTGAATTGGAAGGTGACAACATGCTGACATTGTTATGGCTAATGTCCCACTGATTTACAAGACAAGGCACATTTACTGGCAAATGGATTTTAGTCATTGTCTCACTCCACAATCAAAATACAAAGTTGTACGTGGAGATACAGTCTTCTGAACTGCGTGCAGACTTCATTTTTTCTTTACCAATAACCTGGGTGTTCCACTCTATAATCCTTATGCTCTTTGGAAAGCCCTGTCTTACTGCATCTGGAATTTCTATCAGTCTTCAACACTAGATTAACATTTCATGCCTCAGAGCCTTTTATGCCAACATATGCCCAATATAAATATAATAAATAAACTATTATCAGTGCCTCTTGAATTTGCTCCTCTTTCTCATAACCAGATACAGTTGATATATTTTTATATTTTTCATTGCTGGATGCACATAAGTTAATTAATACAATGCAGGGCCATTTATATAAATTACAGGTTAAATATAATCACTGGTATTGAGATCTCAAGAAGATGGCCTTCTTGTAGTTCCTGCTTGCTCAGAGGTGCAAGGGGTAGGGACACAAGAGACGGTATTTTATGTGGTGGCCCCCAGGTTCTGAAATAGCTTCCCTCCCCAAGCCTTTGATATCTAGCTTCCCCTGGGTGTTGTCTTGTCAGGGAGTATGCGAGGGAAGCAAGGAGGGTTATATTTTAAAGACTCTTTAAAAATATTTTTTATGCACTATTATCATTGTTGTCACCTGCCCTGTGACCTCTTGATGAGGGGCAGAATACAAATTCTTAAATAAAGCTTTCCCCATAAAACAACTTTTTATATTTTTCCATTTCCCCCCTCTCATACCAGTTCATACTCCAAGTATTTCTTCTATTTCCTTTGGTCCTGGTCATACAAGTCTAAGACAGGACAGCCTATTCATTAATTCGAACTGAGGTCCCTATCCTGAAACATAAGCCAGAAAAAGGCCCAGTACAGAAAGAGCCTGAGTACAAACTGGTCTCAGTCTTGACTGCTCTAATCTTGTTTTATTTTCTTCTTTTCATGGCCTTTAGAGTACAGAATAAATCCTTCCTCTTACCTTTTCTCGCTTCCGCCCCATCTTTTCTTCTGGAGTAGTCGTGAGTCATGTCAGCTTTTGTTTTTGAAGTGCTGTGCAGTGCCACGTTATTTCTACTCTCACTTCTTTTGTGCCTGATACAATTTATCTGCAAAAATAATGTCATAGGGCAGATGACTGTTCTAACATACATATAGTGCCACAGAGGCAACACTTTATTGCTTCGTGACAGATTGGCTTGCTTTATTTTCTGTGTGTTCATATGCAAACATATAAAAAAAAGTTATGAAATCAAAATCACTCAGTGTTTGCATTTTGTTCAAATGTCAGGTAAGAATGAAGTCCCTATTTTTAAAGCTATAGTGAGTTGTTTATTTATGTATTTATTTGCATTATGCATTTACTATACCCTAAGGTCTCAGGGCAAGTGACAGCAATCAAAAACAGAATATAAAAGGAATGAATTAAAATAGTAAGATGTTAAAATGTTTATTTCAAGCAAAGGCCAGATACATAACTGTGTTTTTAACAATTTTCTGAATTTATTAACTGTAGGTGCTTGGTACACCTTATGGGGGAGACTATCTCACAGTCTTGGAGCCACCAATAAGTAGGCCCTATCCAGGGTTCCCACAACTTCAGCCAGTGAAGGAGGTGGTACCAGGTGGTATCTGAGTTGTACAAATCTGTCTCTCACTAGCATCAAACAACCGCTTGCTTTTCCTGCCTTCTAAGTATAGGTCATTTTGCAATATCCAAATGCAAAAGCCCCCAAATTTGCTTATAAAAGATACTGGAGCAATATTTTAGAGTATCACCCTACACATTATTCTTGAATTCAATG
This sequence comes from Aspidoscelis marmoratus, assembly GCA_014337955.1. Taxonomy (NCBI): domain Eukaryota; kingdom Metazoa; phylum Chordata; class Lepidosauria; order Squamata; family Teiidae; genus Aspidoscelis; species Aspidoscelis marmoratus. Next base: position 5,528,838 of record MTQE01001141.1, on the reverse strand, counting down.
AGTCAGACTTTTATGTACAATGAACTGGAATCTTAGGGTGTTTTTCCGCTGTCACTGGAAGTACCCATTAAGTACCCATTAATGGGTACAAAAATGCTAATTACGTATCCATTAACAGCTATTTAATTGGTACTTCTAGTGACAGTGGAAAAACACCCTTAGTTGTATGTTTGAAAGAACAGAGCATGTTCTAAATCAATGACAACTAGAGCCCTTTCTGGACTTAACACTCTCACAGGACACAGAGGGGTTCAGGGGTCTTCTGTCCACATAGTGCTTCCAATAGTATGCTTTGTCCAGTTTGAATTAAGTTTCAGGCTGAGATAGGGTGCCAAAATGTTTTCATACTCCAGTCCAAGTGTGAACATTTTTGAAGAAAATAAAACCTCACCAGACAGTAACCAAAACCAAGCAAAAACCCTGGGATGGAAAATAATCACTATTGAGTCAATGAGAGATGTGTTCCCATTGCAACTATTCTTCTTGAACAGTATTCCACTTACAGTTATGGCTTGATTTTTGAAGGTTTTGATTACTGTACTTGGGGGGGAGGGGTTAGGTAGTCCCTGACAATGTTAAAATAAAAAGACATGACCATAGGATAGACCCAAAAAATAATAATAACCATTTCATACTAGCTGGAGAGGACAGGGACCACATACTTAAATAATTAAAAGCCGTTTTGATGTGTGTAGCACAGCAGGGCAACTGAAGGTCCTCTTGGACAGTCCAAGCGTTGACCTTTAACTAAGAGGACAAACTAATTTGTTGGGTACCATCAAGCTAGGTGTAACTCCTGGCCAACTACATGTGTTCCTTCATGGGCACCTCTGTACAGTTTTCCTAGCAAAGATGGAGAAGTGGTTTGCCTAGTTCTGGGGAGATTCTGGGAATCCACCCAATGACTCTCTGCTTTTCAGCCACTTTGCTCTACCACTGAGATAACAGTCACTGAATAATTTTAATAGCACCAGAGGCAGCCAATCTGAATGGGCAAAAGTGTAGGCCAGATGTGATTATGAGCTGCAAAAACACATGTAGAGAAGTGCATGATTTTTTTCCCACGTTTGTGAATGTGAATGGAATTTGCATTCATGCCAAAAGAGCCACTTTCAGCATGGTAGGTTTTGAATCTGTTGCAAATGATCTTTGAATGTTATTCAAATCTGATTTGAATCCCTGCCACCAGTCACACCTCTGGATCCTCCTAGATCCCTTCCAAATCTGCTTTGAATCTGCTGGGAATCCCCTTTGCTCTGAATCCACTGCAGATTTGACTGGGCAGCTACTTTGGGTGTTTTTCCACTGACCACTAGAGTACCCATTAAGGATCCATTAAGGGTACTTAATGGGTACTTAACGGGTACTTTAGTCTAGTGGAAAAACACCCTTTGCCACCTCCCCACATTTATTAATATAAAGAAGCATCAAACGAATATACAAAAATATTTGCTCCACATTTGAATGTCATTCTTTGAATGTAGTCAGTATTGGATTTGAACACGAATGTATGAATTTGTATGAATTTTGAATGTGATAAATATTTGTGCCCATCCCTAAACACCTGCCTTCTGTTGGCACACTTTGCATTAATGTACCAAGGAACAGCACATGCTGAAGAACAGTAGCAGAGCAACTCTCTGTGGCCAGCATTCACCCATCCTGCCCCTGCAAACTCCCAGATCAGTAAACCATGGACTGCCACTGCTGAAAGAGCAAGAAACCAAAATATAATGAATTATAATAAACTCAGTATGTGAGTGTAGGGGGGAGTGTAACTCACAACACTAAATCTTTCAGCATAATGTGAACTATCCTGGGTTAGAGCTATGGTTGGAAATGTTTGTTTAATTTACTCCCTATTGCATTTTCACACCTTTTTAGAAGAGTGGTTTTTGGTAACTATAATAATTTTGTACAGTGATTAAAAATAATACTTTCTGGATCATACACTCATCACTTCCCTTCTCAGTAAATTTTTTGACACTTTTTAATAGAACTAACACTCAAATATTTCCAGCCTATTTGTGTTTAACAGTTTTCCAGGTGGCAGAGATTATGCAGATTTATGAACTTCACTCAGCCGTTGAGTTGAATTTTCTTCACTGCTAGAGCTGAATCTGAGAGCATGGGCCTTTCTGCACTTAGCCTTATTCTGGATTATATCCCAGAATAGGGGTCTGCTGTCTGCATGATCAGGCAGGCTATGGCAGGCACGAAGTGAGGCCTACCATAGCCTGTATTAGCATGTGGACAACAGACCCCCTATCCCAAGATATACTCCAGAATAAAGCCAAGTGCAGAAAGGGACCATCTTTAAGACTTTTCAGAACAACCCTCTTGGGTAAGCCATCCAAATGAACTTCATGTCTGATTTTCACAGTTAACATTCCAAATGGAATCTTATTTGACTAGACTCAGCTTGAATCTGTTTGGGCTTTAGGATAGAAGTCCATTTGTTTTAATGAACACCTGTGTTCCTTTGGCTAAACTTTATTTTCTTGTTAAGGTGTGCATTATTCAAGAAACTATGAGAAAACCAGAAATGGCCATAGCAAGCCATTATAAAATGTTAGTTGTCATCCTCATCATATTTCATACTTCTGAGAGTCTCAGGAACGATTATAGAGTATTCCTTAAAAATGTTGTCTTCATCCATTCTATCCTGCTGGGAAAGGGCTTCAATAACCTGCTAACACTAACTGAGGGGCCATAAGTCAACCAAAAGACAAGCCAGGGAGCTTCCTTAGATAGTTTCTCTTCAGCGATGTTGAACTTTTGTCCAAGCACTTTATTGCTATTTTAAGAGAAATGAGAACTTCTCTCCAAATCATTAGGGCTTCCAGAACTTTTCATTCAAACTTCTCTGAAGTGTCATCACTGTTAACTCCTTCACTATAGAGCCAGCATCTTGGAGTTTGTGAAAACCATGGCAATGTACCAAACAGGAAGTACTATAAATTTTTTCCTCTTTCCCAGTGGTGATCAGTGAGGATGGTGGAAGTGGGAGCGAGGCCTCCAAGAGGAAGTGGCAACAAAGAGTCAGAATGGAGAGCTAATGGGAGGTGAAAAAAATATAACCCTGCCTAGGTACATCCTCCAGGCTAGGGAGACAGGCAGAATGCATCTATAGGCCATTTTCTGGGACTCAAGGGCAGGTGAAGATTTTCCCTTATGTTCTGCTTGAGATGCCCATAAGTGGACCACTGAGTGAGACAGGATGTTGTACTACATGGGCTATGTCCCAATCCAACAGGGGTCCTCTTATATTCTTATGATCCTAACCCTGAAATCACATGAATAACCACATGAACATTGAGCAAACTGAACATAATGGGTGTTATGGGATCTCCTTCATAAAAGTGTTAAGCATAGTATCTTAAGGACTGTGAGTATGGTTTTAATGATAACAACCTAGCGCTAATCCCAAGGAAGGGGAAATATTTGGCTGATCTTAGTACAACATATCTTTATTGAAAATGTAAAGACACACAGGAGATTATTTTATTACAGTTCAAGAGGCAGCTAAGCAAATGGCAATACTAACACACAAGTAGCAACAATAAAACACTTCCAATTTAAGGCAAATTAGTCAAATGGCAGATGGCAACTCAGCTTGCAATTATTCGCAAAGAAAGATACTTGATAATACTTTATATGTATCCAGTGGAGAAATAGCTGTGGCCATGGCTGGGACAAGAGGTTTTCTTGTCAAGGAGACTAAGGCCGCGTTCCCATTATAAGCTTATTTCAGTTTCAAAACGGTTTCAGTCCTCGCAGTTCCCACGTCAGGTTGGCTTAACATGCTTTCTGCATGTTAAATTGCCCCAAAGCGTTGTAAATGTTAATCCTCATTTCAACAGGTCTCACTCTGGTTCATGCGCTTGAAACGTTTTACATTTTTTACTGTGGGAATGGTACCATGTTAAGGGATGAGAATGCATGTTTAGTGTTTCCCTCCCCCAATAGCTTGCTTCCAAAGACAGTGATTTTACTGTAAAAACCCACCCCTTAAAGCAGCTGCTACACTGTAGCAATCCATCCACTTCACACCTGATAACAATATTGCAATTCTCTGCAATTTTGAAAGTTCTGACCTTTAAAAAAGGGAAAGGAAAGGAAAGCAGCTGCAGGTTCTGTGGATGTGGATGTGAGCGGGTGAAGGAGGTTGAGTTGCCGCTGCTGCTGTGTGCCCTGGGCAATGGGGAGAGGAGGGAAAAGAATCGCTGGCTGCCTGCTGCTGTTTTTCCTCCATCTAGGTAAGTGACAGCCAGCCACCCACCCAGTTAGGCTCCGTGAAGGGGTCGGTTATGGGTGGCGCGTCCACACCAGGAGGAAGAGGGCAGTGCAGCCCAAAAAAGCTGCTTTTAAAAAGTAGCCACTTGAGTCCCCCCCCCCCCTTGACTCACGTACGCCACGTAGGATCCTCAGAATCCGGACTGAGTTGAAAGTAATGGGATCAGGCAAATTCGCGTTTCCATCCAGTTCTATTATTTTGGTTTTGGGAAACCGAATTAAGCTTATGATGGGAACGCGGCCTAAGAATTACTTTTAACTCCAGCTGACAGTGCAGCACAAGTTCTTAGACTTGGAACTAGGCAACAACACAGCACTCAGTCATATGAACAAGGAAGTGAAAGAGGGCGAACCATCATGAGGATTTTTATTAGCCTATCAAAATTTGGTTGCCAAGCACAGCTTGGCAACATTCAGTGAAAGGATTTTGACCCCTTCCAGATTAGTGGATTAAATCCACAGTTATAAAGAAATTCGCATCTTACCTGCTGTGAAGCAGGGATCCGGCATCCAGACTCCAGCAACCCCCCGTAGCTTCTGAGGAGGAAGCTGTGGGAATTTGCATTGGTGCGCATGTCACGTCAGATGAGGCAGCCAATGCAGTTGAGCTGCCCTCCCTGTTCTCGCCAGGAATTCTCCCCATCTTGTCCAGACTGGTGGGAAGCTTCAGGTTTACTTGATGCTGCAGAACAAGTGTTCTCCAACCAGCATTAAGTAAATTTGCAGTGGCATCACAATAATACTCAATCTTGGCTGCGCATTCCTATACACAGTATCAAGAAGTCTGGATGCACCCAAGGCTAAGTTCTCAGTGCTTTAGCATTTGGGAAGAGGTGATGCCCTGAGCTGTAGCATCCAATTCAATGAACTCAATCTCCCATGATTCCCTCAGTTAAAGTCCATTATTGTTCTTCACACAAGTTACCATCCGTACATTGGTGGAAAGGGCACTAGAAATAAATGTTATGTTGTTATAATGACAATGATGATGACTATGACTACTAGGCTTGACTGCTCCAAGATGTGAAGAAGAAGAGTTGGTTTTCTACCCCGCTTTTCTCACCCATTTAAGGGAACTCAAAGCAACTGACAGAGCTTTCTATTCTTCTCCCCACAACAGACACCCTGTGATGTAGGTGGAGCTGTGAGAGCTCAGAAGAGAGCTGTGACTAGCCCAAGGTCACCCAGCTGGCTTTGTGAAGGACTGCGGGATCAAACCCGGTATTCCCAGAATAGAGTCCCGCTCCCTAACCATTAGACCAAACTGGCTCTATGACAGGGAAACCAGCAAGGTGCAGTTTAAGTAAGATGTTGTTTTCTTTTATAACTCCATTATAATTAAACAAATGTCAAGAGTTTACTTGCATTTTCCAGTAATTGGACAAGGGTGAAGAGCTTTAACTGTTCCCCTTAGATACCTCTGTGGACTGTAAAATGTGTATTTCCTCTCATTTCAATTAGCTTTTTAAAAATTGTTCTTCTTTTCCCTTTGTCGAAACCCCCACCAGGCTATAACTTGCTTTAATAAATAGCATCCCTAACCAGCTCTGGAGATGTCACAGTGAAGCATCGTCCTGTGCTATGAATTTACAATGTAGAGTGACGATCCTGGAGCATTTCAGGCAAGACATCACACAGACATGCACCCTGAATCTAATAATAGTTTTTTAAAAAAATTAAAAAGCAAGCTGGCTCTCTCCCTCTCTCTGTTGCGCACACGCACACACACACACACTCCTATATAAATTCAAATCCTGTGGCTAAAATCTTCAGCGTTCATCGGTTCTCAGGACAAGCACTGGTCCCTGGAGGGGTATCCATCATGATCAAACTTGTTAAAATTCCTCAGCTCCCCTTGAAACTGGCACTCCACTAGAATTCTAATAAAAAGCCACACTTCTGTGCCATCACAAGTCAAGTGAGAAATGATCGTGATACTTTTTGCAACTAGAAGAAGGCACTCTTTCTCCTGTTCTGAGGCCCCAAATACCAAGGAACGAAATTAAAGCTCAGAGGAGGTCCCTGCAGTTGTTAATATGAAAACTCAGCAGGACCAGCAAAGGGCAGAACACAATAGTTCTGCACCACTTCATGCCTGTGGTTCATACACTCCGTTTCTTGCTTCAAGGTATTTAGACTCTGAGCAGTGAGGCTTTGTAGCTCGAAGGGGGGGGGGGGAAAGGTTATTGTATATTTGTAGGTCAATAGTTTTGCAATCAGCCACCTTCAGATGCTGAATATAACAGAGAAGTCTTTGCTCAGGATATGAATGAATATTCATAACATTTGTCATTCATACGAATTTGTCCAAATTCAGACATTAGAAGAAGAAGAGTCGGCTTTTCTAACCCACTTTTCTCACCCATTTCAGGGGACTCAAAGCAGCTAACAAATATAATAATATAAATGTTATATTATTATAATGACAATGATGATGACTATGACTACTTGGCTTGACTGCTCTAAGACGTGAAGAAGAAGAGTTGGTTTTTCTACCCCGCTTTTCTCACCCATTTAAG
>MTQE01001141.1:5479629-5491299 GCA_014337955.1 Aspidoscelis marmoratus | reverse complement strand
AAAAAAAAAAACATTTCTGCACATTCATAGGCTGCAGTAGATAAAATATTAAAAGAAAGTTAAGAAATAACAGACAGAAAAAGACACAATGAGCCTGTTTGTACTTAAAGGTTTGGTCGTGGATTGGGGTCCTCCAGGATGCCTGTCCACATGCCATGGTTCCACCTCCATCCCAGAGCAGCCCCAATCCTCCCTAACTGTGAGGCAGTAAAAATTGCTCCACAACTTGACTTGGAGGATATGCACCCAGCTTAGGGCATTCTCTGTACTGTAATGCTGCATGGGGGCAGTCATGAGCCACATTGCCAATCACCATAGCAACAGCTCAATGGCCATGGCCATTGATCTTCACAGCAGCCAACTAGTACCTATGCCAGGACATGAACATTGTAATATGGGAAGTCTGAGGGTCCTTTCACACTTACCTTTTCTGAGTGGTTCCAACCACTCAGGAAGGCCCATCCGCACACCCCACTGCCGCCACCATCCTGGAGCATCCCAGAGTTCCAGTTGCCCCAATCTTCAATAGCTGTGGACAAGTAAAAATAATTTGTACAGTTTCACTGGAAGCAGCTGGTATGTTTAGCAGAGTTCTCACCCTCTTCTGGGTGTGAATGTGACAAATGGGCAGGAAAGCCCAACTGTGTAATCACATGCCGCGAGCCAATCAGCATGGCAATGTCCCAGCACAAGTCAGATGCTGCCATGGCAACTGCCATGCCCAGGTCAGGTCATCTGCATTTCAAATGCTGGTGTTCCAGCTGGGGAGCACACCAGCACTTGAAGTGTGGATGCCTCCCTCTGTACCTGATCTTTGCTTCAGCGGGGCAGTATTGTTATGGTAATGAGTTAAGTATGAACAGGCCCTGAATGTCTATATTGTTACAGACAATTTTAGGCCTCCTCAGACTCCATTGTGGTATAAATCCAAATACCCCTCCCCTCACAACTCCTTAGTATCTAAAATCAAGTTTATACCAGCTCAATGAGATGTACAGTATGTTCCATTTTGTCAGGTAAACGTGGAGAATAAGTGGGGCAGAAATACAGATTTCCTTTTCCCATAAAACACCTTATGATTTCCCCCCCTCTTTTTTTTTAACCTTCTCAAGCACTTTAAAGGCCTCCTCTATCTCTTTGCAGCAGAGGCAGGAAGAGCAGCAAATTATGACACCGTAATTACGATGATGGATGTGGAGGTAGTCCGTTATATTAGATACGCTGCTTGCGTAAAAATCCCAGTGCTGCAAGACTGCATACTCCAGTAAGCAGGATGCTTGCGATTGTAATGGCCAATATAGATTAACAACATTAGGTTAAGGCAGGATAATTATTCTTCTCTTTCCATTTGCCGCTCCTTCCTTCCCACGGCCCCCGTGCCGTGTCTTTCCATTTCAGCACTCATTGTTTGCAAGGTGCAATCTGTAGATCAGCCAGACACCAAGGTAGATTCTCTAGAGTAAATCAAATGCAACTCTATCAAAATCCAATGAACTGTGCTGGTGTAAAATAAGGTGCGGATGAAGAATAGGGTGCCCTGCCTGATACTAATTAAAGGTTGTGTTCTGCTTGCTTTCTCCATTTCGTATAAACAGCAGGGAAGAGCAATTGATGGACCCAGAGTGAAATCTTCTTTGCCCTGCTCTAAATGTATGTATTAGGATGTATGTCGGTAAACGGAGGCAGGAAATCTGACAAACCTGTCTCAGCGAAAAGCACAAAGAAGCATGTAAATTTCACAAGCCCTGCTGCTAGGAAAGTTAAAGCATTGTTTTTTTTTCCTTCCTAATTATTTTAGCACATCATGTATCTACACACCAAGTCTCTTTTATCTTAATAATGAACCATGATGTGGGCCTTTTTCTTTCTTTCTTTCTTTCTTTTTTTTTTGCTCCCATTTCCCAGGTAGGGAACCAAAGGTGAAGGAATGACATGCAAAATGTAATCCAAAGTCCAAAAGATCAGTTATTGCTATGCAAAGGTGAAGGCCTCTTCCTTATGGCCAGTTCTACATCAATGCCCAGGAATTCAGAGCACCTTGGACTAATGTGGAGGGGGGGGGGTGGTGTCAAATGAACATCCAGCACATAACATCATTTTAGGGCCTTTCTGCACCGAGTCTTATTCCAGATTATATCCCAGAACAGAGACATCCACATGTGAGCCATTTTGGTGTGGTTTGAGTGTCGGACTCCGTATCTCACAGTCACTGGGTTTGATTCCACACTCCTCCATGAAGCCACCTGGGTAACCTTGGGCTACTCACAGCGCCTTTCTGAGCTCTCACAGCCCCACCTACCACACAGGGTGTCTGCTGTGGAGAGAAGAAGAGAAAGCTTTATCGGCCACTTTGAATCCCCTTAAGGGTGAGAAAGGTGGCTTATAAAAGCCAATTCCTCCTCCTCCTTCTTCAAGGAGGATATAGTAGGTTGCGTGCAGATGACAATTCCCTTTCCTTAGCAATGAACATCCACACTTTGGATATGTGGAACTCACAGATAGGGAAATGCAAATGTTCAGCCTTGTGGCACGTTTAGGCTGCCAAGTCTTTCCCTACCTTATGCTTTGGGCTGAAACATTGGGAAATATTTGAGAATTGCCATACTAGAATAGAGGTTGCCCAGAATTGAGAAACATCTTTAAATTGCCCTAATCTTTAAGAGCAGAGAGTTCACACCCATAAACACAAGAGTGTGACCAAAAGAATGTGCTCTCGCTGTTCTGACTGTGCTCTTTTTCAAAAAAGTCCCTCAAAGGGCATGATTGCACCCAAGTCAATTTCCCCTGATTAGCAGTAGGTGGAAGAAGCCGATCCTGTTAAAGAGATAACAGATAGGTTTGGGTGAGCAAGAGCGGCTGATAATTATTCACCTTTCGTATTGTGAGGGAGGAGGATATTGGATAATGCCATGGTGAGATATCACTCACCTCCTGAGAAAAGGCCACAGTAGACACAATACTGATTATTGAGTGATAGAGGTGGCTGAGGGGAAACTCTGTTTTTGTAGCACTATGGAGAATTCTTGGACTCCTGTTGCTAGCAACATGGAATAGCAGGCTAAGGAATTTGATCTTTGCGCTATTCCTGTGTCATATAACTCAGTTCACAGCTTTTGGATTAAAGTAAGGATCAGAGCCTAGTTTCTATTAAATTTTGCCCTTAAAAAGAAGAAGCAGCTGGTGTCTTTCTTCTTTTTTCAATAATGTGTGTAATGATGCTCCCAGGATGGTTTTTGAAGTTCTCCAGTTTGATCTATGAAACCCCAAAAGTCCGGTCTGTTTTGGTTGCCTTAAAAGCAAACTGCTAGGCAAAGTAACTCAAGGTTGAATTAACGAAGCCGAAGTTAACATTAACACTTGATCTTTTTAATCCTTGCATCTCCCCTGCTGTGTAGGACCCATTGTGCAGTCCATAGAATCTCTCTCACACCCACATATAAAATCATCTGAAAAGCAGAGGAAAGGCTACTTTTTTGGGGGAATCTTCACTGCATATACCTTCACTTGAGACAAGGATAATTCAGTCCAAAAAAGCAGCAGGATCTTCCCAGCCAGGAATACTGCAAAGGAATCAACAATTAGCTGACTGTTTCCCAAAGGAATCAGACTGACTCAAGGTCCCTTTCTGCACTTACCTTTGCTCTGGAATTAAGAACCTCATTTTTCAGATTCTGGGCCTACTCATCTGCACATTAATGTCAATCAAGGAGACTTTGCACTCAGAGACCTGGATTAAAGGTCTCTTAATTCAGACCGTGCTCTGTCTAGTCTTCCTCTCCCTGCACTAGTTGGAGCAGGGTTGAAGAGGGGACCTGATTGAAGTATATAAAATTATGCATGGTATAGAAAAGGTGGATAGAGAAAACTTCTTTTCTCTATCGCACAACCCTAGAACCAGGGAGTACTCTATGAAGCTGATGGGTAGGAGAGTCGGATCCGACAAAGGAAAGTATTTCTTCACCCAGAGGGTCATTAGTTGATGGAATGTGCTGCCAGAAGAGGTGGTGACAGCTACAAGTCTAGATCGCTTCAAGGTACGGTTAGACAAATTTATGGATGACAGATGTATCAATGGCTACTAGAATGAATGCCTAGGTGCATCTTTCAGGCTGGGGGGGGAGAGGAACTGGGGCGCTTCTAAGGCCATCTGCTGGGATTCAAGAGCAGGACAAGGTTTGTTCTTGTCTCTGTTTGAGATGCCCATGAGCATTTGGCGGGCCACTGTGTGCGACAGGATGCTGGACTAGATGGGCTGTGGCCTGATCCAGCAGGGCCTCTCTTCTGTTCTTATGTAGGGTTGGAATCAGGAGACCCTTAATCTCTGATAGGACTATTTAATTAGTACTACCAGAGGGAATAAAGGCCTTGTTTCAGAACAAAGAAGGCATCCAGATGGCATACCTCCATGTTCTGGGATTACTGGGGGGGGGGGGTGTTTTTCAAGGATGTGCCATCACATCCCACCAAAAAAAAAGCGCGCACACACACATGCCCTGAGACTAGGGACTTTCCACTCTTTGGAAGCATGGGAAGGGTGCAAAGATCACACAAACTCACAGATGTAGAGAGGCGTGGACCAGACTGGCACCATCAGTGCAGATGGCATTGGTTCTATCCATGTCTTCCTGCGATGTAAATCAGCCAGCCTGGTTTCAGAACCTAGTTTTCAGCCAAATACAACAACAACCCTTCAGGAAAGCATGAGAGCTGTCCCAGGTATTAACCAGTAGGATAAGCTAGAAGGAGGTAGCTGACCTGCTGACCTGCTCCCTCTACAAAGGTCTTTGGAATTCTTTGCCACTTACTATATGGTGAAAGTAAATATCTTTCAGAGAAGGCCTTCTGCAGGGTGCCAATGCAGCCAATTCGTGGGGAGGCCAGGAGATTTGCCTCTGTGAATAGATGCTGGCACTCCTCAGGGGACTTGGCCAACAGCTATGGAAACTGCCTTCCATGATACCTAGGCCAGGCCTGAGTCCCCTTCCTGTCTAGACAATTCCCCTTGTCCAAGTGGAGATGCAGCCTAATATTATCACCCAGCCAATCCAATCCCTTTACTAGAGTCCCCTTGGTTTGAATAAGTGTACAAATTTGTTGAGCAATTCTAGCTCTATATCATCAGCTTTCCATAAGAATTCAAAGTTTTTGTACCCATGGGATAGGATTTTATGCACGCAATTGCAGTTTCTTCACAAAGCCCTTCCAAGGTGTCAGTAAGCTTCTGGTATTATTGACCTGGCCTTCTGAATATAAACAGCTAAATTGGAACATATTCTCTAATAGGCATATCAAAAACTCTTAGACCAGGTATACTGGCAATCATGGCACCCCATTAGACTTCCTCCTCTTTCCTCTTCCTTCTTTCCTTCCTCCTCCTCCCAGACAGAACTGAGCTTTACTGACTCTTCTTGCCTTGTTCCAGGCCAATAGGTCTGGACCAGCGAGGCCTACAAAAATGGCAAGCAGAACCATCTCATGGTAGAACTGAACAATGCCCACCCCCCCACCCCGAAAGCTTGCACAACTCCAGGGCTGGCCTCTGGGGGCATTGAAGGAATAGGAGTGAATGTCAAACACCTTATATTTAAGAAGTCTGTGCCAGTCCTAAATCTCTTCAGACAAACATGCTTTGATCTTGGCTGGCAGCTTCTCTCATGGGACTTTCTGAATTCTGAGAACACCGTTTCCAGATGATTCCATTATGAGCAATCATCCTTCTTGTGGAAAAGAAGAAAGATTAAAAGGATCCAGTTTCAAGATCTAAACTGGTTTAGAATTCCTTCTCCACCAATGGTATGCCGGTTCTCACATGGCACAGCACCAGGCTCCTAAAACAGAACCTGGGCATTATGCTGTCATAGTGCTGCAATGACTGAATGTCCTGGCAGTCAGCCAAGCAGCTACAAAGCCCACTTCTGGATACCATCACCAGGATACAGGGATCATACCAAAGCCCCAAACATAAGACAGCAGGTGCTGCTTTCATGCCCTGTCCCATGACGATGGCATGTCGAAGGAGAGGCACCCAATAACTGCAAAAATAATATGAATACTGGCATTTTGTGTTAGAATTTTATAACTTTTGATCATTTCTCATCAGAGGATTAACATAAAGGTTTTTTACCATAAAGTCAATGACTAGGGGAAAATGCTTTTGATAGTTAATGACAACTTTTTTTTAAAAAAAAAAGCATTTTAATTAGGAGCTATAACTTCAGAAGTTAACAAGAAAGCAAATTGATTTAAAATGCAAAGATTTGCCACATAAAGATAAGAAATAGATGGCAGTGGAAATAAATTTGTCTTGAACAAATTATCATGCTAGAATGATGTGAGGCTAACATCCAAAGCTTACTTTTCTTGGAGAAAGCCCATAAAGCACAACAGGCCCTGCTTTTGAAAAGGCTGGTGAGGAGTACGCAGCTTAACTGTTACTAAATTGTAATGCTGTTTCCCTGCAAACTTTCAGAGGAACAGTTTATTTGAAATCTCTTCAAAGACATTACTTTGAAAAGTCAGGATTATTGGGTTTTCTTTTCAGTGATGAGCGTGCTGAACACCTGTGTGGTGTCTGCACAGGTATCAAAGCTGAAAATGAGTTTTCACACATAATTGTAAGTGTACCACAGGTAAGTCCTAAAGCAAACAGAAGTCTGCAGGAATGGAAAGGCTTTCTGCTAGGGATGCAATATTTTAGGAAGCTCATTAAGTATTTAGCTCTCACAAGATTCTCCCTTACTAGGGATGTGCACGGATATTCAAAAATTCAATAATCTGGTTCGAATCTATCAATTACCAACAGTTGAATTCAAGTCAGATTGTTGAAAATCCGAATTTGAACATTTCTGTGATGGCCCCCAGACTATGGAATAGCCTCCCCCTCGAGGTGCATCTTGCCCCTTCCTTATATACATTTAGGAAGGTGGTGAAGACGCACCTCTTTTCCCTGGCCTTTGGCTGAGCTGATTATATTTCCCCCCTGAGGACAGAGACTATCATTCTAAACACAATGTGTATTGTTTTAGAGTTGTTGAATTTTTAAAGTCTTTTAATGTATATTCTGTTTTAATCTGTTGTTTGAAGGTTGTAACCCGCCCAGAGACCTTTGGGTATGGGGCGGGATAGAAATGTAAATAATAAATAAACTTGTTTAAAAAATCGGTGAATCTTTCCACTTCTCAGAGCTCTTGATCCTTGTTGGTGTAAAATCATAGTCTTGAGAATGAAGGGAACAGCTGATGAGAAGGATTTTGGCAGCGCAATGCAGTGAGGCCACATTTGGAATATTGTGTACAGTTCTGGTCACATCTTAAAAAGGATATTGTGGAACTAGAGAAGGTGCAGAGAAGGGCAACCAGAATGATTAAGGGTCTGGAACAAAATCCCTTACGAAACCAGGCTGCAACGTCTAGGCCTCTTCAGTCTGGAGAGACGGTGTTTAAGAGGGGACCTGATTGAAGTATATAATGGTATAGAAAAGGTGGATAGAGAAAATTTCTTTTCTCTATCACACAACCCTAGAACCAGGGGGCATCTATGAAGCTGATGGGTAGGAGAGTCAGATCCAACAAAGGGAAGTATTTCTTCACCCAGAGGGTCATTGGCTTATGGAATGTGCTGCCAGAAGAGGTGGTGACAGCTACCAGTCTAGATCGCTTCAAGGTAGGGTTAGACAAATTTATGGATGACAGAGGTATCAATGGCTACTAGAGTGAATGCCTAGGTACATCTTTCAGGCTGGAGGAGGTGGGTGGAAGCAGGACGCTTCTGATGCCATTTGCTGGGATTCAAGAACAGGAAAAGTTCGTCCTTGTCCCTGTTTGAGAAGCCCATGAGCATTTGGTGGGCCACTGTGTGCGACAGGATGCTGGACTAGATGGGCTGTGGCCTGATCCAGCAAGGCTTCTCTTATGTTTTTATGTTCTTATGAATGAATTTCAAATTTTTGAAAGTCTGATATGGATTTTCCAATAATTTAAATGGACAGATCCACATATATTGCATATGAATATTGTATGTATTTGTGCTTATATTGCGGGATGAAAACGGGATGCACACAAATTCAAAAATTGGATACGAATGCTCCCAACATTCGTATTTTCGAATTCAGATTGGATTTTTGAAGGTATTCGAATCAGATTTTCAAAAATCCAGATTTTTAAAATCTGAATCGAATTGAATATTTGATTCAACTCAAATTCAAATGCAAAAAATTCATTTGTGCACACCCCTATCCCACACTCTTGCATTCTGCTAAAAGCAGTATTTCACATGAGCTAATATCCCTCTTTTTATATATATTTATGAGATGTACTCATTCTGCCCCCAGACATCTGTACTAAATTACCTTTATTACTCACATGACACAATTTCCCCTCTTGCTCAAGGACCTGCCTGGATGCTGCTTTCTGCTACAAGCATCACTCTGTGGAATAGCATGCCACATGGGAACTAACTAGAGAGTGTCCAAAGCCATAGCCACACTTTCACTTTAATCCTTCTTCATTCCATCTTTGGACCCCAACACTCACACCATTGCAGTCCAATCTGTTTTATTTGTGGACTTTCCTCTTTCAATTTTATTTTCTTGAGTCCTGATTTTTAAGATGACAAAAAGGGGCTGAACAGTAGTATGAATTTGCCTTCCCTTTTGCCTGATGTGTAATGACACACTGCTGACTCACAAACCATTTATCAGAGTGCAGAAACTGTTGTGATGGTGGAGAGGGATGGAAATCTAAAAAAAGTCTGGTAAATGGGTCTCAGGCGTGAGCATAGAAACCCAAACTGAGGACTATCTGAAGAAGAATTATCAGGTATTGGGTGTGATTGAAGTTAGTGCATTTTGAATCTGGTTTCTTCTTCATCATCATCATTTGAGTCTGCCCTCTTAATAAGATGGACTATTTCAGCAAGGTGTGATCACAGCCAAAGTATTTATGAAAAGGAAGGATGGACTCATGTGACAATATGTGAATTAGTTACCCTTCTGTTCATTAATGCCCACAGTTGTATTCCTTTTTGGTTCAGCATATACCATTACTCTTACATCTGACACCAGAATGATCATTAACAATGCTAAGCTGGTCTTGGACATGAGAATTGAACCTGGCTTTGTTTGTTCCGGGCACTCAACATAGATTGAAGTTCTTTCAACTTGCATGAGATATTTTCTCACATCTGTATCCTTCAAGTATCTTATCTGCGTTCATATTTTCATTTATCTTTGTCCTATCACCTTTCTTTGGGACCTAAATTGTACTCCTCAAACATTCAGATTATTTGTTACTGAAACATTAGAAATTTAAGAGCTGGAAGAACATGTACTGAGGAAGCAGAACTATCATCTTGACAAGACAGACCTGAATTTGACCAATCACCATTTTGCCATCAATTTTGCATCTATTTTAGATTTTTGCCTCTTGTGATTTTCAGCTGGCTTTTTCTTCACAGAAAGTTAACTTCTGACTGATTTAGCCCTAACAGCTAAAGTTATAGCCCTGCTGTCCTCCTGAGGCCTCTGCTGTTTCAGTTTTAACAATCCATCTTCACATTGATATTATAACTTGAGCTCTGCTGAAATAATAGCCGAGACTGAGCAACTGCGTCGTTTAGAAAAGAATGAATTGTTGACTAGCCTTTTCTCCTCTCAGGCAATCATTTATTTTTTGTGCTTTTGGTGATGGCTTTTTGAGACAAATAAGTCCAAATAATGACATTGTTGCTTTATTTTAAGAGGAGATTAAAATAAAATAATTCATCCAATCATTATGTCCACAGCACTCCAGAACTTCTGAGTTTGCCCAAGCTCATGTTCTTTGTCTCCATAATATCATTTATCCATCTCAGTCCATCTCTGCTGTCTCCTTCTCCCTTTGCCTTCACTCTTTCCCAGCATCAGTGTCTTTTCCAATGAGTCCTGTCTTCTCATTATGTAGCCAAAGAGTTTGAGCTTCAGCTTCAGTACTTGTCCTTCCAGTTAACAGGGTTGGTTTCCTTTAATATTGACTTTGATTCTCTTGCAGTCCAAGGGCCTCCCAAAGGTTTTCTCCAGTACCACAATTCAAAAGTGTTGATTCTTTGGCACTCAGTCTTCCTTATGGTCCAGGTATCAGCCATAAAGAAAATCATTGCTTTGGCTATATGGCTGTTTGTTGGCAAGATGATATATCTGCCTTTTAATATGCTGTCCAAGTTTGCCATAGCTTTCATCCCAGGGAGCAAGTGTCTCTTAGGCTGTGGTCGCACCTTCACTTTAAATCTTCAGTCCATCTTCAGGTCTGGCTGCTCACAGCTGTTCATTTCTATCCATTTTATTTCTGGACTTTCCACCTTCCATTCAAAGTTTCCTGACTGGGAAATTACAGATTACAGAGGGAATATGCCATAGGTTCTGAGTTCCCATATTGCTTGGTGGCTCCAAGGCTAGATAGGTTTTTCATGCAGATAGTGCTGTTCCAGGCCACACCTTTCTGTGATCCAACCAATTGGTCTAGCTGGTCCAGACCCACTGGTTTGGAACATGGAGTGGTCAGTACCAACATATCCTCTCTTTCTCTCTCTTCTGCCTCCACTTCATAATCTTGCTGTTGTCTCTCTTCTGGCATAGTAATTGATTCATTGGCATCTTGGCTAGGTCTGGAAAAAAGGAGGAAGGATGCTTTTGTTATGAAATGTCAATTTTTCAGGAACCCCTTACTACCTAAATGGTGAGTCAAGCAACAGATAATAAGATCTTCTGGGAAGTCTCTAAAATAATGTCCTAGACTGCCTGGAAGATTTGGAGATTCCTACTGGATTGCTGGAAAGGCAGCTAATTTGGAAGTAGGGGAAAGCAAGTTCCCTGGTTGCCCTAAAAGCCCCACAGTATGCAAAGTGTAATTCATCGGCTTGAGGTAGATGGGGATTCGAGCCATTAGTTGAAGTACTGGTGAAATTCACTAAGGAGATTCACAGAAGCATAACATCTTAAATTGTACTGGGTGCGAGTGACTTACTTGCTGCAGGCAGCATTCCACTAGAAGAAGTAAATCAAAGTAAGGAAAATCTTTCTTTCATTCATTTTTTCTTTCCTTCTTTCCTTCTTTTTCTTTCTAGCTAACTACACAGCTGGGCTCTGGAAGATCAAAGCCCTTTCTGCACTTGGCCTTATTCTGTATTATATCTCGTAACAGGGGCCTGCTGTCCACATGCTAATGCAGACTCTGGCAGGCCTCTTCCAGAGTCTACACTAGCATGTCAATAGCAGGTCCCTATTCTGGGATATATTCCAGAATAAGGCCAAGTGCTGAAGGGCCCCAGGAGTCAGCTCTGGTTCTTGGGCCACTTACTGCTACATCCAAAATGGTGAGAAGCATTCAGGAGAGGAGGAGGCTTGGCAGATGTGATGATGCCAGATGGCGTACCCTTGGTTGCAATACGGTACAGTTCCTTTGTTATTTCAGGATGCCTGGAGTCAGATTTTCTAAATTTCTGCCAGGCAGCAACAGTGGGCCATTTCTGCCAAACAATCAATTTGACTTTTGAACTCCATGGTATTTTATATTTTCAGTTTCTATTTTACTCTTTTTGTTTCATTTTGTTTCATTTTGAAAGCCACCCTGACACTGCAGTATGGGGTTGTTAGCCGTGAGAAAGAGAGGAGGAAACACAGCTCGGATGTACGGAAAG
>MTQE01001141.1:5439910-5468079 GCA_014337955.1 Aspidoscelis marmoratus | reverse complement strand
TGTGAGAGCTCAGAAGAGAGCTGTGACTAGCCCAAGGTCACTCAGCTGGTAGTGAGAGGAATCAAACCCAGTATTCCCAGATAAGAGTCCGGCTCAACCAAACAGAAGGGATCTTTTGGCCAGGACTAGGAACTAAAACAAGAACTGGAATGAAATAGTCCAAGGGCTCTCTCTCTTATTCAAATAAAGATAATGTCCTTTTATAGATACTGTAACAGTGAGGGTTATTCCTTAATCCCCATGAGCTGGAGAACATGTTCTCTCAATGGGCTGGTTGGGACCAAATGAATTTTGATGCTCCACTACTGGTCACACAGTGCCCATAGAGATAGTCTATGTTTGCTCCATTTTGTACAATCTCAGCATCTCCTGTGACTGAATCTGACCATTTAGATCTTCCAAGTCAAACCCTCTTCAGCTGTCAAAGTATGATAATATTGTTAAGCTTCCAGGTGGAATGAAAAACTGTGGATGATTTTCTTGCCACAATCTGTAACAGAAATGTCCTAACTGGTCAAAGGAATTTATTACTAGAAGAGGTGGTGACAGCAGTCAGCCTGGATAGCTTTAAGAAAGGATTAGAAAAAGGTCAGGTGTATCAAAGGGTTGGAGAGAGAGGCAGCATGCCTCTAAAAGGCCATTTGCAAGGAATCTAGAGGAGGTAAAGGTTTTGCCTTTGTCTTCTTCTTGAAATGCCCAGAAGCAATTGGTGAGCCACCATGTGAGACAGGATGCTGGTCTAGATGGGCTGTGAACCAATCCAACAAAGCTCCCCTTATGTTCTTAAGTCTTTGGATGACAGACTTTATCAAAAGCCTTTACAAAACCTAAGCAGGTGGTGCGTACTTGATCTTCCTCATCTACACATCTATTTAAACTCTCAAAAACACTAGAAGATTAATTAAGCATGACGTTTCCTTAAAATGCCACATTGGTTCTTCTTGACCACATCCTATACTTCAGAATGGATGGCAAATTTATCTTTAATAACAGTTTTCACTATCATCTCTGACCTAGAAATTAAGCAGACATTCTTATAATTTCCCAAAATTCTCCTAGATTTCTTTTTTAAAAAAAAATAGAATTACTGTATTTTCTGGCATATAAGACTACTTTTTAACCCAGGAAAATCTTTCCAAAAATCAGGGGTCGTCTTATACGCCAGGGGTCGTCTTCTTATACAGTGAGTATATCCCAAACTCTATATTTTAACTGGAAAGTTGGGGGTCGTCTTATACGCCCAGTCGTCTTATACACCAGAAAATACAGGTATGTTGGTCTCCTTTCAGTCTTCAACTATGGAAGACAAGTATAGTGATAAGTTGCATAACTTCTTTTTTCTATGTGTGTGAGGAGGGCCACAATCTCATTTTGAACTGTTTAATAACACCTGGGCAGATCCTTGTTGATATTTCTTGATTGTCTTGAAAGATAATGCTGTTGATTTATGTTTCATTTTACTATATTTTTTATTTTTTGTAATTCATGAGAAATGATTTTTTTCCTTTGGTTCTGATTTGTCCTGAAATCACAGGTAACAGCATCCAGACAGCAGAAGATGAAAATGTAGCAAAGTACATACATTCTAAATTCATCAATAAATTATATAAATGAATAAAAATTGAGCAAGAAACTCCTGTACAGATATCTGGATAACCCAGGATTAAAGCACCTTGAAACTCAAGGTACCTCAGTAAGATCATGGTCAGCTGATTTAACCTCTGCAATTGGTTTCATCTTTCATCCAAAGCCATTAGTATACAATATTGCTTGTCTAAAACACGGTGCATCCCCCACTCTCTACACTGAAAGTGATTTACAAAGTACTGGGCCAGGACTAAAGTGCTTTGCAAAAAGGGAATAAATAAGTGATGAAAGCTCAGATTTGTGGTTTAATCTTTCCCTGTGTACCGATGGGCATTAACCATAATTTGCTGGCATCAGAAAGAGTTGAGTTGTAAATTTGTTTGCTGTCTAATAGAAACCAGCCAATTTTTATCATCAGCAAAATTATCTGGAGTGTGCTAAAGAACTTTTCTCTCTCCCTCTCTCTCTGGTTTGCTATATCAAGTTAGTATTATTGGAAGAACACATAATTTGCCTGACATATTTTTCATTATGTTTCCAAGCAGCCATAGTCCACTCTTTCAGAAAAAAAAGAAAAGAAAAAGCTAATGGTAGATTTTTTTTTCTTTCCTGAACACTGTCTGCCCTTTAGTCATTAAGCAGCAAAATGTTTACTCCAGTAAAATGCTTCTTTCTAAGGGATTATTAATCATCGTTTATTGGGAAGTAATCAGTTATATAGTTTACTTTCCCACCCCTTTTAGAAAATTAAAATGCTGAGATATTCATTTTGCTGTTGTTGTTGAGATGGAAATCAAACCAGTAATTACCATATTTACTTTTCATTTATGGGGGAATAATCTGTTTTAATTAAGCCTAACTGAAGAACTTTTATCAGATGTAATTATCCTCGTCGATAAATATGTCTCCACTAATTACGTTTAACCATGGGATTTATAGCTCTTAAGTCATTTGGTAGAAAACATAATAAATCTTTAGTAATGCATGCTAAATTGCTATAAATTAATTCAGATCATTAACATAATAAACAAATTAGGATAATTTCCCTTAATTAGTTTGGGTGGTTAGCACAAACTCCCAGGCAGAAAACTCAATGGTGGTTATCAGGAGTTTCAGCCATAGATTTTGGAGACCCGCTTTTGTCGGAGATTCTTTGAAAGATTATCGCTGGATGTGGGTCCATTTCTTCTTCTTTCCGATTCTACTGAATGCAAATCTAAAGTATAAACACATAAAAACACATCCAAAAGAATAAGACCCTAGCATAATCTGCCATAGTCATCAGTAACAGGTAACACAAGGGATGAATTGAACTGACAACAACAACAACACCAAAGTAGCATTTGTAGCAAATGGATCCTGACTTCTTTTTTTGGTCAGTCTCCATGCAGAATAGTTTCCACTATTCTAGTTAAGTAACATTGAGGCAGGTCTGACTGTGGGTGACTGCTTGACTTCTCTAGCATTCTGCACGTTTTCACACTTACTTTCCTGGGTGGGCCAGGCTGGAGCAGTTCCAAAAGCTGGACCTCTCCTACTGTCCCAGTATGAGTCATCCGCACATGAAAGCCCATTCCAGGACGGCTCCTACAGTGGCTCCGAAAAGTGAACAATCTTCGGAGCCAATTCAAGTTCTGGGGGACCCAATTCAATAGCACAATTTTGTGTGCTGCTAAAATGAGTCCCCCCCCCCCACTGAACTGGCCTATAGGGGTGTACAGCCTTTGGTATGCCTCCTTGGCCAGTTTACTTACAAGTAAGACAATGATAGACCTTTTTTAAAAAAAAAAGCTCTAGTGGTTAGGGAGCAGGACTCTTATGTGGGAATACTGGGTTTGATTCCGCCCTCCCTCATGAAGCCAGCTGTGTGACCTTGGGCTAATCACAGCTCTCTTCTAAGCTCTCACAGCCCCACCTACCACACAGGGTGTCTGTTGTGGGGTGTAGAAGGTTTGTCAGCCTTCTGTTCTGTTCTTTCAAGGAGCAAGAGTCAAGCATAATCAAACATTCTGAGCTCTAACATGCCAGAGGGTCTACAGTGTCAGATATCTGTCCAAGGATCAGAAATACAAAGAGCAAACAGGCAGAGGCTGCAGAAGAAAGAGACGTATGGTCTGCAACAAGTTTTCAAGGCGTGAGGTGCATTTAAGTAGGCGAGGGAGAATCACGCCCCAGCGCCGCAGGTGTTTGGCCTGCAAATGTGCTGACCGTCTCAGCTGTTGTCACTCCTTCCTCAGAATGCTTGGGGAAGGGTGTCACCCATCGTCCTTGTCTGAGCTGCCTCCATCTTGAGCTATAGGTTCAGTGTTCATATTGAGGCTCTGTGCAGTGCCTGCCTCGCCCAGACTGTCAGGGAAGCTGGGTTCACCTTGGTTGTCCCCGGCAACAGACAGCTCTTTGTCGGAGGAGGAAAGGCTGAGGGGACAACGCCTGACACCACCTTTTCACCAAAGACCCAAACATGGGCCTTTGTGTGCTATAGGGCATGAGATGCTTGATGAATCTGTTCTCTGCAAATAATGTATCAGCCAATGCAATGCTTGGAGGCAAATATTGCAATCTGAATACATTTATCCTTCCAATTTAGACCTTCCCTGGATTTCCTGTGAAAAATTACCCAAATGTACATCATTCAGAGCATTTAGAGATCTGCTTTGAGAGAACATACTTTGTGTGAAAATGCTTTTATGTAAATGATAATGTTCACTAGTTATGTTTTTTAAAAAGATTATGAATTACTGTGGAAATAGAAGAAGTAGAAGAAGAAGAGTTAGCTGGGGATGTGAGAGCTCAGAAAGAGAGCTGTGACTAGCCCAAGGTCATCCATGGCTTCATGGAAGAGTGAAGACCCGAACTGGAAACCTCCAGAAAAGAATCTGACACCCTAACCACAAGACCAAACTGGAAATAGATTTTTCAACGCAGATCTACCAATGTGACCCTGGGCAAAGACCGATCTAGCCCTACTCTGCTTAGGATGTGAGAACAAAAGAGGATAGAAGAAAAAAAGAGGGGAAAGGTGGGGAAAAGGCAGTGAGGAAAGTTAAAATATAATATTTGAAAGAAAGAAAAAAAGAAGCCTTGGCTGTTCTGTCTTCCTTTTCAGGGACAAGATACAGAAGATATTCAATTTCCCCAGAAAATGATATAATCTATTTTGTACCTAGAAAAATTCCATCCCCACCCAACCAGCCCTTCTGTCTGTTTCTTTTCTGACTGCTGTGTAGAATGTGATTGTGTTTGAGACACAGGTGGTTACTAGATATTGCCTCTGATGTCTCTAGTGGCACACTGTCTTATGAACTGTTTCAAAAATCTCTTCTAAAATTTAAATTTTATGTGAGTCATATGCTTAGCAAGGCAATATCAAAACACTGACTGTCTCTTAAGATTGAAAGAAGTAGGTGTACTTAGCTGGAGAAAAGAAGCCTGAAGGCGGATTTGAGAACTGTCTTCAAATGCCTAAAAGACATCAGAAGAAGTATCATCTGCATCCCAAGTTGCAGGGCCCACAATAAACTACAGGAAGACAGATTTTGGTTGAACATCAGAAGAAATACATTCTTGCAGTAATGAGAACTAGTTTCCAGAAAAGGTAGTGGCATCTCCCTCACATGGACCAAGGCCAACCATAGCTTCATACAGACAGCCCTTACTTATTCTGCATTATTTGGATAATCTGGAGTAAAGCACATCCAGACACATTTTATTCCAGATTATCCATGCTTTATTTTGGATTATCCAAATAATGTGGATCAAAGTAAGCACTGTCTGGATGAAGCTCATCTGTTAGGCCGCATCCCCATGGAAGCTGGTTGCTTCACTTGTGATGCGTGTCATAAAAATCCACATTGTGACTTGCAATAAAGTGTCCCACGTGGTTTGGGGCAATGTGGATTCAAATCGTACATGACTGTCTCCATGCAAGCCACAGCGTGAACCCGCATCTTTTTCTCCCCACCCACCCTCTCCCCTAATAGGAAGCCAGGTTGACATTACCATAACCCGTCCCGCCCGCTGCAGTGATGACAGGCAAACACCTCAGTTGCACCTCCACGAACACAAACATCATTCCTTTCTTTGGCTGCCACAGTTAAAAGCATAACCAAAAGTTAGTTAAAAGCATAACTAAAAGCAGAACATTGCACAAGTTAGCGGAGGTGCACACATCTGCATGACAGTGGGCATCCCCCACTCGCAACCAGCTCAAAATTTTCTTCCAATTCAGGTCTCAGACTTACTATTAGGGGAGGGGGTGTAATAACTCTAGCCATTTATTTAAAGAAATCCTCAAGTGGCTGCTGATCGCAGTGCGCACTGCAGGAACAGGGAGCAGAGGTGAAACCCTGCCCACTAATACTGCAGCCACCAAGCTCTACCCCAAATAACCCAGGACAATAGTCCCCCATGTTGAGTACACTTACAAAGTGTGTGGGGTGGTGGTGGTTGACCAGTATTGTCTCACATGTAGGCCATATTAGGGCTTTGCATGGAGAGGCTCCCAAGGCGGACTCAGAATATTTTCAGCATGGGGAGGCCCCCTTAGAAATGCTTTGAAGGTGTGACTGGACCTCGTGTCAGTGGGGTAATGGGGGGTAGTGGGGTGTCAGGTACCCCCCCATTGGTAATACATCATTCGCAGAGTTGCGCTTCTGTGCTGAAAAGACTGGTCTCTGTGTCTCTCAGCTAGCTGGCTGTCAGCTTCCTTCGGAGCTGTCCAGGTGCTGAAAGCATAAACTTCTGCCGTCCCGGGAAAGCTTGCAGGCTTCTGCTGCTGCTTGTCCCTCCTTTCTCAGCCCATAGTTCCAGCAAACAGACAGAGAGCCGTAAATTCTCCGTAGAGGTTTGTTTATTTCGTAGCAGTTACATCTTAGCAGTTGCCTTCTCTCTCTCTCCAGCAATCAACGAACTAAGCAACACACAGCCGTGTGTGACTACCTTTATGCAATTTCTTATCACACGAAGGTGACTCATTTCCCTTGTGATGCACGAGGTGTTGCAGTTGTTACACAATCTTACTCAACTCTTGCACAATCCCTGTGTTGTAATCCTTACTTCATTCAGCCTTCAGTAACTGGTGACAGTCTGGTGACAGTGACTCCTAGTTACCTCTCTGCACACATCACTACATTTTCTTTATATGGGCTTTCCAGCCTAACACCTCGGTCAGCTGGGGTGGGGACTTCATGGCTGTGTAGGAATTTTAACCCTAGACTCATAGGTCCCACTTAACTCAAAGTGACTCTATTCTGGGAAGAACACTTGCACAGAGAGCATGCAGTGTTTGCACACAGGGTGTCCTGCATCTATAGCCAGAGGGAGAGGCAGAGAACTATAAGCAAGTGTGCTCAATGCAGTATTATGCTTTCTTTACATCAAAAGGGCCTTACCTCTTCTTTTATCGTGACAGCAGACACAGGCCTCTGTTTGAATGCTGTCTTTCCTCCATCCCCTTGAGTGAAGATCACAGCCACTCTTGACTTGTGGAGGGAAAAGAAGCAACCTCCATTCTGTCCATCGTGATCAAAGGCAGGGTGTCCTCTGATTGGATTTCAGAGGGGAGGGGCTGCCCCCACCATCAGAATTCAAACTGTGGGAATCCCTTGCTTTGAATCTGGGAGGATAGTAATTAGGAAAGCAATAGAAAACAAGTCAGCATGTGTTGCGCCTCTTTATAAATCTATACTGGGGCCACATTTGGAATATTATGTCCAATTCTGGTCACCAGGCCTCAGAAAGGATATTGTGGAACTGTGAAAGGTGCAAGAAAGGGCAACCAGAATGATCAGCAGACTGAATCACCTTTCTTATGAAATCAGGCAGCTGCAACGCCTGGTCCTCTTCAGCCTCGGAAATCTTACATAGTATGGAAAAGGTGGATAGAGAAAAAAATTGTCTCTGTGACATAATATTAGGACCAGGGGGCACTCTGTGAAGCTGATGGGTTGGAGAGTTAGGACTGACAAAGGAAAGTATTTCTTCACCCAGAGGGTCATCAGTCTATGAAATTTACTACCAGAAATGGTAATAGCAACCAACCTGGATAGCTTTAAGAAAGGGTTAGACAAATTCATAAAATACAGGTGTATCGATGGCTACTAGAATGGATGGCTACTAGAAAGAGATCAGCAAATTTGTTTGTTTGTTTGCTTGCATTTTTATCCTGCCCTATATTTGAAAGTCTCAGGGTGGGGTACAAAATTAAAAACTAAATATAAAAATGAGCATACTAAACCCATAATAGAGCCTGAAAGTGGGCAAGGAGGTGTGCCTTTCACTGTTCTCCAGAACATGTGAAGTGAAGGTGCCTGACATACTTTGGGGGGGACACAATTACATAATCTGGGAACCATCAATGAAAAGGCCCTTTTTTGGGTGCTACAACCAGGAGAGCCTTTCGTATGGATCTTAAGACGTGGGCCTGTTGATACAGAAGAAACCATTCCTTTAGATGTTAGGGTGCCAAGCCTTTTAGGGCTTTTTAAGTTAAGGGGAACAACCTGAATAGGGCTCAGTGCCGAATCGGCAGCCAGTGTAGCTCTTTAAAGACTGATATGTGTCCAGACTGGACTATTGAAATGCACTCTACATGGGGCTGCCCCTGAAGATGGTTCGGAAGCTGCAGCTGGTGAAGAATTTAGCTGCTAGACTACTCACCAAAACAGCTAGCTGGGGATTATGAAGCTCAATTTATGCTTTTGAGGTCTGTTCTTCATACAGCTGAAAACAAAAACCTAAAGTATATAATTCTGGCAAAGCCCTGATTCACCCACAATGCATTATCAACGGCTACAAGAATTATGAATGAGTACTAGAATGGATCCTGAGGTACATCTTCCAAACTGGGGAACAGGCAGGATGCCTGTAAGGTCATTTGCTGGAATTTAAGATGAGATGCCCATGAGCAATTGGTGGGCCACTGTGTGGGACAGGATGCTGGACTACATCAGCCATGGGCTGATCCAGGAGGATTCTTCTTATGTTCTTACATCTTCAGGAGGCAGATACAGCACATATTGGCCACAACCAGACATCAATTACTTATTCCATTGTATCTGGATATCCTGGAATATAAGTATTAGGGCAGAATTCAAGAGAGCAGATGTTCAGGTGAACCCTCAGAGGAACCAGAGTAGCATTTCATATCTTAAAGCAAGTACTCTGCCATGTAAAGAAGACTGCAGTTGTAATGTAAGATCAGCCAGGCATTATTGGATTTAAGGCTGTGCTGTAGATATAGTCCCAGTCTAAAAGAGCTGAATTTCTTACTACAACCTGAGTGGCATAATAAAGTTCATATGCTTTCTGCTATTTAATACAAGTAGCAATAAAAGGGGCAGAGAGTGGGGAGAGAGAAAGAACTTGCCAGCAGCAGAACCATCTAAAAGCATTCATTAAAGTTATAAAAAAAAATACTGAACTACCCTGCTGCTCATTTGGCATGGCTGCAGGAAAGAAGGAATTTCTGCAAGTTCTCAGAGCACACTTGCCAAATGCCTAATAGTCACAGCTGAAGCCTACCCCAGTATGTGCTATTTCGGGAGGTCCCCTATGCTCTCACTCATCCTCTGCAATCTCTAGAAGCCACTGCCTTCACTCTGATAATGAGATACCCACCAAGGACTCAAACACATTGTGTGTGCATTAGGGCTGTGCCAGAATTACATGCTATGGGTTTTTGTTTTTGTTTTCAGCTGTACGAAGAACAGATCTCAAAGTTTATCTTGCATCTTCAGCCAAACTATGGCTACTCCCTGGGAGCAATTTGTGACCGGGACATAAAAGTGCAGCTGAACAATTTACTGATTCACATATTTATTACTGGCACTTGCATATCACTTTCAACCAAGCTAAAATAAGAGACCCTTTTTCTCCTCTGTTGTACAGAAAACCATTTTAAAGCATGCACAGAGGCTGCCTGAAATGGTTGCAAATGCTCATGTTAAGAAAAGGGGGGTGTCCTTTGCTTTGATATTACAAAACCTCATCCATTGTAGCTGATTACTTATGGTGGCCAAGATAAATGGAGGAGGAAGCTTTGCTGCAGGGAAGCAGAGCTGCTGGCCAGAGGAGACGTAGGAAAGGAGAAATCTGGACAGATTTAAGTGGAGCAATTAGAAGCTGTGACTGTTAGCATATATTGGCAACGATGAATCCAGCCATTGTTATGGAGAAAGAGAAAATGAAAATTTAGAGGGCATAGCACAGGATGATACTCATCATGGTCTCTAGTTATGGAGCCAATTTTTTTTCTTGTTATGAATAAAAAAGCACTTTGTTTATTTATATTTATACCCTCTCCTATACCCCAAAGCCTCAGGGTGAGTCACAACAAAATCGCTATAAAAACGGATGAAATGAATTATCTGAAGCAGTGGGCCTGTTCACACTCAGTTATATTCTGGAATATATCTCAGGATAGGAATCTGTGGTCCTCATGCTAACACAGATTCTGGCAGCTATCAGCTGGGTCCTGCTGTAGCCTACACTAGCAAGTGGACAGCAGACCCCTATTCCAGGATATATTCGAGAATAAAGCCAAGTGTAAATATGCCCAGTGGTCACACGTGCATGGAAAAGGGATTCTGTTCCGTCAGCTGAAGATCGGGATAGAGTGCGTCTTCACTGAAGGCCTTTTTGCACTTAGGCAATTAAGGCTGTGCACTAAGGCTCCTTGCCCACCAGAAATGTTAATGGTTCTCTGGTACATGGAGCATACCAGCCTGTCGCACTGCCTTGTACACTGAGAGTCCCGCCTCCTCAGTGCTCCAATTGGCCACTGGTGGCTGCGTCAAACATTCCATGACATGTTGGGGTGGCGTGCCTCGCTGCCCCCTGCATCAGCATCATGCCACTCTTTTGTCATGGTGGCAGACTTGCCCAGTGCATGTCATTACCCAGGGGGTGTGCCTCCATCAGGACTGTGCCACCCTCTCACCACAGTGGTGGCCACCACAGACCTGCCTGGTACATATCATGCCAGCAATTAGGACAGCTCTGATGACCATCCTTCTAGGCTGTAGTAACCTAGTGAGTGTGCTTATGTTCTTCACCAGAGCTGTCCTAATTGCATACCAGAGGCCGTAGTGCAAATTGGCCTATGATGCCTAAACACATACTGTACACCGGGTGTCGTCTTCTTATGTGGCGAGTATATCCCAAACTCTGTATTTTAACTGGAAAGTTGGGGGTTGTCTTATATGCCCAGTCGTTTTATATGCCGGAATATACAGTATATTGAGAATGCCTGATGCAGATCAAGGGTGGAGACTGTTCCATAACCTGGGAATTATAACCAAGGATGCCTTCCCATGTGCCCCCACTTCCTTAACCACTGAAGGGGGTGACACTACCAAAATGTCCTCTCTGGTCTTTTAAAAATGAGGTTCAAGCAAACATGGCATTGGCCTTGTCTTCATCATAACACAGAGAAGGCCTGATGATTGGCAGGATTTTGCCTCACCGAAGGACCGTTTCTCTACTCCATTTCAGAGCATGGAGGCAGCCAACAACACAGGAATCATATATTACAGGATATGGGCTGGACACATGTGTCTTGTGTAGGGAAATTAGCCAGTTTGGTCTAGTGCAGTGGTTCTCAACCTGGGGGTCGGGACCCCTTTGGGGGTCAAACTACCCTTTCAGAGGGGTCGTGACAAGTCTCCCGCCGCCCTTCCCTCCCACCTCCCAGCTGCTCTGCCCCCATGGTTGGGGGTCTCCAAAACATGAGGAACTCCATTAAGGGGTGGTGACATTAGGAAGGTTGAGAACCGGTTAGGGAGCCAGACTCTTATCTGGGAATACCAGGTTTGATTCCACACTCCTCCACAAAGCCAGCTGGGTGCCCTTGAGTGAGTTACAGCTCTCTTCTGAGCTCCCATGGGCCCACCTACCAGTTGTGGGGAGAAGAAGAGAATGTTTGTCAGATGCTTTGAGTCTCCTAAAAGTGGGGTAGAAAGGCTAACTCTTCTTCTAATCCAGCCATGAATTGAAAATGAAACTTTACCACTTCCAGACTTTTATAATGATAAATTGGCACCTGGTCCATTAAAATTAAGCAAGTAGCAGGCAAGATAGACTTCATTGACAATTTCTTCAATGAAATAACTTTTTTTTAAAAGAAAGCAGCAGCAAAAAAGAAAAATGGCAATTTCAGGCTGGTGCTTGGCACAGCACTGTAAAACTGGATCCAAAAATACAAGTGGAAGGGAATCCCAACAGTGATATAGGCACAAGGCTGACCAAATAAAGAGCAGTAGATCAACACAGAGAAAAATATCAATAAAAGGCCATCTGAGGCAAACTTTGGTAATAAAGGTGAAAAGACTGAAAGAAAGGAAAAGGGACCTTATCCTAGCAACACCCTACACTAGTACCTAGCCAGAAGCAGGCCCTGGTCACACAAGTCTAAGACAGGATGGCTTATTCATTCAGTCAGTCTGAGTTTCTACCAGTGCTGGTCACACGTAGATTGTTATAGGCTGTCCTCAGGCCATCCCAGCCTTGAGCCGCATTGGTCACACCTTTCTCCAAGGTTGACCTGAGCCTCCTCTTGGCTCTCCACCCTTTTTGCAACATCAAATCTATGTCCTTTCTGATTGGATGCTGTTGTGTCACTCAAGGGAGGCATGTGTGTGTGTTTGTGGTTCTTTTTTAAGCCTGCTCCCCCCCACACACACACTTCCTTTTTTATGTGCTTTTCTTCTTCGTCTGATTAATTTTTAAAATAATAATAAATTTGAGTAAAACTGCTAGATAGAGGAATTGTACACATAAACTGAGGAGAGAAGGGGAGGTACCTCACAAACTCTGTGTGGGCTGACTGGCTGAAGGAAAGACTGGACCCCACCCAGCACAGCACAGTTCAGCATCCTTTAGCCCATCCCCTCACACTTTGAGGAAGCAAAGATGGCTGAGTCCTTGTCAGTCCTGTAAAAATGAGGACTATAGTTAAGATGATCTAACAGGGTTCGAAAATGACTTAAATAAAAATAACGTAACACAACCCTAGGATGATCTGAGGTTGACCTCATCTACTAGTGTGACCAGTGGTGATGTAAAGAGGACTTGAGGCCGAAACTCAAGTAGGTGGAGAAACTGGACCAGGAAAACCTCTCTGCTGGAACCATGGAAAAGTTTTGTGGAAAAGCTGAAGTTCAGGACAGCAGACCCCAGATCTGTGCTCTCAGCCACAACTGGTGAAGTGGCATAGCTTTGAACTGCTCTGGCATGGAACAGTAAAGGAACTGGGAAGGAAAACAACAGGAGTGGCAGGCTGGATCAGGGGGCTACTTCAGCAGCAGTGATCTGGATCAAAGCAGCAATGAGCACATAGAGAACAGGAACTGGAGATCAAAGATGTGGAGGTGGTAGAAAGTTGCAGCTGCAGGGTCCAGAACTCAGAAACAAGACACATTGCTGCTCATAACAAGTTGCTCTATCCATCCATCCATCCATCCATCCATCCATCCATCCTTCCTTCCTTCCTTCCTTCCTTCCTTCCTTCCTTCCTTCCTTCCATCCATTTATCAACATCTAAAATCAAGCATCATTTAACATCATTAAAACATTAAAACAATAATAGCATCTGCCAGTGGGAAAAGTATCTCCCCATTTAACCAAAAGCCAAGGCAAAGACGTGCATCTTCACTGCCTTCCTAAACATGTACAGTGAAGTTGATACTGATGATAACAAAAGAGAAAGAATATGGTACAAGCCAGGGTATAATTCTCTGGTTCTCAGTAACACTTTCCCTCAGCCCCATCCCTCCTTCATGGTCTCAGACAAAAATTAGGGTTCCCACAGTGGAGGCCCCTGGCCTGTCTGTTGCTGCATCTATGGTAGCAGCCAAGGAAAAGGTGAATCATAGTTTAGTTTTAACAAGTACACAAGATGGACAGGCCCTTATACATGGCAACATCCAGGGCAAGCCAAATGGCGCACTGGCCATTGCCATAGCAGTCTGGCCAGGCCAGGCCATCTGCACTTCAAGTGCTGGTGATCCAGTTGGGGAGTACACCAGCCACTCAGTGCCTGATCTTTGTGTCACTGGAATGGTATTACAAAGTGCAAACAGGCCCTTAGGCTCTGTCTATTATGGCTCTGTTCTTATGTTGCCAAATTACATCTCTCAGCACCTGGCCCGGGACAGAAAATAATTAGGGATGCACATGAACTTTTTTGTTTTTGTATTTGATTCATACTGAATCGAATGCAAGAAAATTTGTATTCATTCAAATAGATCCCCTTCAAATGCAATGGAATATGAATTTGATACGAATTTTCAATCCCATACAAATTCCACACATATTCCATACCAACATTTGATCCAAATTCAAATGTCAATCTTTGAATGTGCTCACATTTTATTCAAATACAAATGTCCGAATCCGGCCAAATTCATACGAATTTCAAATGTTACAAATATTCATGCACATCCTTAAAAATAATGGAAGCTGTGGTTCAGCAACATCGGGAGGGTCACAGTGTAGCTCCTCCTCTACCAGATGCCTCTGCTACACTAATCAAGCAGAAAAACATAAAACTGTGGCAAAATTTTAAATGTGGAGAAGCTAACAAGGGGTGACCTTTGTACGCTTTACTTAGAAAATTCTGATTACCTTATGTGAAGAAAACCAGGTGCCCTGTTTGTGTTTTCAAATGTTATTCTTCTTTTTACTTCATTCATTTTCTCCCTTTTGTCATATTAATGGCTATATAATAATACCCGACCATGTTCTCTACCCATTAACTCCAGAAGTAATGGCCGTGTAAATCAGAGTTAATTAGCACACCACAAATTCCAGAACGATGACAAAGAAAGTAGGGGGGAGGGGCACATATGCCGCTTTTACAGAGTATATCGTGTACAATGTTTAAGAAGTACTTCAAATCTTTTTTGTAATCGCTGTCAGCAAAGAAGACACTTTGTGTGTGTCACTCAGGGAACATTATTTTTCTTGTCTCTCCAAGCAAAAGTGGAGTGGGCCAATCCCAGAGCACTTCCTTCCTTCCTTCCTTCCTTCCTTCCTTCCTTCCTTCCTTCCTTCCTTCCTTCCTTCCTTCCTTTCCTTCTTCCTTCCTTCCTTCCTTCCTTTCTTTCCTTCTTCCTTCCTTCCTTCCTTCCTTCCTTCCTTCCTTCCTTCCTTCCTTCAAGAATTTATACCTGTCCCCTTTTCACCAAAAGATCTCAAGGTGGATCACAATAATAAAAAGACAAAATTCATGAACTGTAGTAAAAACATGTTTAAAATACAACCCTCTGGTAGGACAATGCCCAATGCTTAACATTTCCCCTCTATCAGAATGACCTATCAGCTGCATAGAAATTGCTCTGAGAGCGCCTGTGGGCACCTGGATGTGTGCCCACTACACTCCAGGGCAGAATTAGCGTATGTCCTACACTGCAGCCCAGTTGCATTTTTTAAAAAGTTAAATGCATCATACCTTCTTGAGTGGGGGCATTTAACATCATCCAGACAGCACTTACTTAATCCATATTATTTGGATAATCCAAAGCAAAACACATCTAGACACATTTTATTCCAAATTATCTAGGCTTAATTCTGGATTATCCAAATAACATAGAGTAAGTAAGTGCTGTCAGGATGCCACAATTGTTGCGCATGAATGAGAGTTCCATTAACACTTGAAAAAAAGAAGTAGCAGCAATATCCGTGGATGGCCTTGCGCTTTACCCCAAGACAGTGATGTGCTCTCATCTCCCCCTGAGATCCTCTTGTGCCTAAGCGATTTCAGATAGCAAGTGAAAGTGGCTTGCTAGATATCAAAGCTTTTAGACCTGGCCTTTGCTATAGTTGATGGTTTGGAGAACTCAGTTAAGAGCACCAAACAACTCCAAAATGCACGGTCATTTCCAGTGATCCATTCCACAAACCCAGGCAGGGAAATGCTCTGCCTTTGAAGTCCTTTCTGTGCTGATCTCTAGTTCATGGGCTGTATTTATCCATCATTTGGGAAACCAGAGCTCCTTTGATTAGAGCTGGCAAGCATGACTGTCTTTTATACTTGATGAAGGAGAAGATTCATTGCTCAGAAGTATAACAAGGACTCCTATTAAAGGGAGTGACCTTTGGTGTTTCTAATGATGTAGGAGGAAAATGACTTCTCCATAAAGATTCCTATGGTGCACTTAATGGGACTGTTCTATACTCATATCAAGCAGGCAAAGGGCAATGGAGAAGAGAGATGAAAATCCTGAGAGATTTTTCAGTGCTATTGCTACAGGGCATCTTTGTCTTGCTTTATTAAGGCACACTTAGATTTGTTTTTTATTTTATTTTATAAAGCCTTAAATGGGTTATTGAAACTAATTTATGATTACTAATATTCTTATAAAATATTACTATAATTAGCTTAAAAGGGGGGCATGAACAGGTATGAATCTTTCCTAAGAGTAATTTTTGGGCAAAGAAAATTAGAACCCAGTAAGGTTCAAAATGAAAGGCAAGTTTCCTTTTTCAGGTAAAACTTTTTAATTGGTGCTTTTTCCTCATGTGCCCTTCCCTAAAGGGTTGTGTTTGTTTGTTTGTTTTTGATTGTGTGATTCTATGTGCAGTAAAACAGAATTAATGGGCTAATAATATGTGTATGAGGGAGTCTCATCAGAGCTTTTATTTCATTTCCACCCATAAGAAGACCCCTGCTGTATCGGGCCATAGCCCATCTAGTCTAGTATGTTTTCTCACACAGTGGGCCACCAACTCCTTCTGGGCATCTCAAGGGCCCTGGTTACACCTTTACTTTAGGATGGCTTCAGGTCATCCTCAGGTCACGTTACTCACATTATTTTTATTCAATTCATTTTCCAAGCTGGCCTACCCCTGTTATAACGTTTTAACCAGAGTCTTTTCCGGAGGACTCAGCATAACCTGGCATCCCAGGCTGTCTTCGCTTCCTCAGTCTTAGCACGGAGGGTGGGGGGAGCTAAAAGAGGCTGAACTGTGCTAGCCTAGTTATTAGGCTAGTGCACATCTCTACATGTGACCAGTAGCTTGCCCATTCCAGCAGCCTGTTTCCTTCCCCATTTCAAAGTCTCCCTGGGCACATTTGTTTGAATGATATAGTGAGCTACTTTTATTATCCAATTTCTTTACCCACAGAAGCCTCATGGAAGATTTTGTTCCTTTGAGAGTCTCAAGGTAACCTGATTCAGTGGGTGAATTTGCATGTTCACTTGGGATGCAATGGCACTTGGGATGTTTGATGTATCAGAAATTTATCTGGCACTTCCTCAAGTGCTAGGTAAGTGTGATCGCCTCCATTCTAGAGGCAATCACCTCACCACAGCAATGGCCATGCATGCTAGCCATTGCCATGGTGACCGTGTGATGTGGCACTCAACTGCAGCTGTAGCGCCCTACCCTATGCACCATTCCCCTGGAAGAGGTGCAAACAGTGCATGTGGGTCTGTACTAGCAACATTTTCATGCTTCACCATTTTCCAGGCCATGGGACAGCCTGGAACACTTGAGACACTTGTGGGATGGAAGCACCTCCGCACAGTGCATATGTCCCAGGCTGGTGCATACTCGGACTTTCCCTTTCCACTAAGCACAAAAAGGACCAATGTTACACAAAAGGCAACATCACTTCTACTAAGCCTTTTCCTGTCTTTCCTCCAGAGTTGTAACCCGAATAACTGTGTCCCACATGTTCCTACCAGTCTATCAGGTTTCAATTTATGCCAACAATATTCTCTTCTACGATCAGGCATTTTAGTTTTACTGTCTTGGCCAATGGATTCCTGGCATTGACCTATGAACACCATCTGTCTCTTTGACTTTTGCCATTTCTCCTGTTTGCTTGGAACTCTTCAAGCACTCGGCTTCTGACAGCTTTTCTATTTCTCTCTTCCCCCCACCTATGTCAGACAGATATAATCCCTTTCACCACCTTCATCAAGCAATTACTTTTTCCAGCCCACATGCTCTTCCACTCCTGTCAGTTTTAAAAGATGCTCCGCCATCTTTTTGATTTTAAATGCCAGCAATTTGGTCCTGGGTTCTCTTCAAGCGCAACTACACTTTCTTATGAAGCCTTGGCTTGTTCCCACACGCCAAACAGTTAATCCGGGCTTACTTGTGCAGTACCTATCAAAGACAAACCTCTCCTCCTGGCACTGCTTATTTACATTTCTACCACAGAATCTCAGGGTGGGCTACAGCAGGCTTATTAACCATGATGTACTGTTTCAGAAATAAAATTGCTGCTTTCAGCTGTAGCAGAAGAGTAGTGATTTTTTCAGCATGAACTATGTTCAGTACATCTCAGTCTTGACCTGAATGATTTATCTGGATAGGGTCCCTCCTTTTTATGCCTCCTTTCAACACTCCACTTGACCAATCATATCCCTTCCCCTTGCATATTAACTATGTCCATGTTGTTGTCACCTGCCCTTAACCAAACACTAGCTTTCCCACTCTTTCTCCTCAGAAGCATCTTTACCTCAGAAGTATGAAAGAAGTGATATAACTCAGATTCAACTGGATTCTGTTTACAAATGTGATTTCAATAAACATATGTAGATATTATTTCCACAGATTAAACAGCCATAGCTTATAGCAGGCATGCTATGCCTGACATCCTGCTGGCTTTTTGTGTGGGACAGGAATAATGACAGAGAAAGCTACTCTAGGGGCCTGTTCCCACCTACTGCATATGTGGGTTACTCTGGTCTGGAGTAATCCGGGTTCTGATGCTGGTTAAGGTTGGAGGCCGGGAACAGCACTGAGCACGCATCGGGTTGTTCCCAAACCGAACCTACAGGTGCACACAAGCACACCTGTGAATGGCGCGGTGTAGTGGGTTTTGAGGACAGGAGCTGCTGCCTCTGTGGCCTCCACCACAGCCTCCACCACCTTCTGCTGCCACATTCCCTCCCCGTACCCCCACTTGCTCACTCACTCGCCCTGGCCTCCTCCTCCTCCTCCTCTGATCCTGCAACAACTGTCCACCGCCGCTGCATTCCTTCCCCACATCCCCCCTCTCAACCCGGCCTCCTCTTCCTCCTCCAATCCTGCAACAACCATCTGCCGCCACCGCATTCCCTCCTGCATCCTCCGCTCACCCCAGCCTCCTCCTCCAATCCTGCCATAACCATCCACCACCGCTGCAATCCATCCCCTCCCCACCCCCACCCCCCACTTGCTTGCTCACTTCTGTCATGTCCCAGGTGGGTGAGGGCAGTGAGGCAAACACACGTGCATGCTCACAGTCATCCTTTGGGGGCTGAGAAATAATCAGCATCAGTTCAGTCCAAGGTCAGGGTTCCAGAGGTACAGCAAAAGTCACAGCAACAATCATTCAAGGTCGGGGTTCCAGAAGTTCCGTAAGTCACAAGAGAGTCCAAGAGTCAGAATACAGGCACAGCGGGAGTTGCATCAGGGTTGTCTGCAACACCGGGTCAGTGTGTGCTGCTCAATTAAGTAGGGGAGTCATCACCACACCCTTGCTGGTGCAGCTGAGCCAAATGCTACAACTGGTGTCTCACCTGTTTCTGCTGCCAAAGGAGCAGAGGGGAGGGGCACTCTTGGGGTTGACTGTCTGAGTTCTCATCCCCAGAGCAATCTGTGTGCTCCCCCAGAACTGGCCTCAGACCCTCAAAGTCTGCAGCGCTGTGCCCGGTTGCTGCTCAGGCTGTTGCACCATTGCAACCATGCCTTCCTCCTCTGAGGAGACTGGAGAGGCAGGACGGGGCATGACAGCTTCACTCGCTCACCCTGGCCGCCAGCTTTCACTGGGACTAAAATCCAGACTGGATCGGAAAGTCATTTCATCAGGGTTCCCCTCCCCCCCCCCCAGATTTCTGCAGGGGTTTCTGCAGAAAATCCAGGGGAAAAGAACTGGCATGGGGACAGCCCTTCCCAGATTCAGACAACTGGTGAATTTAATGGGGATGCTGGTTCCCGAGTCTGAATCCAGTACGGATTTTAGTCCCTATGGGGACATGGCCTAAAAGTCCTGGTTTTCAGCCTCTTACCAAGCAACTTAAAATGTAGCTTCCAGGAACTTTAGGCTACAAATATACCCTATCAGTCCAGTACTACCTAGCAGCCATTCTAGATAGTGCATAAAATCCACACAGTTCACACCAGACAGGGATCTGCATCTGGCACATCCATCACATACTCAGCAATCTAAATTTATAATGACTGAACCCCATTTCCACTTGGAGGAGAATCTTCCAGGTGGAAGGATAATTCTGTGTTCTCAGCAAAGGTTCCCTTCTCTCTTTTCTGTCAAATCGGCCCAAGTTCCAACTGGGCATTTTCATCTGGCTTTTAATCCAGATTTATTTAATAAGCAGACAAGTCAGTTTTTTTGGTGTTCCCACCCTAGCTTATAATGCAGACTGGCAGGGGAGAAACCTTCACTGCTCCTTCTCTCCTCCTCACCTTCGCATCCTGACGTCATCAAGGCAGGTATTGGAGGGCTCAAGACAAATTCAAGCTGGACTATATCTTGTGTAGGAATGTAGCCATGGTGTCCTCCTTCCCCTAAACCCCTTTTCTCTATTAAAGCCAGAGAGGTGTGGCTACTAGTCACATGAGCAGGATTAGTGCAGAGGCAGAAGCAGAGTGTGATAGTTGGAACAAAACCATCTAAGGAACTGATTACGGTGGATATTGGAAAT
Source organism: Aspidoscelis marmoratus (assembly GCA_014337955.1). Classification (NCBI taxonomy): domain Eukaryota; kingdom Metazoa; phylum Chordata; class Lepidosauria; order Squamata; family Teiidae; genus Aspidoscelis; species Aspidoscelis marmoratus. The sequence goes on along the minus strand of MTQE01001141.1, from coordinate 5,447,836 downwards.
GAAACTTATGATGCAGCACTTTGGGTCCATCTTGTATTGACTTTTTGTTTTAAACCACAATCAAATGTGTTCCACTAGCCCTCACATATAGGCTTCTGCCTCCTGCGTATATTCAATATATTAAATGCATGGTTTGCCATCTGAATCCTGTACAGCCAAATCTGATTTGTCGCTACATTGATATGGTATCATCACATTGCCTTAACAGGTACCTGGTCATTCAGGATATCCTTAGGAAAAAGAAAGTAGCAGAAACATTGTGGATGGAAGCAGCAGCAAACTAAACATGAAAACCATTTCTTTTATTTTTAAATGATAAAAACAGACATGGATTTCTTTTTCTACTGAAATTCTTCTTTAACCCACAAAAATTAAGTCCCAGGTAAAACTGAATATTGATAGTATCTCACTGTTTAGGAATGATGGCCAGCATTCACACTGCGAGTGCTAGTATAATCTCCAACAAACCTACCAGCCCTCAAGGGATGGATGGTCCAGCCCAGACCATCCACATCACCATAACACTAGCCATAGTAATTTCTGGTGCACATCGAGCTGCTCCTATGGTGATTCCATTGCAGCATGCAACTGCACAGTCTCAGCTGCACCACAATGCCCCCAGGCAGCATTTGCACAAGGAAGTAGTACCAACTCTGCACCTGGGACTTTACCTGGAGTTTCCTAGGTGCTACAGATGCATGCTCTGGGCCACTCCAGGATGGAGGTGGAGCTGCAGAGGGCAGCTAGATAATCCCAGAGGATGCATGCTGTCCTGAGGCCTTTTCACACTACAGCCGAATGGCTGTAGTGCACAAAAGCTATGACACATGGGGACTGATTCCCCTTTCACATCTAGGTAGCTAAGGAACCGGTGGGTAACTGGCCAATCAGAGCCAGCGGCACGCATAGATGCACAATGCCACCAGCCAGGCCCACCACTTCGAATCCAATGGCGACGAGTTAAGTCACATGCACATGTGCACATCCTCACTAGGGCCCAGCCCAGGGCGAGGGGTGTCCGGGGTGGGTTCTTGCAGGCTCTAGGTGACCCAGTTGGGTCACCTAGAGCCTGAAGAGGCTGAAGATCTGTTCCGGTGTGCTTACCCTGTCGTGGCGGTTGCACAGCCGGCCAGGACAATGTGCCGCTCCACGCACTGTAGTGGCCCCACAATGTCAGCACCTGCAGTCCAAAGTGCTGACAGCTTGTGCCCTGTCTTCTAATAGCAGCAGCCAGAGGTGGGGGCCACAGCTGTTCAGGAGAGAGTGTGTGAATGCTCTCCCTCCCGTACAGCTGTGGGACAGCCTAGGACAGCTGGGAATGCCCCGGGCCATGGGAGTAAAATTTCGTGCTCTATACCCGGAATGCAAGTAAGGCACCCTGGGGTGGGCTGGGGCAGTTCCGAATGGAACCGCCGGCCCAGCAGAGTGAATGCTCCATCCCAGGGTGTCCTACTCGCGTTCAGGAGGCCCTCGTGCAAATAGGCCTCTGAACTCTTAAGTGTAAAAAGGCTTTAAGTTGAGAACAAACCACAGTCGGGCAGTTCTTAACACAGCCTGTGGAAGAAGAACACTTCAGATATCATACCGTTCCCCTTGAAAATTAACAGAGGTGGTCTTGTGCTATCTGCACACCATGAACTGCCCCCAAGGGTCAAGACTGCCGGAGAGGAACTTTGTTCCGCAGCTTCAGCTTTGACAAGCAAGGTTGGTGACAAACACAGGGCATTCCTAGTGCTCAATAAAGCCATTTAGGAGACAAACTAGACCCTTGAGTGGCGGGAGCTGTCCTTTGGTGGTTTATCTCACTCTGCTGTCCGAACATAAAAGGGGCCCTTATGTCAGAATGGCAATGGGATGGGTACAGGTCTATGCACACACTACAATCATCTAGTACAATGAATGTGTCATGATGGGGCAGGGTGATGCAGAGCTCGAGCTTACAGATGCATTCTCAGTGCCACAAAGGCAGATCCTCCCTTTCTGAGGACCGCCTTTTCTACAAAACCAAGTATACAGCACAAAGCCGTATTTGTGACGTGAAATGGCAGGTTGCTGTGCCATCAGAGAAACCTGTCACTAATTACCAGGAAGAATCTGTTTACGTTTTCAATAATTTATAAAGCTGAATACGAAGGAGCAATTACCGTGGGGATATTAAATTCCTAATGAGATGTATGGCTTTACATTTACAGATACCTTGTGAAATGCTAGAGAAGGGCCTCATTTAATGATCAACAGGCCTATCCCTTGACGTGGAGCAGAAAGCTAGCAAAGCTCCCTGTGAGCCAGGGAGGCTTTTTTATATGGAAATTAAAAACGAGGAAGAGACCTGTTAATCTAATAAACGTGATGCATGCAAGACACTTTCCTAAGAATTTCATCCCTGTGACAGGCACATCTTTCGACAGAGCTGCTTTGTTTTAGCCTTTGAGGTTTAGTGGAGAAAGATGTATCTGTTCAGGTAGTCTTTTACCTACAGCTTAATTGAGCTCCATATTATATTAAATAAATATATCTATATGCAACTGTGGTGCTTCGGGTGAATTTCATTCCCCTTAAATGTCATTTTCTTCTTAACATAAAATTGGATTTAGATTCTATTATCAAACATTTGCAATTGCCTTTTATAGGAAATTGCCTTTATTTTTATGGTATTTTCTTTCAACGTAAAGAGGAGAGATGGGAAAGCTGTCACCCTTATTAATAGCAACTCTTTGCTTTGTTTAAACTGGCTGTCTCCAGCCATTGCTTTCTGTTGTGTTTCAGCAACAGGATGAGTTTTGCCCCATTTTTCAGTGCTAGGAAGTTTTGACGTCTTTTTAAAGGCTTAGCAATTCACAGTGTGGCCTAGAAGACACTGAAAAGTACAAAATTCAAGTCAAAGCCAAATACTCCTGCACATCAGCTTAATAAAGATACTCTAGACTAGAGTATTTTAAAGGTTCATTCTTGTGGCAGAGCATCAAACATTTGCATGTATCCCAATTGCTCCAATGAGAAAGGCATTCATTATTCCATATGCTTTTCAGTTTCTGAAGCTGTCTAGAAAGATCTCCTAAACAGTAAAAAAAAAACTTTAGCCTAAGTTGTTTTTCTAATTCTATTTTTCATTTCATTCCCTTTTGCATGTCAGTATGATCACTGAAACAGCATCGAAATTTCACCACCCAATCCCTACATGCCTTCCCATCAAGCTGATAGAGGAAAAAAGCTTCTTTTTTAGCTCAAGATTCATGTGCAGACAACAGTATTATGACTAAGGGCCAGCATTTTCATTAGCATTCTCAATCCAGAAGTTAGTATTCATGGATCTGGATTCACAATCATTTGCCATGTTTAGTTCATATCTGGCTAAGGGTGATGTGAAGGTTAATAGGCAGGCAAATTTCAGGCTGCCTCTCTGTCCTGCCTTTGGTCCTTTCAGCACTGGCCCTTATTACGGATTATATCCCGGAATAGGGGGCTGCCATAGCATGCAAATGGCAGGTCCCTATTCCAGGATATAACCCAGAGTAAGGTTCAGAATAAGGCTTTGCCTTGGTGCTTGCACTCTCTGCTTCCTGAGAGAGAGTGTATAGTTTATTTCTTTACCCCTCAGATATTTCTGATTCATGCAGTTTGTTTTCTCAGTGATCAGGACATGACCATAACGCTTACCATGCTCACAGTCTCTCAACAACTGGCCTTTGGGGTTCACCACTTTTTATGACATACTTAAGCTGCATTCACAGCAGCATAAGGCAGGCTGAGAAGAAAATGCCTGCTTCTACCCCAAGGTGAAGGATGTCCATATGTCCTCCACCTCCCCTTCACTGTCTTCTAAACTAACAATTCAGCTTTGGAGCTTCTAATATGCTAGAAGAGGCCATGGAAGTGGGCCTTTGACAGTGTGATGCCTACACAAAACAGGCTCACTCTCACCTCAGCCATGTGTCTACACAATGGCAGCAAGAGTGCCTCAAGTCAAGCAGCTGGATGTGCTCAAAGTACTTTTCCTCCACTCTGAGGAAAAATACTATGGAGGGCACTTGCAGATTTTCTAGCACCCTTCTCAGAATGCTCAATGGCAGCAGACACCTCAAAGATTCCTCAGGGCACCACCACCACCATACATGTGGCTGTTCCCTTAATCACAGAGCCATGAAGATCGGTAAGAAGATCCAAAATGTCATGTTTTAGTTCTTTAATAAGAACATAAGTGGAGCCCTGCTGGATTAGGCCACAGCCCATCTAGTCCAGCATCCTTTCCCACAGAGTGGTCCACCAATTGCTTTTCAGCATCTCAAGCAGAAGACAAGGCCAAACCTTCACCTGTTCTCAATCCCAGCAAATGGCCTTAGAGGCATTATGCTTGTCTCCCCACCACCCCACCACCACCCATCAGCCTTAAAGATGTTTCTAGGCATCCATTCTAATAGCCATTGATAGATCTATCATCCATAAATTTATCCAACGATTTCTTAAAGCCACCTAGGCTGGTTGCTGTTACCACTTCTTCTGGCAGCAAATTCCAAGACTGATGGGGATCCCTGCTAGATAAAGCCACACCCCATCAAGTCCAGCATCCCATCACAGACAGAGGCCCACCAATTACTTCTGGGCATCTCAAGCAGAAGGCAAAATCTGCATGCTCTCCTTGCAAATAGCCTTTAAAGGCATCATGCCTGTCTCTCCAACCTGGAGGCAGTACCTGCGCATCCATTCTAATGTTTTGGTAGATGCCACTTTCCTTAACAACTTACCAGTGTTTGATTTTTCTATAAGAACTACCACTTTTTCTATCATTCCTAATAGTATGCATCAGATTATTAAGCTCCATTGCTGAGAGCAGGAAATCTCTGCCAAATCCTATAGACAAAGACAACTGCTTAGAATTAATTCAGCTTCTGTACACTTTCTTTCATCCTTTTAATATGTCTTTAGCTCCCTCGTTGTTCAATTCCTTTTTTAGTTAGCTTCCTACTTTTAATATATTTGAAGGAGCTTTTTTCCTGTCTTTAAAATTCTGGTGATATATTTCTTGGGTTTTCTTCTTGCATCTTTTCCTGCCAGTTTGCACTTTGTTTGACAAATTTTGTGATCTCTTTTCTTTCCTTCACTCTGACAAAATTTTCTTAATCTTTATAATGCATTAACATAGTATCTGTTACAGTAGATTTAAATAACAAGCAAAATTTCTGGACATAGCTTATATTCTCTCTTTTCTCCTTGAGATTTCTTTTCACCAGTGTTCAAAAGTGTTGAAAAGTTCCTTCTTTTGAACTCAAATATTATGTTGGACTTACTTTGCAGATTCCCACTTTTACAATTGTTGATTTTTTTATTTTTTTATTTTAGCACTGTGATCATTATTCCAAATTGGTTCAACTTCATTTACTCAGTCATTCCTGGGCAATGTCCACAGAGCAGTTGCCAAAATAGATGCCAAAATAGATAGTGTTTTATGTTCAGATTTAGAACAGCCTCAAACAATGAGGGAGCTAAATGTCTATACTGAGATATTCACTATATTTAGATATTCTGGATTGCATTCACACCTAAGTTTTAATCCAGCTTCAATCCACTTTCAGAGCAAGAGAACACATCAGCAAATTGACCAGTCATTTTCTTTCCACATTATCTATCCCCCAGGGGAATTTTCTGAGTTAGTTAATGCCAAAGGAAAACCGCTTCTCAGTTTGCTATATATTCTCTCACTCTGAAAATGGACTGAAGTTGAATTAAAATTTAGGTGTGAATGCAGCCATTGTGCAGTCACTAAGTATTTAGTATCATTGTTTGAAAACTCATTTTGTTAGCTATCAGTGATGTCAACTGGTATTGTTTGAAACAGATATAATAACATCCTACTCAAATTTATCAACATGCAGAAAAGAAATAGAATTCAAAAGACTTTGATCTATCATATTAAAGACAACAGAGGATGAGGAATGCCATTCCTTAAATTATATTACCAAGCTTGTCAACTATGAAATATATTGCTATTCCAAAATCAATCTAGACAATGGTGGATCTTTTATAAATTAAGGGATATAATAATGAAAGATCCTCAATATAACATAATATTCTCTCAATTAGTCAAACATAAATCTAATACAAGGCACCCATTAATTGAGCCAATGTTATGTTTCAGAAAATGGAGGAAAATTATTTCCTTATTCCTCCCCTGAAACCCCTATTAAAAATTAACTAATATTCAATATGATTTAAAGTATGAAAGATTGGAATCTACTGAAAGAGGCTGGCTTTGCAAAAATAAAAGATTTCTTCTTAGATCCTGGAGAACTACTACCTTTTGAAAACTGGGAAAACATGATATATCCAAGAAATAAATATTGGTTCTTCATACTGAAATTAAAGCAAGTCCTATCTTCAACAGATGTTTTGTAGCAATGAATCACCCAAAACATGATTCGGAAATGCATATCAATAACCTTTCAACACTTAATTTCAACACTATACAGATTAGTCAATTTTGGAGAAAACAAATAAGATAAATTTACCAAAAAATATGGGAAGAACTGTATTCCAGACCAAGACTGGAAAGAGATACTAATCAATAATCCTTATGAATTCAAATCAGCAAAAGCAAATGTATTTTACTTTAAAACACTATATAGATGGCATGGTTGTAAGGAAATTGGTCATTTAACACATATGTGGTGGTTGTGCAAAACAGGAAATAAGTCATCAAACCAATCAATCAAAAATGTAATTCAGAATGATATATGTCTCACTCAAGAACTGGCACTTCTACATTACTACGGAGAAAATAATAATATTAAAAATAAAATACTATTAAATCATCGACTATTAGCAGCAAAACAAGACCCAGCTGCTTTAACAACGGATGCTTGGAATCAAACAGTATGTGATATTTTCTCAAATGAACTCATTAATTACCATCTTAAGAACATAAAAACATAAGAGAAGCCCTGCTGGATCAGACCACAGCCCATCTAGTCCAGAATCCCGTCGCACATGGTGGCCCACCAAATGTTCATGCGCAGCTCAAGCAGAGACAAGGACAAACCTTTTCCTGCTCTTGAATCCCAGCAAATGGCCTTAAAATTCTTCAAGATGAAAATATTAAAATCCCATTCGTAGACGTTTGGGGTCCACTTTTCATTGTTAAAAACCAGTCTCTGGGCCTTTTTCCACTGGAGCTTAGAACCATTCTAAGACCCCATTAGGAACTTGATCGGTACCTGATTGGTACCAATTGGGAAGGCCCTGTCCCAAGATGGACCCCATCCAAGGGTTCATCAAGTAGGCCCTGTCCCCACGAGGGCAGAGTGAATTCAGATTTAATGGGTCCTTCAGATTCTTAAATTCGGATTTCCTGCGGACATAATTCTTGAAGACCCCATTAGAGGACATCTGTCTGCATTACTTACCTGCCAATGGGGTCCAGGGGCTGGGTCAGCAGGAGCAGAGCTGTGCATGCACATGGTGCCAGCTTCGCCCCCACTGACAGCTATGGTGGTTTGCATGGACTTCGTAGCTGTCAACGAAGTCTGTGCAAGGCAGCATCTGTAGCTGTGATAGGGGCTGCCCAGGAGTCTCTATGGCTGCACGGGAGGGTGGCAGATCTGGGCCATATGGTGGGGGTGGGGGTGATTGGCTGCCTGGGTGCCAGCATCCATCTCAAAGTGGAAAGGGGGGGCATCTCAACTTGCAGTTGTCTAAAATAATCCATTGAACTCTTGTTAAATTAAAAAGGAATATAGCTTATCCAGTGTTTTCATGTTAGATTATGGTTACTAGCAGAGGTTATATTTTGTTGTTATTTTATCCTTTTTTGTTAATCTTTATGTTTTTCATGTTTAGGTTTTGTTCATGTTCTATATGTATCTCCTAAAATTAACTAATTAATTAAATTACATACATACATACATACATACATACATACATACATACATACAT
>MTQE01001141.1:5413092-5427074 GCA_014337955.1 Aspidoscelis marmoratus | reverse complement strand
ATGGGCTGTGGCCTGATCCAGCAGGGCTCCTCTTATGTTATGTTCTTATTGGAAAATCGGAATGCGTACAAGTAAAGAAAAATGAATGTTCAGACATTTGAATCAATTTGAATACATTCTCATTAGAATCACTGAGTAAAAACTTGAAAAGTTTTACATAAACAATGGAAAAGACCGTCTCTATTCAGCAACCTTATAGCTGCAGAAAAGTGTATGTTAATATCAAAGGAAGGGTATCTGCTCCCTGGCATCTTAAGGGACATTTTACATAATATGCTGTTCTCTTAGCTTCTCAGGGTTGGTGAGGCACAAGATTGCCATGAATGATTACCCTGGCTGAAAATCTGAAATGCAAACGTTTTCCCTTCCAAGCCTAGTTACCTGCATTTGGGAACAGGCATCTGCGGGTCATATAAATTTCCTCTCTGGATGAAAATACTTGCATGACGTTTTAAGAGTGGCTAGGGAGGGATTACTCTGCAACATTCCCCTGATCCCTGCCTTTGTTTCAATTAGATCTCTCAACCTGAAGTTGTAAAACTAACTGCAACTGAGGGGAAGAAGACAATATGGATTCGTGTTCTGTTTTCTAATAGTCCTTCTTCTGTTGGAAGACGTCCTCTGTTTGAAAGGTTATCCAATCCAAGCCCAGTTTAAAGATAAAATGGCTTTTTCAATGCACACCTGGACACAAGACATGGACCATGTGTTCACATTCCTTCCTTCAATGGATAGATGTAATTAAACTGTGATTTCCAAATTAGCATATGTCAATTATATGGAAACGCACATTTTGAGCAATATATAAATAATCCCTGTGATATCTGTGAAGGAAAATAGGGCAATTCAGTCTACTCCACTTTTCTTTTTCTTTTCCTGAAAAAGGAAGCAATAAACCTTTTCTTGAAACTTAAATCAACAGATGGGAGTCTAGGATACGGAAGGAATAGATCAAATAAGATGTTACCATTTTCATGCATTCTAATTGGCATGTAGCACTCTAATTATATGGTTTGTTAATTATATGGTTTAAGTTCACTATGGTGCAGTATATGGCTATAGTCTTGGCCACAGAGATTTGCTCAGAGATGTATTTTTCTTTCCTTCCCAGAGCCATTTATTACATCTGCCAGAGCTGCAAAAATACAGAGACTCTTTCAAGGACCAGGTTTTAAAAGCCCATAAACACCGCTTGCAGGTGCAGTTATATAATGTGGTTAAATAGAAGGTGACTAACAGCCACTTTCACAAACCAATTAAGCTGAGGAACTCTGATTCAAGTTGATTGAGCCCCATTAAAGTCAACAGCAGGGACCTTAGTTCACTGCAAGCGAAAAACTAAGATTCTGTAATGCACAGAAACCAAGCTCTGCACATTAAAATGATGCAAATTGGTTCAACTGCTATTGGAACTAATGAACCAAACCTTCTTTAGCTGAGGGCATCAGCAGTCATAGCATCTCTCTTTGTTGGGGGCATGAGTAAGAGCAGTTCCACAGTACATAGCAATTCCACTTGCTGCAGCTGTAGCTACAGTGCTCTTACTGCAAAAGTTCCCATTGCAAGCACAAGGGGGATTGGTATCTGTGCATTTGAAGTTCTCCTTCTATCATAGGAAGAGTTCCTCCTTAAAATTTTCTAGGCTCAGAGATACAAGGAGTGGTAGAACTTAGCAAGGCCTTTTTGGTGGCGGTGGTCCCCAGGATTTGGAAAAGCCTTCCAGTGGAAGCACATCTGAAATCAATGTTATACATAACAGAGTAATCAGACTGGATGAAAAAAAAACTGCACGGCTTCACCAGAAGCTCATTGTGAACTCCCAGATGCAGTGTTCACACCTTCTTCTGGTACGAACATTGCATGCAAGCAGCTGCGACTGTGCAAATGCATGCCATGTTGCAATCACCATGGAAATAGCTGGGCACATGGCAGAAGATGCAGTGGCTGTTACCATGGCTATCTGAATGGTCCAAACCAGACTGTTCAAACTGCAACTGTAGAAAACTTGGAGACAGCACTGACACTTACAATGCAAATGTGGGCCCCATCCCTGAACTTAACTGTGCTGGAATTATATAGCCCTGTATCATCCCAGGCAGTTAAGCGCAAACAGGCCCTATGGCTGTGGTCACACTTGCACTACAGAGGCATTTCCTTGTGTTTCTGCAATACTGACAGGCATCCTTTGGTCTGAAAAGATAAGGCAATACAGTGCCTGTGGGATCAGGATTTACGATGCCTGCATGACTGTACAGTCTGACACTGGAGAGGCAGGCCTTATTGTCATTTGTGCATATGGATGCTGAGCCAGTCACTGTTTGAGCTGCCTGAAGGCAATGATTGACAAGCACAGATCTCACTTCCTTTCTAGTCAGTTCTTCAGTACCAACAGTACAGCAGAACTCGATTGGTATTTTACTGATGCGTCATCTGCAAAAGGAAGCAGAGAACAGTATGGTCCAAGCATTCATTGCTTTGTCTCAGAATTAAAAAAACAGATTTACTCATTCTGTGAGGGGCAGCGCTAATAGAGTGTTGAGACCAATTAATTCTTTTCAGTGCTCATCAAAATCCCACTGAAGAGTCAAAACACGCAGGCTCATTAACATTTCCCTCTTAATTATCCAAGAGGCATTTGCATTTGTAGTACGAATGTGTGGAGAAAATATTTCTACCCTTTTGCTCATTCTACCGGGCTCTTAGGCTTGCCTTTCCTGATCATACTACCAGTGCGCTGTTTATGCTGCCTCTCCATAATTTAATGGTCCTCTCATTAAGCAGAGATAATAATACCCTGCAAGCTACTCTAGGAATACAGCAGTGCTGAAAGACTTCAATGGTTAGCACAGCCCATAGTAAGGGCAGCTAATATGCTACCCTTCAGTGGTTGCCTGATTTCATCTTCCGTCCTTCCTGGCCATTCCAACTCCATTATTTCTCAGCTATAAGACTGTGCACAAGCAAAAAAATTCATGTTCGATTCACAATGGAAGCAAATGTCTGATGATTCATTTGTTCAAACATCTGCATTCACGGTCGCCATTTTCAAGAATTGTCTTACTATTGAAAAAGCCTATTTTCACCAGTAAATTGCAGCAAAAGTGGGAGAATTCAATGGAAATTTTGTATTCGTGAGCCGGGAACATTTTTCAGTTTGTTTGAATGCCCGTAGTACTTTCGATTAGATTTGAAAAATCTGTGAATTCAAACATTTGATCGAATTTTCAAATAAATTTGTTCATGCAGATCCCTACTTAGCTGCATTACGTTTGCATTCTAGCCACTGAAGGATTATTCCTTTTCCAGGCCACAAATACTCAAGAACAATGTGTGAATGATGACACTATCCTGTTATGAAATCTCATTTAGAGCCAAGCAACACATAGGCCTTACCTCCTCCTTTAATTCTGCACTAGCATGAAATCTACTGCTCTCGATCAAGAAGGAACAAACAATTACCTCCCCCCCCAAAAAAAAGTGCCTACAGTGTGTTTTCCTACTTGTCATACCAAAACAACCTACTGCTTCTAACACAGAGACAGTAGCTCTGCCTCCACTGCTCTTCAGTTGAAATCTCTCCCTGCTAGTGTTCTAGAGGTGTCCCAAGTCAGTTCAAACTTTACCCAGTTTGAAATGAACCAGATAGTTTGTCCGGTTCAAAGTCATTAGTATTTTGCCTTTTTAATTGACTTTTTAACGTGTATTTTTGTGTACAGAACCAACTCAAACCTGTTCAACCCAGTTCAAATTCAAAGTGAATCACCATTTTCCAGTTTGCACACATCCCGACAGTATTCTAATCACAGCTTGCCACTCTCTGTGTCCTGCTTTTGCCTGCTTCCAATCCACGCACAGATGCCATCATTTTTAAAAGCACAATTGATTTAATTAATGTTGGCAATTTTATGGCAGTAGGTGGTAAATCAACACCAAGGCTCAAACAGGAAGCAAAGCAGCTTACCTTACATTGAATACAAGGTCAAGAGTCCAGCAGGAGAATCTCACAAGCATGGTTCAAGTACACAAACAGGGATTTATTTATTAATTTATTTATTTATATTTCACTCTATATTCAAAGGTCTCAGGGCAGGTCACCACATTAATTTTAGATAGTTGACACCGTAAAGGAACAAGTCTTCTAGACTTTACTATATCTATAGCAAACAGCTGCTTCTAATCAGGCTGATTCCTCCTTTGGCCTGGAGAGAGCAGCCTCATGAAGCAGGATTGCTGTGCTCTCTTTGAGTACACAACAGGGCTGCATCCAGACTTGTTTATACTGCACAGTGGAATGTGCAGTCGCATTTGCCCTGGTTGTTGCATCACATTATCCGATCGCTACTGCACACTTACCTTAATGCTGGTCTAAGGACACACGCTGTGAAGTTGAAACAAAATTTGAATTTTCCCGCCTGTCCAGGCAGAACAGCGAAAAGAGTAGGATGACCAGCAGGAGGGCAGCTCAAATGTGATCGGCTGCCTCAACCTGCGTGACCGCACAAGCCAACTCAGCTCTCACAGCTTTTGATGGGAAATTGCAGAGCTGCTTATCAAGTAGAGATTTCCCTGCAGATTCCACATGGCAAATACTGTCCATTGGAAACAAGGGGCCTTTTCACACTTGGCTCACGTGGGGAATGCTCCCAGATGGAACATCTGCACTTGAAGGAACCATTTCTTTACCAGTGCAAATAAGGCCCTCGGGGAGCTTTCTGCTTTGGCCTCCTGGATCAATCACTTCTGGTAGCAGCTTGGATGTCCTCAAGCTGCCTCATTCTATCTGTTTTCAGAATGGTCTGTGAGAACATCACATCATTTGGTCAAAGGGATTCAAATTTACACTCCATTATAATTTTTTGCAAGATGATATTCTGTTGGTACATGACACCAGATAAATTACTGGTAGTTAAAAGGTATAAAGTTTCTGATATAAGTTGGAAATGTGGAAAATATGAAGGAATCTTTTATTATATGTGATAGACGTGTGAAAAAGCCAAGAAATTCTGGATTCAACTGCATACTTTTAGGCAAAAATTAAAATGCAACTTAAACTGATGAATTCATCACTGGAGAAGAGTTACGGAATATTATTTCAGTATATGATTACAGCTGCAAGATTCTTATACACACAAGGATGGAAGAACTCAGCGTTAGTGAAAGTGATAGACCAGGCAGAAACGGACAAATTCATATGCTTGGTCAGAGAAAGAAGATTAGTGTCATTTCTTAAAAATTGGGAACTCCTTATTGACTTGGATACCTTATTGACTTGGATACTTACATACCTCCTTTGTAAGAACAAAAATGTTATATTGATTTTTGGATTTGATGGTTTGAAAATTTGAATTGCCAGAAGAAGTGACATTGTTGTAGTTTGGCAGGGTGAGGTAAAAGAATGGATATTCCAGAATACAACACAGATATGCAACATCTAGAAGCAGCTTTAATCATCAAAAGAATCATAAGAAATTACATTTTTCTTTCTTCTTTCCTCCCTTTTTTTATTTTTTGTCTTTCTATAGTTCTATATTTTAAACACAGTAGATCCCTAAAACCTCTAACAAAAAAAGTAGGTCTTATTAATACAACTAAAAAAAGGTTGGGTGAAAACAGAAGTAATTACCAGTGTGGGAGTTATGCATTTTTTTTATATCCCCAAAGACAAATCCAGTCTTAGGAGAAGGTGTGGTTTTCACACACATGGGAGAAACTCATTTATTATGCTCTGCTTGTACCCCATTCCAGGCCAATTCTGACTCTCTGCACTGGGTCTTATTCTGGATTATATTCTGGAATAGGGGGCTGCCATCTGCATGCCAGTGCAGGCTACAATGAGAACTGTCCACAAGCTGCCCTTGTTTACACTAGCGTGGAGATGACAGGACCCTATTCCAGGATATCATTTGGAATAAGGCCCAGTGCAGAAAGGGCCTAATATTAGGACCATTCTGCAACTCTATGGGAACTGGTCCTCCAAGCACTAAAAATGGTAATCCCCTAGGATATATAATTTTAATGCAGTGGCGATACAAAGGTTTCCACAGGCATATTGAGAATTTACTCACTCTTCATTGAATCCTGTAAGGAAATGCTCATCAAACACAAAAAGGATTGTTTATGCCTTCTGCAATCATACACACCCTCCGTATGTTCCAAAGGTTCAAGAGAAAAACGCCTTACAGCTACAGATCAAGGAATCGGTTGTGGGAAGAAAGGGGAGTAGTAGCTGAACAAGTTGAATTTCCTTGTAGCAAACCAGAAACATACCTCCTGAAGATTTGCATCTTCCCCAACTAAAAGGTAGTTTCCCCAATTGTTCCCTTGCCCTCACCATCTCTCTGCCTGCCAATGATACCACCTGCGTTTCCCCATTCTTGAGGAAATGGCCACACCCTTCTGTATGGGAAATGAGATTGCTAGGTGTTCCACATGAGTTCACTTTGCCCCTGGCCACACTTCCTGTCTTATCTTGGCCCTGGGGATGAGGCTACCGATTGTGGTGTCAGGCCACCTGATGGTAAATAATCTATCTCCACATGGCTTGGGGCTTGACTAGGCTTCCTCTGCATCCTGACAAACCTTCTATGGAGGGGAAGTTGCTCTGCTTAGCAAACTCAGTATCCAAGTAGAAGGACACGACCATCTCAAACGTTCAGAAAAGAATTCCAGACTGTGTTTTCCATACTTCTAGGTTTTTATATAAATCCTCTCATTTGCCATGGCCTATTTAGGCAAAGCCTTCGCTACTGACAAAGTTGTTTCCCCTTCTCCACCCAACGCTGCCCAGGGATAAACAGAAATATAACCATCCCTGCCAGCGACCGCTCTGGCGGCCATTTTGAAACTTTATTGGTCACCTAATGCATCAGCACCACTGATACCTAGAGTTGCTCATTGGTGTGCTAATATGCAGTTACCAATTTATCCTAGGACTCTCTTTTTTTTTCTTGTTGACATCATCCTTTCTTCACTTTCTTTGCAACAAGCAAGGACAAATGCAAATCTGCTGCATATTCAAATTCTAGTCCCTCATTTTATACACTTGACATTTTGCCCCCTCCCTCCGCTTCTTTCTTTTTTGTAAATTAAGTTTCCTGTAATTATTACAAGACTCTGGTTTAATTCTAGCTGAGGTTTTAATGGGACTCATTCTGACAAGATATAGGATCCTGTCCCAGCAGATACTCATTTGGAAACACGCCATTTGCAATTACCAGTGTGCAGCGCCTGTGTAAGATTAAAAGCAGAGCCACTATAATTTCTACCTTGTGTCCCAAGCTCTGAGGATTTGTTACTCATCCAGGCTGTCCATCTGGGGAGCAAACAGCATGTACGCCTTGATGAGAAACTCTGGCCAACCGACCAGCTGTGAAAAAAATAGATTACTCTTGTCATTTTTTTCTCCTAGGTAATTTGCTGGGAGTAAAAATATAATTTCTTTGAAGGTATGCGGTTGAAAGAAAACCAGAGGGAGAGGGTTGATTTATATTTAAAAGTCCTCTACACTTTTATTTGCTAAATCTCATTTTAAAGCGATATGCCCCTGTTGGAATAGTATTTCCTGTCAGTTAGGTCAGTGGGAAAAAAAAAAGAGTAAGAAAGGAGGGGAAAGCAGCTTTCGGTTATGCAAAGACTTGGAGGCGACTTAAAAATAAAATAAAATAAGAGCCACAATGACTGTCAAAAGAACGTTTCTTATAAATGCACTACTGCACTGGATAAAGGTAGAACAGGCTTTATTAAAAACAGATTAAGGGATGAAGGGGGAGAGGGAACAGTTGGTCCTGCTGTGTCCAAGAAAGTGAAATGATAGATTAGCCTCTTATTTGATAGCATTTAGGTAATTCTGCATGTAAAATTCAGGAGGTATCTAAGAAGTGGAGGTTAAGTGTATTCCGCTGACCCATGACGGCTGTTAAAAGAGAAGAGAAATATGGATAAAATATGAGATAGCTGCAAACGTAGGCTTTTTAAAAGTCCCATCTGTATTCCATGCACTGGAAGCTAAAATACAGGCCTGTTTATTCAGTGTGTGTTATCAATGTGGTAAGTAGAGATGGGCACACAGAAATAGTATTTTCCTGGTTCGAACTGAACCACTAGAATCTCAAACATCAAACACCTCGCAAACGATTTGAGGAGGATTGGTTCAAAGGTTTCTCAGATTGCTCACCATAGGAAACAATGGAGGAATCAGGAGGACAGTCAGGGAGACTCTGCTCTCCAGTTTGTAAACCTATGCAGGCAAGTAGCCAAGGGCTTTTATGTGCCTAAAAGAAAAAGAAAAAGCAAGAAATTAAATTTTCTTTTACCCACAGGACTGGCCAACCTTTGAAGTTGGAAGTCAGGAACTACTGCTTGGAAGGAAAGAACAATTGAGAGGGTTCAAAGGGGGGGGGGGGATCCTGAAAAATCAGAGGAGCATCCAATGGCTGTGCCACTTGCCAATTTTGGCAAATCCAGTTCAGAGCTGACCACAGTAATAGCCACCTTGCTGGAGTGGCCAGGGAGGGCTGACATTCTTCTGTAAGGGCCACTGTGTGACTATCTTTGCTTCTCCCCAAAACAGGGCCTTGCTTTCTTGCATTCCTGTTAGACCCAGCTTTCCTATGGCTGCCCCCCTGGTCATAGCAAATGATAGCAGTAGGGAAACGGTTACTTCCCTCACAGTAGTGCCCCATGGTGAGAAGGGGTGGGTGAATCTATTAGAAGGTTTTCTAGTAAAATACGCTTGCCTGCAACTGATCCCTTGGTCTTCTGGTATCGACAATAAACAGAAGAACCTGATTGAAGTATATAAAATCATATATGGTATAGAAAAGGTTAATAGAGAAAAATTCCTTTCTCTATCACCCAACACTAGATCCAGGGGGCATTCTATGAAGCTGATGGGTAGGAGAGTCAGATCAGACAAGAAGTATTTCTTCACCCAGAAGGTCATCTGTCTATGGAATTTGCTGCCAGAAGGACTGGTGTAACAGCAGCCAACCTAGATGGCTTTAAGAAAGGGTTAGGCAAATTTATGGATCACAGGTGTATCAATGGCTACTAGAATGGATACCTAAGTACATCTTTCAGGCTGTTGGGACAAGCAGGATGCCTCTAAGGCCCTTTTGTTGCATTTGAGAGCAGGAAAAGGTTTGTCTCTGCTTGAGATGTCCATGGGCAATTGGTGGGCCACTGTGTGAGACAAGATGCTGGACTAGATGGGCTGTAGCCTGATCCAGAAGAGCTTCTCTATTCTGTGCAGTGTCTTCCAACAGACGCCTTCTGTTGCTGTGCTATAAACTATCTTTATTGGCTGTTATCCATGCCAGCTGGGGATGCTGAGAGTTTTAATCCAGCAACATCTGTAAACCATGGTTGAGGAAGACCAATTTTTCATGGGATGGGGCAAATTAACGAAAGCTGAAACCTGCTGTGGCGCATTCCCTTGCATCGTAAGGACTGGAAACTCACTCTCAGCTACAGTGTATTTTTTTGTCTCAGATTTAGGAGCCAGAAAAGAGTGGCATTTCAAAGCTTCTTGAGAAGAAGAAGGTTACAACTGTCCTGACCTGCAAGCAAAAGAGACTTGCAACCAACAGCACCTTAGGTGATCTGACTTTCCCAGCTTCAAGAAGTTCCATGCAACCCTCCAGCCCCAACTCTTCACTCCCAACAAAGAGTTTCATATCTTCTGTGTTGAAAAGCGAAAACGCGACTCTGTAGTCTCCTGACTGGAAAGATGTCTGACAACAGCTTAACTGCCAAAGGGGGACGATTGTAGGGAGCCCACGATACAAGTCAGGATGGGATTACTTTCCCCTGTGTCGTCAAAGATACAACACCTCCACAGGAGCGGTGGAGAAGGGAACAAATGTTCCACATAGTCTAAAAATATATATTCACAGAAATTTTATTCTACAGAAGATGACCTTGGGATTTTTTTTAAAAAAATCCCCCTTTAAGCCAAAGTGTGTGAGAGAGCTAGAAAAAGATGAAGAGAGAGGCAGGCAGGCAGGCAGAGAGTGAGCAGTTATCAGAAGTGTGCCTGTGTGTCTGTGACACAAGTGTTTATATGTGGGTGTGCAGCCATGTTCAATAATTAATTATGCTTTTACCCTTCAGTAAAGTTTATCATATTCAGATGCAGGAGAAAGAATTATGGCATAAGAACAGAAAACTATAAATAATATTCCCCCTTGTTCTCTGCGTACTGCAAATGAAGGGTCATGATGTTCTCCCAGTTTCTCTTTCCTTGGAATGAAAATCAGAGGAGACTTAGGAGATTCCCATCATGCGTGGCCTATTTGCATATATAGCTACACCCATAAACAAGATAAATCTATGCACAAGAGAAGTCCTGCTGCTATCTGCATTCTTACATGCCAGAGGCCTATTCACATGAGGTCCTCCGGAATGCATGTAGGACGCCACGGGACGGAGCATCCACCCCCCTGGGCACGGGCCCACGTGGGGATGCGTGCGAGAGAGAGGCACTTATCTCATGCTCGCTGGGTTCCAAAGTGGTGAGCGTGGCCGGCAGCACTGTCCATCTGCTTGCACCAGCTGCTTTGAGTGGCTTGCTCTGATTGGCTAGCTGTAGCTAGCCAATTAGAGCCAGCAGGGTTCACAGGCACAAAACACCACTGACCCGCCAGCCACTTCAGAACCCGGCGAGCACAAGTTAAGTGTCTCGTGTGCATGCACATCCCCAAGTAGGTCCGTGCCCGGAGCGGTGGGTGCCTGGGGGAGTGGTTCCTGCGGGCCCTAGAGGACCCAATCTGGTCCCCTAGAACCCACAGGAACCCAGGGAAGGAATGTGACAGGACTGCTAACCCCTTGGTTGAATATGACCCAATGGGGGGCAGGCCTGGGAGTTGAGCCCCACCCCCACACGGCCTTTTTGGATTAGACCACGTGGGAACGGATTCCCCTTTCACACGTAGGCAGGTAGGAACGCATGCCCACATGTTCCCTACCTGCCTAGGTGTGAATGGGGAAAGCATCCCCACGTGACCTAGCCTTACTGCACTACAGCCATTCAGCTGTACTGCGAAAAGGCCTCAGGTGAGCCCTTTCATCCATAATCAACTTATGGATGAAGCACGATTTGCTTGGGGCTGACCTGGCATTTAACAGTAGAAGCACCAACCAGTGGGAAGGTTGGCAGACTAGTGATGTGCACAAATATTCATAGACATGCGAAATCCGATCAAATGTGCTGAATTTCAACAGTCAAACCTAAATTGAATGTCCTGAAATTCAAATGTAAACATTTGAATTGAATTTCAAATTTCGGATCTATTCATTTGATTTATCCAGACATTTGTATGTGAACAGGTTCGTACACGATGCATATTTGGAGATCCACATCTTTCCTGCATCCGTACGCATTTGTACAGATCTGTACGGGACAAAAACAGGTTGCATATGGGATAACTACGGGATGCATATGGACATATATGGATGTGTACAGATGTGGGGAAGATGTGGGGAAGATGTATACACACACATATGAATGTTGTCGATATTTGTATGTGCAGATTCGAATAAAAAATTCAAACAAATAGATTCGAATTTGGTAAATACGAATTGAATCTTGTTAAATTTGAATTTTAAAAAATTCAAATTGAATTGGATTTTTGGGTATTTGATTTGATTCCATTAGAATGTCAAAAAAACATTTGTGCACATCTCTATGACAGACATCCTTGCATTATCAAGGTTAGGAGACAGAAAAAGAGGAATGATAGCCTTAATACATCTAACACACCTTTCCTGATTGGCCAGGGCCACACACCTGCACAGAGAGCCTCCTGGAGCCAGGCGCGGCCCTGGCCAATCGGGAGGTGCGCCAGATGCAGGCGCAAAGTAAACCGGAACCCCGCAGCCAGAATCAGCCTGGCTGCGTTAAGGTAAGGAGGGGATTGCTCACATTCTCCCCAGGGTGGGATAGCGGGGGCTTAGGTGAAGCTCCCCCTGGCTCCAGAAGCCGCGATCCACGGCTTCTGGGGCGAGGGGGAGCACTGAGATAGGAGACCCCCGGCTCGTCATGCTCGGCTCCAGAGGAGCCAATCATGGCGGGCCGGGGGAGGGCCCAGTTAGGGACCCTTTCACAGTGCGAACACATCCGAAACGGATGTGTCTTAACTGAGGAAGTACACATTAAGCACCCATTAAGACTACCTTCAATGTATTCTTCCAGGAAACTGGTTTAAGGGCACCTTAGCACACATTAGAAACACATCGCGTGCGAGCTAGTGTGGACGCATGTGTCTCTAATGTGTTTTGTAGTGCGGACGTGGTTTTAGAAATCCGTCCTTAATGGGTACTTAATGTGTGTTAAGGGTCCAATGCGGAAGCACCCTTATTCTCTCACTCCAAAAGCAGACTGAAGCTGTATTAAACCTTAAGTGTGACCACAGCCAATGTGAGGAATGTTTCTATGCATTGTGTTGGAAATCAATATTTTATAGTTATCTAAGCCTCCATGAGAACCTTCATTATGTGAAAGCTGCATTAATACAGAAAAATTATAATTTCTATTCCACAGGGTAGCTACAATCCAGGCACATTTTTATGTGACAAAATACTTTTCACTGACATCAGTTACACTAAATTCCAAATAAAGCTGTTTAGATCTTGATGACAGTGCCATCCATTGTTAACACAGCATGAATCCTCACAGTCTTCCAGGTAACTATTTTAAGATTAGCTTCCTAAACCAAAAAGCCATGTATCTGGGCTTTGTATCAGATGATGGGTCAGCCCTTTTATGGGAGTGCACACATTGTTGACTTTTGCACATGGAAATTCAATTTTTAGACGTGGCAACAAATTGCCCACAGAAATTCATCTTTAGATGTAGTGAATCCAATTGAGTCATGGCTGTTTCAAAGAACCAGGTGGGACTCTGTAATAGACAAGTGTTAGAAATGCTTTGATCTGAATTCCTGCATGTAGTGGGTTTGGACTCAATGACAAAAACTTAAAACCATTTAGTTTAATGTATTTATAGCCTGCCCTCTCCTTGGAACTCTCAAGGAAGATGATAATGCAACAGTGCATAACAAAGCACAATATGAAAAATAATAATAAAAAATTCACACACAGTGGTTATTGCCCTATCCTAAGGCTCTCAGCTTCTGAGAAACAACCACCAGTCAGGGTTAAAGGTGATCAATCAAAACTGTTATCAAAATCACTTAACCTCCCCAATTGCTTTGGGCTATGGACTGACTACATCACATGACCCACCCCCCTCTAGGCTGGATGAACTAATAAATTTAGCCCTTATCTAAGAGGTATGTGGCCACTTCAAACATTCCATAAAGCAGCTGAAATGGCATTTTGCACTTTGCTGCTTGTGTGTTGATTAGGAGCAGATCAAAGCATGGTTTAAGACTCCTAGGCTGTATTCAAGCAAAATGAAAGGGCACCTCTCTAAACCTTCTCTAATCCACCTTTTCAAGCATAGAACATTTAGGAGAGCAGGGAGGGGCAGATTGGTGTGTGAACAATCCAACCTTGAAGCCTTCCCTAAACCACCTCTGAGATTTCCCCCCCCTTTTTTTTTTTTTTGCTGTGTCTGATTACAGCACAATCAGGGCTTTGTTTCTTCCCTACTGCCCCGCCATCCAAATCCACAGGTATCGCATATCTGACTTACATGATGAATGTGACGGCTCTGGGAAATGGGGAGCAGCAGCTGATTGCTGCTGCCCCTGAACGCCGGCTGTTACAAAAGTTTTTCCAATTATCTGACCGGCTCAGATAACTGGGGATCAGGTCCATGTATCTTGCCTGACCCTGAGTAGCTAGAAAATGAGGGAGAGAAGAGATGAGGCAGTAGGCAGAGATCAGCTGGAGAAGAGAGAGAGTTTAATTTTCCCAGGCTTAAATACAGCAGTCAGTGGAGGTGGGGAGGAAATGATGTAAAGCTGCAACCCAGCGAGGTGATTGGTGGAGCTGTGTCAGGTGAGCAGGCCAGAGGTCCT
>MTQE01001141.1:5399690-5411275 GCA_014337955.1 Aspidoscelis marmoratus | reverse complement strand
CCCCCCCCGCTGGAGCGATGACAGGCTCCCTTCAGCTGTCAGATCCAGCTGCCTGCATTCACATGCAGCTCCCTGTTTTAGCGCACAAGCAAACCAGCAATCTGCCCCTTTCTTTCACAGTGGAGGCAGCATTATTAGGAGGGGGAGAGAGATTCCTTTCCTTCCTTTCTCTCAATTTCTTCCTCCATGGTTTTCCTCTTCTGTTTCTCCCCACCCCACCCCACCCCCGTAAGCTTCACTCATGTGTGCATCTGTCTCTTCACCTTCCTTCCTTTCCTTTCTCTTGCTTTCTTCCTCCGTGGGTTTCCTCTTCAGTTTCTCTCCCCCTGACCCCGGTAAGCTTCACTCATTTTCTCCATGCAGTTTTCTCCCCCCCCCTCCCTTGCCTGACCATGCAATCACTCAGGCAAGGGCTTCCTTTAGCCCAAACGAGTGCCTGACAGGTGTTCTGTAGTCAGCTGAGCAGCTGTCAGGCAGGGATAGGGGCTGTTGTGTGCATGTACAGAACTTCACTAAAATGATTAAAAGCAGCTGCTTTCACAGCTCTTCTCACCATTTTAGTGGGGCAGCGTCCCCATGCTCCCAGGATAATCTGCGGTTGCCTCCTAAGTTGGATGTAGTATTGTTTGAAAGGGGGATTTTCTGCTGTGGATCTTCTCCTTTGTGCCTCGTCTAGCCCGGAGTAAAGCTGCTCATGGAACCAATCCGGGACAAAAGAAGCTTAACCTCAGAGTATTTTCGACCATGGGGACGCCCACTTTGAATGTGTTCGATTCTAATCTGATTTTGCTGCATTTGGATTCTAAACATTTGAATCGAATTGAATGTTTGGATATTCAATTCAACTCAAATATGAATGAAAAAAATATTTGTGCACATCCCTACCACTGAGTTGTGACCAACTGCATAGGCACCTCCATGCAATTTTCTTGGCAGCAATACAAAAGTGGCTCATCTTTACCTGCTTCTGGGGAGGGCCAGCAACCCTCTGCTTTCTGAGCAGTTTCTTACCAATGAGCTACAGACAGGCAAAATATTCCATTTTAAAAGAACTGGAGCTGAACATGCCAGTTAGGAATACAGTCAAAATAATTTCTTGAGAAATTTTCTCATATACTTTCTTTTTTCCTAGAAATGTTGGAGCAGACTTATTAGACAGGACCTCACGTCAGAGTTAGAGCATCGGCACTTCATGTACATGATTCCAAGTTCTGTCCTCAGCATCTCCTCAAAGGAAGGCAATGGACACCACTTCAGTACTGCTTCCACAAAACCTGCATGGATGTCTATATAGTTACCAGGAAGTTGCTAGGGGCCTTTCTGCACTTACCTAAGTTAACGCATATTAACTAGATCTGTATTCTCTAAATCCAGATTAGCTAGATCCTGATCAACCACAGGCAGAAGCATCTGCACTGAGTGACTTTCAGAACTGAAAATGTGTGCTAAAGAGTGATAGCATGGATGTAGACAGATTAGTGAGCCCAGATTAGAGAGCCCTCAGCACAGTTATGATCTGAATCTACTCTAGTCTTGTGCAGACATTGTGTTCATAGCAGCTCCTTGATCAAGATTAGCAAGTAATCGGCTCATGCCTGAACAGAAAGGGGCTAGAACTGTTTGTTTGTTGTGATTGATTGATTGATTGATTGATTGATTGATTGATTGATTGATTGATTGATTGATTGATTGATTGATTGATTGATTGATTGATTGATTGATTGATTGATTGATTGATTGATTGATTGATTGATCACAACATTTAAGATCAAACATCATTAAAACAATAACTGCATCTGCCAGTGGGAAGAGAAAAGTGTCTCCTCATTTAACTGAAGGCCAGGGCAAACTAGCCTTACACTTATTTCTGAGACTTTCTCCTTGATCCTGTTGTTTTCATCCCCACCCCACCCCCAGAGATGATGTCTCTGGGTAGGTAATTCATAATTAACTGATCACAAGTTCGGCGTGTTTATTCCCTTTATTTGTTTGTTTCCTCCATTTTGTTTGCTCAAAGCTCTTGAAATCAAAGGACTGGCAAATCCTGCAAACATAGACCCCATGAGTACAATCCAGAATGAGCTCTAAGTCTGATCTTTTCAGTTCGTTAGATAAAAGACAAGCTCATGTGTTGAGGCATGAAGACTCTTGCTGAAATATTGTGGATGCTCTGATTCACTGACCGATTTCCTCCCAAGTAAATGCCATCCAAGCCAGCTCTCATGTAGCCATTCTTCTGGTGGTCCCCAAGGTAGCTCCTCAGCCAGCTGTTAGGTGTCAGCAAAGAAGGCAGGCAAGAAGCCAGAGTCAGACCCAGATGCTGCTGCTGGGAATGTTCCAAAACTTAGCATCTGGATCTGACTCCTGCCAAACATGCACCATCTGTGGAGATTGTGATAAATGCTTTTCTGTTGGAGTAACTGTAGGAATGGGATAATCATAAAGAGGAAGTCAAGGAACGTATTATTTTCAGAGAAAGAAAAAAGACAATACAATGTTGGGAAAAGAAACCTTTTAAATTCTCCTCTGCAAAGGTCAGTGGTGAACACGCTCCAGATGTTGTTTGAATATCCAGATAAATACCAAATACTTAGCTAGGCAATTAGGATCTATATTTGGCATGCTATGACACCTGCTTTCAATGTTTAATAGAGTTCACAAGCTAGCACACAGCAGTTGAGATGTTAATCCCACGAAGGAGATTAATGTGCTCAAGGAGCCAGAGCACATGCCCACATGTCATGACAAATGTGCCAACTGCCCCCCCTTCCATTGTCCATAGAGTCCAGATCACTACTCTCAGCACTTACATTTGGGGAAGGTGAGACCAGGGACAAGGGTAATTTGATGATGGTAGGGGTGAAGCTAAGGGTTTAGAGAAGGTATTTGCAAACAACTCCAGAGGAGCCCACTCCAGATGGGATCCCCCTCCCAACGAGCGCGATGCCCCCTTACCTTGGCAGGCCCGGGGTCCAGAGTTCATGCGGCTTCGAGACCAATGTGCCGCGATCTGTGCAGGTGCACACATTCCACTATCTCAGCCCCACGCTCACCTGATGGGTCAGCATGGGTTCAGTTTACCGGAGTGTGCACATCTGCACAGATCACAGCAGATGGCTCTCCAGGCCACGCAAGGAGCACCCCAGTCCTGGTAAGGTAAGGTGATTGTGCAGGCCTGCCAGATTTTGGGCCGATTTTGGCTCAATAGTGGCAGTGGGGGGTGGGACCAACAGCTGTCTGGGAGGGAGAGTGTGAATGCTCTTCCTCCCATATAGCTGTGGGATGGCCCGGGACAGCCAGGAATGCCCTGGGCTGGGTATAGAACACAATTTCGTGCTCTACACCTGGAATGTGAGTAGGCTACCCTGGCACGGGCTGGGGCAAGCAAAGCAAATGCTCTGTGCCAGGGTGTCTTTCTTACTTTCAAGAGGCCCTAGTGTGAATAGGCCTCCAGTCTGGGATTCAGAGATTTAGCACCCTTTTCCCACACAAATCATCCTGCAATTGACTTCTTGTCTAGTTTTGGCCAACTCCTATCTGCACAGAGGATCAATTCATAAGAAGAACACTCAACTTCACCATTGTAGCCCCTAAGAACTAATCTTCTTCCATATCAGAATCACCACCCTCGGGCCCAAATTCAAGAACAAGGAACAGAGGTTCTTCTTTTTTTTTCATAGCAGAAGACAAAGGAATAAAGTGACTAGAACACTGTGCCATGGATTCAACCCCCGCCCCTCCCTTCTTGTCAAGGACAAGTGCTGTGAGGGAGATAACAGGGATATCATGGTAAAGGTGGGTCTCACAGGAATGGAAGCAAGCAAGCAAGACCTTGTATTGGTGAGAAGCAAAGATGGACACACAGTGGCCCTTACATCCCACAGGTGCACCAGGTGCAGTGCATAGTGAAAACACATTTATTCAGGGTTTTGGAAATCAGCATGGACCCCTCCTAACTTACATTGCTGTTCTTTTTGCTTTCTTGCTTGTTTAATGCTAGGATTTTAGATTATTTGGAATTCTAACTTAGGGCGTAGTGAAATCTATAAGTAGGAATGTGCACAAATATTTGTAACATTCATTATTCTTACTATTTGGACATTGGTATATGAATCGAATGTTATGACATTCATACATTGACATTCATACGAATATGAATATTTCAGAAAATTCGTACAAAGCTTTGTACGAATGGGAAGGTGAGAAAGCGGCTGCTCCAGTTACATCTGCAACGGATCCAGAGTGAATCTGAAGTAGTTTGAGAGCAAATTCAAAGTGGATTCAAGGTGGATTTGATTCTTTCAGAGCAGATATGTTATGGGAAACGTATCAGATACGTATATTTGTATCAGATAATTGCACGAATTTGGATGAATACAGTCATATTAAATAGAATCCTACCACATTTGAAGGGGGTCTATTAAAACAAATATAAATTATCTTACATTCGATTCATTATAAATCGAACACAAAAATCCCCATTTGTGCATATCCCTATCGATAAGTAATTTTTTAAAAAAATATGTGGCTGTCTTTTTCACTTATGACTAGGGCTTGTGGGAGTATATCTATAGTCTCAGTTGTGAGGTCTCCTGGGCATCACCTACTTGGCCTTTTCTGGCCGTTTTCCTGTTGTCCAGGGGTGGAAAGTACAAATGCTGCCACCCCCATTTGGCACTCAAACTGCCTAGAATGCCCATAAAGGCAGTCTAACTGTAAATCAGTTTTAACTGCTCTAAGGCATACCTTTTTAGGGAAATGGACTCCAGGTTGTCGGGTAAGAACTCATGAGAGCCAGGAGTTGACACAACAGCTGAAAGCACAGAAATGTGGCAGACTTCCAATTCTACTTTCAGACCACAGCCATAATTTCAGCCATTTGTGGGACTGCTGCCATCAGGGTTCTCCCTATAGCATTATTCCCACACACTTTGAGGAATTGGTTTGGAGCCCTGCAGACTGCATCTTGCACTCAAACGCCAGGGTGGCTGCTTCTCAAGGAAGTCTGTACCTCAAAACACGGTGGAAGCAGCCTTTCTCATAAATAAGCAGAATCCTTACAAGATGGACAGGTTTCTGTTGTCGATCTCCCCACTTAGTATCGTGAGTGCTTTTCCTTCAGAATGTAGTGTAATAAAATAGTTCATTGTTTAAGGCTTCAAAATAGGCCTGAAGCCTTTGATTGCTCCCTGTGCAGGAATAACTGCCAACATGATGTCCTTCCCTTCCAGGCCTGTGATTTCAAACTACTGGCACAATCCTATGATGAAACAGACATATGAAATAAAACATTATTTGTTTTTACTTAAATAACCTGTAAAATGCCTCACCAATTCTCAGCATGCAGTAGAACTGGCTTAACTGGAGAAATCTGCGTTCTGCCCACTGAATGATATGCCGCATGATGTACTGAAGTCACCCTAGCTGATGTTGGGGACTCTGGCATCACTGATCTGTTTGATGGGATCCAACCTGAATCGTCAAATAAACACAAAATTATTTTGCCTTTCTAGGGGGAATTTGCTCTACCGCTAAGTTGTATTTTATTTATGTTCTATATTTCATTCCATTTTTATTTATATACCCCCCCTTTCCAAAAATAGTTTTTTGCTGAAGGCGGTTTACAACAAATGGAAAAAGCAAAGATACAATGTGAATACAATCATTACATCAAAGAAATATGGCAAATATAGTCAGCAACTTAAATCAGAGACAATTTTTGCCCAAGGCAGTTTACATAAGTCAAAAATACATTGCATGTTATAACAAATAATACATTATATAATCATAATAACCCCCCCAAAAAAACTTATAAAACAGGTGAGACAGCCAGCTATTAAGGCCCTCTCCACTTATCCACAGTGATGTTAGGGCTGGGTGCTGCTGAGTTTTTGTAGGTCTTGCAGCAGGTGAAACAGCTGAGTTTCCCTCCTCTCGCCCATGGTTAAGACAGTCTAATGCAGTGGTTCTCAACCTGGGGGTCGGGACCCCTTTGGGGGTCGAACTACCCTTTCAGAGGGGTTGCGACAGGTCTCCCACAGCTCTTCCCTCCCACCTCCCAGGTACTCCACCCCCATGGTTGGGGGTCTCCACAATATGAGGAACTCCATTAAGGGGTCGCGGCATTAGGAAGGTTGAGAACCGCTGGTCTAATGGGAGTAGGCCACAGTAGCCTGAGGGCAAGAGTGGCAGGGCCAACATGCAGCAGTTCTTTCCCTCCTGGCCAGTTCTCCTCTTCCCCTCTCAGACACAGTTTTATAGTCAGAGGGTGGGTGTGGCAATGAAAATGAAAATATTGTTTCATTTATTTTATCCATGCTTTTATATTGGGAATTTTATTGAGTACTGCAACTAGGGATGTCCACGAACATTTGTCACATCCAAAATTTGTACGAATTTGTCTGAATTTGTATATTTGAATTCAAATCAAATGTTCTTACATTTGAAGACTGACATCTGAATATGAATTGAATGTTTCTATACATTCATACGAGGCATTGTTACATTCGTGAACCTGGAGTGGGGGGGGGGGAGTGGCTGCCCAGTCACATCTGCATTGGATCCAAAGTAGATTCAAAGCAGATTCAGAGTAGATTCAAAGTGAGGGAAGCATTTGATGCGTTCAGAGTGAATACGTAGAGGATATGTAGCGATACAAAGGGGATTCATAGGTGATTTGTAGCAAGGATTCAAATCAGATTCATACTGAACATTCAGATCAAATTGAAATCCTACCACATTTGAAGGTGATCTATTCAAATATGAATTTTCTTGCATTCAATTTGATACAAATCAAACACACACAAAAACCATTCATGCACATCCCTAATTGCAGCACAGGTTCAGGTGAAGGGAGGGATACAAATATCTAGAAATAAATAAATAAATTCATGTACCAGGTATGGCATTGACCAGACCAAGGTTCAAGAAGAGCAGCTGATGTGACATAATGATGCAGCTAGTATTGCAACTAACTTAAAAGGTCTGTCTGAACCAATTCTTCTGCAGTCTCCATCTAGTATGTTCCTTTCCTATCATCCAAACACACATTATGTATATTTTCACTTATACAGTTGCCATGTTTTATAGTAGCACATTTCATTCTAGAGGCATACTTTTCACTTTTACAGTTTGTTTGTTTGTTTGCATTTTTATCCCTCTCTGTACCTGAAGGTCTCAGGGCGGGTTACAACATTAATGCAAATGCTAAATGAACATAATAAAGCCATAACAGTGCCTGAAAGAGGAGCCATAGCCCAAGGCCAGGGCAAAGAGATGTATCTTCACTGCTCTCCTGAACACGTGAAGGTGCCTGATACACCTCAGGGGGAAGACTGTTCCATAATCTGGGGGCCATCACTGAGAAAGCCCTATCCTGGGTGACCAACTTTTTTGCTACTGAGAGTGATGGTACAACCAGGAGGGCCTCCTCCACAGATCTTAAGACATGGGCAGTTCAGTATGGAAGGAGGTGTGCCTTTAGATATTTGGGGCCCTTGAATTGGGTCACATAGCAAATTGACCATTCTGGTCAGCAGTCTAACACCTGCATTCTGTACCAGCTGCAGTTTCTGAGCCATCTTCAGTGGTAGCCCCATTGAGTACATTACAATAGTCCAGTTTGGAAGTTAGCAGAGAATGGATAACCATGGCCAAATCATCTCTGTCCAGAAAGGGCCTTAGCTGTTGAACCAGCCCTAGTTGGAAATAGGCAGTCACCACTTCAAACATCAGCACTGCTGAGTCCGAGAGCAAACCTCGACTTCTTAGTTGCATTGCTGTCAGTGTGATGAAGGGTCAAAAGCCATTCAGGAAGCCAAGTCAGGATGTTGTGACACTGGAAAAAGCACAGAAAGGGACAACCACATGAATAAGGGACTGGAATACTCCCCTATAAAATCAGACCACAGTGTCTAGGCCTCTTCGGCCTTTAAAGATGAACATGACAGAAGTATATAAATCATCACATAACACTAGAACCAGGAGACATTTTATGAAGTTGATGAAGTTGATGGGCTGGAGAGTCAGATCAGACAAGGGGAAGTTTTTTTTTCCCCCAGCAGGTTATTGGTCTATGAAATTTGCTGCCAGAAAAGGTGGTGACAGCTTCAAGCCTGGATAGCTTTAAAAAAGGGTTAAACAAATTCATGGAGGACAGGTGTATCAGAACTAGAGGGATTTTCGCACTACACTCATTCCATTTGGAACAGGTGTAGGACGGGAAGCCTAAGACACTTCAGGACGCTTTCAGCATTCACACATAGGAGCGCAGGAACGCGTGTAAACGCATTCTGGCGCGCCTGTGTGCGAATGCTCAAAGCATTCTGAACTGCCTTAGCCGGCAAACGCCGGCAAGGGGCGGGGAGATGGCTGCCGAGGCTCCCGCAGCCGGCAAAGCAGGCAATCAGCTGATTGTCAGCCAGCGCCGGTGGCGGAGGGGAGCCCGCGGCTGTCAGGGAGAGAGAAACATGAGCGAATGCTTCTCTCCCCGAACGGCTGCGGGCGCTTCGTCTGTGCCGGAATGGATGTAGAGCACTTTAAAGTGCTCTACATCTCGAATGCGTGCAAGACAGCTCCGGACACATCGGAGCGCAAGCCCTGCTGCGGCAATGCGTATGCCGCGTTCGAGGCTGTCTTGCACGCGTTCCAAAACCCGTGTGCGAAAAAGCCTTAGAATGGGTGCATAGGTACCTCCTCCAGGCAGGATACCTCTCATTGCCATTTCCAGGAATTCAAAAACAGGTGAAGGTTTTGCTTGTTTTGCCTTTGTCTTCTGCTTAAGCTACACTATTCCTCATTTGGTCAGGTGAAGTAACTATGGTTGGCAATAGTGGCAACTACTGTTCCTATATGAGAGGCAGAAAAAACAGCAATTACTCTGTGTCCTCATTTTTCTCCTTTTTCTCCTTGTGCATTTATTTCCTTGCTCCTTTCATCTCCTCAGCATTGCCACTGTTTGTAGTAAGCCTTCAGTCCCATGAAGGCAATACCATCTATGATTTTCTAGAACATTTATCCACATTTTTATGAGAAGCTGCTAAAGGAAACTGAGAGTATACAAGAATTCTAAGAGACGCTAACTTCCCAGAGAGTGCTATTGATAAAAGCAAAGAAAGCAGTAAAATACTGTAACTTCCTACTCTCATATCTAAGGGTTTGCTGCAGTCATTTATTGCAGCAGTATCTGAACACCTTAAAGGCAAGAGAAATTGGAAGTAATGAGGTCTCCATTAGAGCTTGTGTTGGGCTATAGAAAATTTTGGCTTGAAGCAAAGTCCTCACATGAAATATAAGCAAAGTCCCTCATAATCAGCAGTTCAGACCAGGGCAGCACAGAGACAATTAACTAACAGTTAACGCTTTGTGCTATCAGCCCGGAAAATTGTGATTACTTTAAGCCTCTAAGAAAGACATACAGTCCTCCTGCGTTAACAACAACAACAAAAAACAATACAGGAGATGATCGAGCAGCACACAGGCCTCTACATCCGCACACATTCTTAATTTCATACCAAGTCAGAGAAGCAGGGGAAAATCCTTGGCCACATTTCACAGGCAGTGGTCAAAGCCCATCAAAGGATTTGTGAAGAGCAGGTCACACTCAGGAAAATCTTTTGTGAGGCCAACAATAGGGAACTCTCTCAGGACTGAAGGCTGAAATTCAATGTAGTTGAATGTCAAGGAAGCTTTTGTTGAGTGCTCCATAAGATGGAGGTAGAAGGTGAACCAGGATGGTATTGATAGTGCAATCCTTAATTGGACTCAGTGCTGCATCCAAGAGCAGCAGTTAGAAGAAGATGGATGCAATTTACAGAGTGCAGTGTAGAAATAAGTCGAACAATGGAGAGGCAGTGCCCAGAACTGATTCTACAAGGAGTCTTAGTTTTATATGATTTTTATCCTTCTGCCTATCCCTGAAGACTTATTTTAGAATCCGTGCAAGACACTCACTAAAATTTCCTCCATTTTATGTCAAGGAATGCATCACTGGTGAACTTTAAGCACCCCAAACAACTTGCAGATCTGGGTTTTTCTTGCTTACGATTCCTTCTGGTCTATAACAGTTTAGATCCAGGAGGAGTTATAGCTCCTTCCCTCTCCACCCCCCCCCCAAAAAGGAGACTGTTAAGATGGGAATCACAACAACAACAAACAACAATATTTACTTCCAGAGCCCTTTTCACCAAGGCCTTTGGGTGTTCTTTCCTCTGATATTCATGGTTCATTTATTTCTCACTCCACCCAGCCAGAAGGGGCAGTAGAAAGAGGGATGAGAAGCAGCACCTCAGGCATATGAGCCAAATCATGCAGTTGGCAGTTGTGGAGAACTGTGCACTTGAAAGCTTATAAGAACAGAGGAAATGCCCTTATGGATCAGACTGATGGTCCAGCAATCAGTTCTCTCAGTGGTCAGCCAGCTGCACAAGGGAGCCCCCCAGCAGGGCACAAACACACAGTTGGCATTGTTTGTATCTCCCAGCAGTTGGTTTTGGAAGATAAACCAGATCCTAGTGTCAGGGTTAATAGCCACTATTAGCCCTGACTTCCATGAACTGGGACCTTTCTGCAATTGGCCTTATTCTGGAATATATCCTGCTGTTCACATGCTAGTGCAGACCATGCCTAGACCCAAGCAACTGTTACTATAGTGTATATTAGCATGCAGATAACAGATCTCTGTCTTGAGATATATTCCAGAATAAAGCCAATTGCAGAAAGGGCCTTGGTCCAAACTTTTTTTGAAACCATCTTGTAGAAGTGAGTACCATGGTTTAACTGTGTAATGCATAAAAAAGCATAATAGGAGGAGGGATCACGCAATCTTCTTATGGATATTTACTTGTAATGTAAAGAGAAATAATGTTCTAGAAGACAAATTTGTTGTAGAAGATGTTCTGAAACACATTTCTGAAGATGCTGATAAAACCCCATCAGTGCTTGATGTAGAAAGTTGGGTTAATAACTCAGAAAACTGCTTAGATGATGTGTTGCAGGTTATTTTTGAAGCACCTCTAAGTAATAGCTCTGGTGCAAGTGACAGTGATGTCTTCCTGTCTCAAACATGATGGCAAGGCTGGTCTCTGAACTAGCTTATAATGAAGGAAAGGGAGCTAAACATGGAAATCTCAAGACTTTTGAAAAGTATGCAACCTCTCCTCAAAGTACCTTGCTTCAAACAAAGTTCAGGTGAAGAATAAAAAGAACCTCTGAAAGATACCTTACAAACTCAAGAGAAGAATTACAGCTATGTGCTGTGTTAAAGTGAATTCTCTGTTTTCTGTTCTGAAGAAGAAAATAATAAGAACATGTAGCTTCTGATAAAGCCATTGATCTAGAAATATTCATCATATCCCAAGGAGTATCTGGTCCTTCTAGAAATGACATACCATTGAAGAAACTGAAGAGAGATAACCATAACTGTTTGGTGGAAGGGTATTTGGTCTACTTGGCAGTCCCAAATTATTTATGTATTTAGATGCAGTTAGGCACAGTATTGGAGGCTGAAGATCTCCAAAGCTTAAAGGGGAAATCGAATTAAGGCCACATCCCCATTACAAGCTTATTTCGCTTTCCCTAAACCGAAA
>MTQE01001141.1:5365300-5380188 GCA_014337955.1 Aspidoscelis marmoratus | reverse complement strand
ACCATTTTAAAAAAGAATCTGACCCAAATAGGGTCAGATTCTCGGAGGCCGGATGGGGAAACGGATTGACAGCTGGGGCCGCCCACCAACCTGAATGGGGAGACCAGCAGCTGGCTTCACCTTCGCAAGAAAAGGGGTGATGGCCCCTTCTCTTGCCAGGGGAAGCTGCAGCTGCCACCCTGCACCCCGCCCGTGGCCACGCACTGGCGTTCAGGGTGCTTACCTGGTCGCTGGTGGGGTGATTCTGAGAGCAGCAGGGCCGGCGTCCATTGCGCCTATGTGCGCTGCAGCCTACATTTCCCAGCAACCCACATGAGGGTGGCTGGCCCCTTCCCATTGGCGGGGTGTGTGTGTAGGCTTTGGCTTCCCCTGGCAAGAGAAGGGGCCATGGCCCCTTCTCATGCAAGGGGAAGGCCAGGGAAGGCCCGGATCGGGCTCGTGCAACCCTGAATGGGGGGGAGGGGGTTCGGCTTCAACTTCCCCTGGCAAGAGAAGGGACCATGGCCCCTTCTCTTGTGAGGGGAAGGCCAGGGAAGGCGGCAGCCAGCCACACTATGGCGGAGGCTGGTGGGCAGGGCCAGCTGTCAAACAGGGAGCATGCACTCTCCCTGTGTGACAGCTGGGCATGCGCCGGCAATCCGGCTTTTCCCCCTCCGCTTCGGAAGCATTCTCTTCCAAAATGGTTTAAGGGGAAAAGCCAGATGTAAGACCTGATTTTTTTCAGGTCTTACATCTGGCTAGGATTCGGTGGCAAAACCGGTTTAAGCAACCAGTTTTGCGCGCCAATGTGCAGACGTGGCGTCCTCAAAGGGACCCTAATTGTGTTCCCTATGCGGAAGCCACGTCCTAATCTTTCCCGCATCTGGCTCTAAATCCGTTTTTAGAGCCTATGAGGAAAGGCCCATAAATTCCACAGCTAGGAACTGTGTGAAGGAAGAACAACTGATGGAGGAAGGGAAAGACTGAAGAAGAGATGGAGAAGGTGTAACAGCTGGAGAAGAGAGGTCAAAGGACAAAGTTGACCAAGTGCTGAGGAAGGTGTGTGATACTGGAGAGTGGAAAGCTGTACAGTCAAGCTGAGGCATAAGGTAAGACGGTATGCTGAGAAGCTGTGTTTATTCCTGTTACCGTGAAACCTGAGATGAAGGGAGTAAGTGAAACAGAACTACTGAAGAAACTCAAATCCAGGGAAGAACATTCACCAGGTGCTGCACAGAGAATAATTATTTTCTCTCCTGCACACCACTAGAACCAGGCGGCATTCTATGAAGCTGATGAACAGGAGAATTATGACTGAGTTGTGACCCTTATACAAGGTCTGCAGACAAGCCTTCAACTAACTACTTCTTATCTGAGCCAGATTTCATGGGATAAATATACCCACAAAATCCCATCTTCCAATTATATTCTTGTGTTTGGCAGCAGTTATTCAAGCAAGAAGCCAAAGAGTTGGCTTTTATACCCCACTTTTCTGTCCCTTTTAAGGGGACCTCAACAGACACCCTGTGAGGTAGGTGGGGCTGTGAGAGCTCAGAAGAGAGCTGTGACTAGCCCAAGGAGTGCAGATTTGAACTTTGAGACTATGAGATAGGAATCTGACATGCTAACCACAAGACCAATCCAGCCAATAATTCAATCAAAATCAAACAAGGAAGGCCTTCCTTTTGTAGGATTCTCTACTGCCTTCTGGTACAACGGCTACTTTCATAAATAAGTGTTCTCTCCGTCTTGTCCATTCTTGATTGTAGCAGTGACTGTACAGAGTTTTAGGGCTCATCCCCATCTCCAAATATTGCGAGGTGAATGTGAGTTCGCCTCAGGACATCCCCATGAGCAGCCCTTAATAAGGGCTCCATGCACCAAAAATGGCAAAAACCCGGAGCAACGCCCCCTTTCTAACTGTTCTCATCCTAAATTAGGAACCAAGAACAGATTATCCAGGGGGATGGGGACTCTCCCAGGTTATTGCCAACTGCAGCATTAATGGGCGGGATTTTGCTGTCCCCGCTGTTAATGCTTAGATCGCAACTGTCCCCCCTTGCCTGACCGCAGGATTGGACAGGCACACCTAGGTAAGGGCTTGATTTACCCCAAACGAACACCCAACAGCTCCCTGGCAGTCAGCTGAGCAGCTGTCAGATGGGTATAGGGCTCTGGTAAAATAATTAAAACAGGCATGGCTTCAATAAATGAGCTGTTTTCCCTTCTGCACCTCCAAAGCCGCACACTGCATAACAGGGGGAAATAATAATAAGCGAAAACAGCTCATTGATTGAAGTCGCGGCTGATTTAATTATTTTACCGGAGCTGTGCTCATGTGCTTGACAGCCCCTATACCTGTCTGACAGCTGCTCAGCTAAGTGCAGGGAAGCTGTCAGGCAATCGTTTGGGGTAAATCAAGCCCTTACCCAGGCGTGCCTGCCCAATCAGGCAAAGGGGTAAGGGTGTAGAAAACTGCAACATCCGATGCAGGGATTTATTGTGGTTTTCATGGGGATGGGCGGGTTTGGCTTGAACCCACACTGTCCTCGATTACCATGGGGACTCCTTAATGCAAACTACGATTCACATTAAGGCTGCCCCGAATCCACCCCGAGGTATTGGCAGCCCATTGGGATGCACAGATATGCATTTTTCTCAGTGGTACCTGAAGCTGCTAAGGACTGAACATAAACCTTCTGTGTACAAATAAACCTTATCCATGCCACTCCTGCCATATCTTTTTTTCCATCATCATGTCATGAGCTTAGCCATTTTGCTCTAGTTATCTTTTAGTGTGTACTTAACATGTGAGTCAGAGAGGGAGGGAGAGTAGAGACACCAATACATTTTGGTTTCTAATATGTATACCTCTGTTCAGGCATCTGCATTTTTATAGTAGGCAAGAAACCTCAAATCCCTGGCAAGAGAGTGATACAAGCAGGCGGAAAGGATTTGTTGTGTGCAACTAATGGTTGTCATTGCTGTCAAGCTAATAGTGGTCTGTCAGCTATTGGTGAAATTTCTCTGGACAGTGAGCAAGACTAACCAATCACTTTTCTGAGGGTAGCGAAGTTCTTTTTTTCCCTTAATTAAGACAAATAATGTTTCATTGTGGGATGTTTTATATTTAAGTCTATTTATTCCAGACATTTAAAAAAAGTAAATACAATTTGTCCATACTTCAGCATCTGACTGCAAATACAGTACAGTGGTACCTCGACATACAAGTGCCCTGACATACAAGTGTTTTGAGATACAAGCCGCCGAGCGAGTGATATTTTGCTTTGAGATGAGAGCAAGATTTGAGATACGAGTATGTAAATACAGTACAGTACATAACAAAAACAACTGAGGTGGTGTTTTGGGAGCTGGAATGGATTAATGGGAAAATTGCTTTGAGATACAAGCGATTTGACATAAGAGCAAGGTTATGGAACGAATTAAACTCGTATGTCAAGGTACCACTGTATTTATCAGATACTGCTGTTCCAAAAATACTAACCATAGGAAGAAATGTCCATGTCCTTTCCACTTTTGGCAACCATGTTCTGCTAGAAACAATGGAGGAACAGCTGCAGATAAGGAAATACTTCTCTTAGGGCTTGTCTCCATGGAGCTGCCACTGCCTTGCTGTGGATTCGGGGCAGCCTTAATGCGAATCTTAATTCACATTAAGGAGTCCCCATGGCAGTGGAGGACAGGGCGGGTTCAAGGCGAACCTGCCCGTCCCCATGAAAACTGAGGCAGATCCTTGCATCAGGATGCCATGGTTCTCTCCAACCCACACCCCCTTGCCTGAGCGCTTAATCGGCCAGGTAAGGACTTGATTTACCCCAAACGAACGCTTGACAGCTGCCCTGCAGTCAGCTGAGCAGCATCTGTTTTAATCATTTTAGCAGAACTCTGCTTGTGTGCATCATGGTATCCTTACCATTGGGATGCCCAGTTACCTTTTATCATGTACAAAGAGAATAAACCATCTCGCTTGTTGCAGTTTTTGGATCCATAGTTCTTCTGTGAACCTGAGCTTTCAGATATAGCTACAGTATCCATCTTCAGAGGATCTGACTTCCAGAAGAATCAAATGCAAAACATGAAACATGGCATAACAACCCAAAAACTGCAACAAGTGAGACTGAAACCAGCTCTGAAAGCCTACATTCTACCATTGTGGAAACAGCTCATGACCGTCCTCATTTTACAGAACTAGAATGATTCTGCATTAGTCACAGTGCCAGACCAGCAAGCATCCTAGAAACATCCATACACTGGTGTGGTCTAAGGAGTCCTAACAGCTCAGGAGTCCTGACCCAGACTGCCCCTATTGGGCACTATCAGCTTGCTAGCTAGCAGCCTGGTTCTGGGGGCGGGCCTGGCCTGGCCTGGGGGCATGTTGGGGTCCCACAGGCTCCATTGGCCAAACTGGGCTGGCAGCAGCCAGCAGGGGCATTCCCAGTGCCCACCCTCACCCAGGGGCATGCAGCCTCCCAGCCCTCTGCACCCCATTTACCTGTCCAGACTGCTGGTCTGGTCCAAATGGGCCCTCCTTCTGCTTGCTGCAACCGATTTGCCACATTCTGCGCAGGCATACACTATGGCATTGCCCCCCCACAGAGCTGATTTCAGCAGATGTTCAGGTCAGTGTGGGGGTGACACTGCAGTGCACACCTGTGCATAACACAGCAGATTTGTTAGGCAGGGCCTATAGTTCCCAATGGTGGCAGCTTGGGGGTGGATGTCTGGCTACCACGGGGGTGGGGGTGGCTGGTTGGGAATGCATCCCTTACCAGCCAATGCGAATGGTCAAGCTGTCCCCAAAGTGTACCAGCCTTAGTGCACTACAACCATTCAAACAGGCCTCTGGTCAGACCAGTATAGTATTCAGGAAATAAACAGTTAAAGAGAAATGGTATTGCCATGATAGTACAGAACAAAAGTGTGAGGACCATAATTGGTCATAATTCAATGAATGTGGTCACACTTAAGGTTTAATCCAGCTTCAATCCTCTTTTGGAGTGAAAGAATACATCAAAGTGACAAGCTGTTTTCTTTCAGTGTTAAATAACTCAGAAAATTCACCTTGGGGATGGATAATGTAGAAAGAAAATTACTCGCCACTTGGCTGATGTGTTCTCTCACTCTGAAAGTGGACTGAAACTGGATTAATTCTTAGGTGTGACCACAGCCAAAGAGAAATTTCAGTACGGTTTCAGGGGCAACTTTTTAAAAAAATGATTATTAAAATGTATATCCCAACAACTTAAGTGGCGGACAATGAAACTGGTAAGTTCTATAATCAGATCCAGAATGAAATAGGTAGGGCCTGTAGGCAGGAAGTACTGTTGGAGATTGGAAATTAAAAAGTCAAGGTGGAAAACAGCTGAGAGAGGAAGGCAGCTGAACCACACCATTTCTGCAGTAGGAATGAGGCTGGAGAATGGGTCATTGATTTCTGTGAATCCAATAACCTTTTATAGCAAATACTTTTTACAACCACCACAGGCAGCAGCTGTACACTTGGACATCATTAGATAGACTTTACAGGAACAGATTGATTACATCATTGGTAAGAGTAGATGGAATAGTTATTTTCTGACTGTGAAAACGTATCCAGGAGCAGACTGCGGGAACAGATCAGGAACTCTTCTTGTGTGAGATCTTAATGAAGTTAAAGAACAATAGTAAAGCCATAGTGCTAATAAAATATTATCTAAAAGATATTCCAATTAGTTTTAAAGATTGTGTTAAGAATCATTTTGAGACACTGAATTTAATTGACAGAAAGCCAGATGAACTGTGGCTAAAAGCTAAAGAGATAATCAAGGAGGAGTCTGGGAAATAACCAAAGAAGCTGGAACCAAAAAGAAAGCCAAATGGATATCCACTCACAAAGAAGAAACAGCAGTCTGGAGACAAGTAGCAAAATACCAGGCAAGTGGAGAGTATGAGGAGATTTGTTAGAAGAGATAAGGAGCAGTACTATAAAAATATCTGCATAGAAATAAGAGGCTAGAAGAGGAAGAACTAGATCTGTGTTTAGAAAGCTTAGAGAGCTGAAGAGAAAATTTATCCTCAGATTGGTCATCTTGTATATGAAGTTGAACAGATGATTTATAATGGCAACAAGATCAGGCAAAGATGGAAGGTTATAGCAAAAAAATGCATAAAAGAGACAGTAAGATTCAGGAGGCTCAGGAAGAGACTGATTAAATACATAAACTAGAGGCCTTTTTGCACAGTAAGGCTAGGACACATGGGGATGGATTCCCCATTCACACCTAGGCGGGTGTGGGCACACATTCCTACCTGCCTACTTGCAAACAGAAAATTGGTCCCCGCGTGTCCTAGCCTGAAAAGGTTGGCATGCGGGTGGGAACCCTCCCAAGCCTGCAGCCATTGGGTCTGGTAAGACCCAGGGGCAGGTAGGCCTGTCACGTTCCTTCCCTGGGTTCCTGCATGCTCCAGGGGACCGGAACGTGTCCCCTAGTGCCCGTAGGAAACCTCCTGGGGCACGGTCTACCTGGACACACATGCAAGGCACTTACCTCGTGCTCGCTGGGTTCTGAAGTGGCCAGCGGGTAGCTAGCCAATCAGAGTCAGTGGGGGGCGCAGGTGCAAAACTCTGCCGGCCGGGCTCACCACTTCAGAACCCAGTGGCGCCGAGGTAAGTGTCTCTCGTGTTCCCATGTAGGCCCATGCCCAGGGGGTTGCCCAGGGAGGGGGCTTCCTGCTAGCTGTAGGGGACCTGATCCGGTCCCTTAGAACCTGCAGGAACCTGGGGAAGGAACACGACAGGCCTGCCCAATGTGGGCAGCCAGAGGCAGGGCCCTCAGCTTTCAGGGAGGGACAGATAGCTCAGCCCAGCCAGGCTGGATCACTACTGCAATGGCTGTGACAATATCCAGCATGCACCTTAACTTATAAGGTCCTCAAAGACTTGGACTCCAAATATCTAAAATAACACCTTCTTCCATATTCACCTGCCTGTGCCTTAAGATATGTCTAGTGGTTAGGAAGCTGGAGTCTTACCTGGTAATATCCCGGTTCAAGTCTGCACTCTTCCATGATGCCAGATGGGTTACCTTGAGCTAGCCACAGCTCTATTTCTGAGCTCTCACAGCCTCACCTACCTCATACCATGTCTCTTGTGGGGAGAAAAATAGAAAACTTTGTCAGGCTGCTTGAGTCCCCTTAAATAGGTGAGAAAAGTCGGGTAGAAAAGCCAACTACTACTACTACTCCAGGGGAAATAGCAACATTGCCCCAGAAGACAAAAAAGAAAACAAAAAAGAAGGAGGGAGGAAAATAATGAGGAATGAGAAGAAGAATGTGGGATTACTATATGGAAAAGAGGACAGAAGTGCTACATCTTGAATGATTGTTTAGAAGAGTCAGCTTCGGTAGGCAGCACCAGTCGTAATGCAAGCAGCTTTAGAAAGTAGAGGGCTGTATGCTGTTCCTGATCAGCACTATCACTGAATCATGGCTGACTCCTGGTTAACTGCAGGGGCATCTCCATGGGTACCTCTAAGCAGTTTTCTTGGTAGAGAAACAGAAGTGGTTTGCCATTGCGTACTTCCTGGAATATGCTGGGGATTAAACCGGCAACCCTCTACTTTCCAAGGCTGCTTGCATGACCACTGGTGCTGCCTACCGAAGCTGACTCTTCAAGTTCTGCTTCCAAAGAGCACCAGAAGAAAATGGATGATAAATTGAGGCCTCAAGATTTATACCATTCACAAGACCTTGCTCCACTAACTGCACTTACTCATCTCAATAAGGATGGAATCAGCAGGTCACGGCATGCCAACTGGATAATTACAGGCGGTTTCTATGAAATTCTCCCTTTCCCCCCTTTCTCTGTGCAGTTTTGGTTTATGTCAAGCATGAATTGACAAGGAAGGTACAAAAAAGGTCATAGCAGATGCCTTCAGTAAAGAATGTGCAAGGTAATATAATATATTGAGGGTTCTAACCAGCTTGTGCTAAATGACAAGAGTAACAAAAATCAATCATGTTTACTGGGAGAGTTTTAAAGGAAAACTGGAAGTATCCCTCGCAGAATCTGATCTGAGTCACACAGCCGTCTGAAACAAAGGGAAAGAAACACAACCACATGTTTAAGCCATTTATTAAAAGCAATTGTGGTCACCACTCCCAATTTCCACGCTTCTGCTGGAGCTGCATTTCTCCCCATCATGTTATTTATTTGGCAATTTCTCTTTCCATCCAAGTATGCAACAGTTAGACACAGTGTGTGGTTTTTGCAAAGGTCTAGCTTTTTAACCTAATTTCCAGGCTTGGGTGACTGGAGTGTGCAAAGGCCAAGGCTATGTCACATCCAAGGCCCTTAACCTTTTCATTTTTGTTATTATTTTTTGCAGCT
Source organism: Aspidoscelis marmoratus (assembly GCA_014337955.1). Taxonomy (NCBI): domain Eukaryota; kingdom Metazoa; phylum Chordata; class Lepidosauria; order Squamata; family Teiidae; genus Aspidoscelis; species Aspidoscelis marmoratus. The sequence continues at coordinate 5,371,820 of MTQE01001141.1, read as the reverse complement.
GAATCTATTATTCATGGACCCGAAAGTCTAATAATTAGAGGAATAATGAGAGCCATGTGGCAGGGGTTTGCTCAGCCTTCTAACCAGAGCAGAGCAAGAGAGGAGAATTTCCCATCAGCATTCAGATTCAGCAGCTATTTACTAGAGAAACTTTTTGCATTCCCAGAGAAGAAATGGGCTGTGGGAAGGAGTCACTCCCAGGAGGACTTTAAAAACAAATGAATTGAAGCACAGGTATAAGTCAGCATGTTGTCCAGACCTGCCAGAAGATTAGCTAATGAGGGCAACCAGGAAACCTGACCCTTCCCCGCAAAAAAGCCTTTTTCTTTTGCAGCCTGCCTTTTTTTTTTTTTTTGGCTTTTGCTAATCAAAATGTGTGATCTACTGGGTTAGGTATGCATTCTTTATACACATTTTGCAACAGACAATTGCCAAATGGGATTGTGAATCCTGTACCACCTTTTCTGTGTTATACTACACATTGTACTTTCAAAAGAATTTAAAAAGCAATAGCAGTGAGCCAACCTAGTCAGTAAGGGCCTGGTTGCTAGTGCAGAGAAGGCAACAAAATCCTAGCTCAATTTCCCACTTGTCAATTTAATCCAGTTTTAAACCATTTTTTTAAAAAATCAGCAGCAGGGTCTGGTTTTTTGTATTCCCACTGTTAACTCATAATGCAGACTCACTCTCCATTCTTCAGTGCCCGGCAAGAGAGAAACCGCCTCCCCTTTCCCCTCCCCTCAGCAGAACTACCAGACACCGCCATACCCTGACTTCATTGGTGCATGTAATTCAAACCTCACCTTCTATATAAACCTGCCCCCTGCATCAAATTATGGAGTCCTTTGGCAGAAGCTTTTGTTCACTGCTTCTCCCCACCCACCCCTCATCCACCTGTATGACATCAGTATTTTGAGTTCACCTATACCTTTTTGTAAAGAATGCTTTGTTGGCAAGTTACCCTGCCCAGTTCTCATCACCTTGGGCCAAGGAGGTACTATTCATATTCCTCGGGTAGTGGAGTAGTGGATGGACTGGGTATTGCATTCCACCCAAGTTCATGGTAGCTGCCTAGTGCAGAATGGGTCAGGAAGCCTCAGAGCAAGAGCGTCTGAGCAATAGGCTGTAGGCTAAAACACTGAAATCAATAAGATTTGCTTTTTAGCTAGTGGTAAAAACTCTGCAATAACTGATTTTGTTCCTGTCTGCAATATGTGAATAGGAAAGATTTACGTCCATTTTCAAGGCTACAGAACACACGGAAGAGTAATTTTCTATTCCAGAAAGAAAGAGAGAACTAAGAGGAAAAAGGAAAAACTCTCTTCCTTACACACATTTCTAGGGAAGGCTACCATTTAAGTGAAAAATGCTCCAGAGAAGAAAAATGTTGGTCATTATAAACCTCTGGCAGCTTTGTTCTCCTATTAACCAAGTATTTTTGTTATTTGGAGGACTGTGGTGAGAGGATGCATTTGCTTGAAGGTCTGAGACAGGTTATGATCTATAGAATGGAGGGGGGGAGGGAGAGGGGGGGGAAATCAATTCTGCCCTCAGATGTGCCATTCAAGCTATGCCCATTTCTCACAATTTCATCTTCTGAACTCACCTGTTGTTCTAAAAGACATTGTAAGGGATTCAGGAGAATAAACGGTCTTCAGTCCAGAACTACAGTAGTCTCAAATGTTGCTGAAAAGGGAGTTTATGGTTGGAACGCAATATCACGAGAAAGGCTGTGGTCACATCTAAGGTTTAATCCAGTTTGAGTCCACTTTCAGAGCGAGAGAACATATCAGCAAAGTGACCAATAATTTTCTCTCCACATTAACTATCCCAAAGGTGAATTTTCTGAGTTATTTAACACTGAAAGAAAATGTCCCATCACTTTGCTGATGGATTCTCTCACTCTGAAAGTAGACTGAAGCTGGATTAAACTTTAAGTGTGACCACAGACAAAAAGCTAAAGAACTGATGATAATCTGATTTCTGATTGAGTTCAGTTTCAGGTGGAACTCTGCACATGCCTCAGAATTATGGGCTCACTTTAACTTTTTTCTGTGCAATGATTGCAGTATTATTGCAAAAAAAGAAGAAACGTCTATAGTTTGTGGCAATTCAGTGGGGATCATCTGTGGTTCTCCAGAACTACAATTCCCAAGACAATTTGGTGAGAAATGAATAATGATATGGATGGCCATATGTGTAAAAGCCTAATTAATCTCCATAACCCTAAATAGCAAGTGCAAGAAAATCCCTCAAATTTGGCTGTTAATTATGTACTGTGTTTCATTCAGCAAGTACCTTCCCTGCAGGAATAAAACTGAGCGTCCTGAATTCAGCATACATTCTTCTCTGCTAAATTTGATTACCTTAAGTTTGAATTTCTTGAAATGCATCTCCGTGTTTCCACATCAGTGACTCTTGAGCCACCTGACTATATGTTTGTCTGAACAGAAAGCCCTTGTGGTTCTTCTGGCTGATGCTGTAGGGCCCTTCTTTTTTAATGTCTGTTTGAACTGCCTGGGGTAATTTTATACCCCATGAGAACTGTTATAGTCTTCAAGTAGATTCATACCTCCCTTTCCGTGCTCATTCTTAACTGTACTGTTATTGTACGGGAACATCCTGACATTTGATCCTCAATTTTAATCCTCTTCTCGATTTTTTCTCTTGCTTTTTGCACAAACACTTTTTATATTCTAGGGAAGGGTTGTGTGGCCAGTCATTGCCATGGCAACCATGCATTTACACACCTGCAGTTGTGCTGCCCTGCCTCCTTGCAGCTTTGCACCTGGAAGTGGGCACAAATGCTGCCAGCTGGAAGCATTCTAGATGTTTCCATTCTAGATGGAGGATTCAGACGATCTTGGATGCTCTGGGACAGAGACAGCATGTGGATGGACCATCCCTAGTGTCCCAGAACATCCCTGCACAGTAAGTGCAAACAGGCCCTAGGAGTCTAAATTCTTGAGCAGGGGGCTTTTCACATTTAACTAGGGATGTGCATGAATATTTCTAGGCATTAGAAATTCGATCGAATGTGCCAAATTTTGACATTCGAACAGAACGTCCCAGAACCAAATTTTGAATTTCAGGTCTATTCGTTCAAATTATCCAGACATTCATATGGGTACAGTTAGTATACGATGCGTACTTGAAGATGCGCACCTTTCCCGCATCCGTACACATTTGTACAGATCCATACGGGATGAAAGCAGGTTGCGTACGGGATAACTACTGGATGCAAAGGCATGTTTACGGACACGTACAGATGTGTACAGGTGTTGGGAAGATGTGTATGGGCATCTATGCATGTTGTCGACATTTGTAAGTGCAAATTCAAATTAAAAATTTGATCACATAGATTTGAATTTGCTTAATTTGAATTGAATTTTGTTACATTCAAATTTAAGTAATTGAAATCGAATTGAATTTTTGAGTATTCGACTCGACTCGAATAGAATGTCAAAAAAACATTCTTGCACATCCCTCCATTTAATGTCCCTGCATAGCTGTGGAGCGGTTTATACTGCTTCACAGCCACCGAAGACCAGGATGGCCATGCACTGTTGAAGCCACTCTGGGACGGAATTGGCGCCACAGTTTGCAGATGCACCATGTCAGAGCCTGAGCAGCCATGCCAATCCTCCAAGAGCCCTGATTCCTGTGCTGCCTTCAGCAAAGCTCGGGAGGAATTGAACAAGGAAGAATCTTGAACAGTTGCCTTCTTGAACTACAGTTATTCCCTAGCCAGAGTCCTCAGAAGGAACCTCTACGAACTTTGAACTAGCTGAAATACACCTGCGTTTTGTGTAATTTCAACAGCACCATTGTTCCTGCTGCCACCTGGGCTGTGCTCTCTCTGCCTGACTTTTCCCTTGCCTCCAATACTTTTAGCCCTTCCGTGACTCTTAATCCTTGTTTATGTGGCCAGGACTTTAATTGGAATTATAACTTTCATTTTGGTTTCGGTGGAACAGGAGCCAGGAGGAACAGACAGAATCGCATTTAGCTTGTTAATTAACGGCAGCATGGTAAAATTAGAGTGGTAATGAGTAAAACACTGTTTAAACCTTTCACAATGTCAGGACTCTGGCGTTTTTGGATTTTTTTTTTGAAAAATGCAATGCTAATGAATCAAAAGAACCCCGGGAGGCCACAGCCCCTTTTCATCATGGCAGGAGGGATGTGATGCTTTCTCGTTATTACTGATCTCCCAGTGACACAAGCTATTTCTGGATGCTAATTATTTCCTTCACCAATATTTGCTGCCTAGCTTTGAATATTGTCACCTTTCGCCCCTTCGTTACCTGTGCAAGTTTTCCGTTTGGGGCAGGAATGCTTATGGCACCATTGAACTGCCTTTCAAAGCTAAGGCAACGTTTCCCAACTTGCTACTTCCCTGGTGTTTTGTACTCTAACCACCATCTTCCCTGAGTCACTGACCGTGCTGTCTGGGAGTAATAGGAGTAAGGGAAATATAAACATCTAAAGCACCAGGTTGGCCCAGTCTTTCCCAATCTGTCCTGTTTAAACTACTTTAAACAGTTTTTCACTTCAAGACTATGCTGAGATAAACAGAGAATATGCAGTTTTGCATTTCATGTGTAAGATCTGTTTAAGATTTCCTCCCACCAGTTATGGTAGGTCAGAGACATGTGAGCATTTCACAAACAGCTTTTGTGTATGTAACTGTTGTATTTTAAAATTAGAAATTACAGAAGAATCTACACCAGCTCAGAGCATTGACCCCTCCCTCCCTTCCTCAGCTGCCATCAGAAGACCTTGGCATCCACTCCACTAGCCATTAAACTGTCTAACTGCAGCAGGCTGGTTTCAGGGCTGCAAAAAGGGAGAAGATTGTGATGGCCACCTCAAAAGTACTTCCATGTTTTGTGCCCTCAGACATGTTGAGGGACCTCTGGAGAGGCTCAAGAGCTCCAGTCCCAAAATAAATGAAACCCTCTTCATCTAGGCTTCTAACAGCCTCAGCAGGACAGAGTTTATACTGACATCCCTGGAGTATGAGAGACGCCCCAACTAACAGATGTTCCCATACACACCACACGGAGGATGGGTCTTGTTGTGGAAGCTCTGCAGGTGTTTTACAAAGCTGGTGTGTTGTTTCAGAGGAGGGGCTTCAACTGTAATGTGGAAACACTGGGTTTCGCAAATACCATGCCCCCAGTGTCACTGATGTGGAGACTGCCAGATGTGGAAGTGCTGAAGGCTAACGTAGAACAGACATTGTTGGTACACCTGCAGACCTCCTTGGTCAGGTCCACTGCTAAACCTGTATCGGAGCCCCTGGTGATGGTTCTGGGCTAGAATAGCATGAGTCCAATGCAGACAAAGCATACTAGGCAGCTGCCTGGTCCAGTCTACTGACTGAGTGCAGAAATGGCCTTCATTTCCAGGCATTATCTCCTGCCTTTGCTGGTCCTTGTTTTCAGCTTACATCGTGTGAACTACAGTGCAAGGCACTTTATAGGTAAGGCCCTGTTCAAAGATCCCTGGATTCTTTCAGCTTTGGAGAGAAACAACTGACTTTTGGCAATTTGCCTAGCCCGTCTGTATTAGGCTGAAGGTTGGGTAGCTTCCTAATAATCTTCCCCATTAACCAGAATGTTTCAGACAAGTATTTTCTCTTCTGAGTATTTCATTAGTTGATGTGACAGTAATGAGAGCATTCAAGAAAACTGATAGCTCATCATAGCTTACTGCTCTACTGGGGAAACCTATCTTTGGGTTTAGCAGCTAAATTAAAGCCTCAAACAATTTTCTGTGTATCTGCTAAGTAGCAGCTACAGCAATTTTACTCAGATACACTATAAATACGACGTGGAATCAGTTGTTTCATGCTGGCTTGGACATTAGTCAGTGATGACGTCTTATTCCTTCTCCCTTTTTTCTAGGTGGCAGAAACAACCAGAAAACTTTAATAAGTTCAAAGCTTAGATAGCAAATAATCATTCTGCTTTTGAAGAAATGCATGATAGATACTTTGTCTGAACTCGGAAAATAAATTGTTTTGACCACTTATCCTACCATTATTTATTTTTACTGACACATATATCCAGTGTCCTTTGGCCCCAGCACAGCTGACAGTGACTGAATTGATGTTGCTGCCTGTTATAGAATTACAGTCAACAACTTGTTATTTGTGGTTTTAGTAACTCCAGATTTTATATATTCCCAACCTGGAAAGCATACAAGGTCTTGCTAATTGTCACATGTTGCATAGACTCTTTTTAAAAAATAATAAAATCTCTTTTTGCACAACTCCCAATTCCTCCACTCCGCTCCCTGATTACAAAATAACCTTTTGCTCTTCTGCAGCCTCTCTGAAAACCCAAAATAGCTCTGTTTGTGCCACAGTTCCGGTGCTTTTTCTCTCTCTGAAACAATATCTTCCCTTGCTGTTTCCTGCTAATTCAAATTTTATTTTGTTTCCTGATTCACTTTCCTCCATCAAGAGCATTTATTTATTTATTTATTTATTTATTTATTTATTTATTTATTT
>MTQE01001141.1:5308409-5337861 GCA_014337955.1 Aspidoscelis marmoratus | reverse complement strand
CCAGTTAAAATATAGAGTTTGGGATATACTCACCATATAAGATGACACCCAGCGTATAAGACGATCCCTGACTTTTGAGGAGATTTTCCTGGGTTAAAAAGTAGTCTTATATGCCAGAAAATACAATAATGATCTTTTTATTAAGTAAGTATTTTATAATTTCATCTGTGTTTTATCCTGTTTATTTTACCACATGATGTGACGCTGTTTGTTTAACTGAATTTGTGCAGTTCTCTGGGTTACCTATAAAGCAAAATACAAAAAGCATACATATAACTTAATTATGTTAGAATACATAAATAAATATGGAATCAGATTTCAAATTATGAAACAGATTAAGTTGCTAATTGACATTCTGGTGTGTTAAAAGAAGAAACTAATGGAAATTGAAGTTGAAAAAAAGTATGCAGGCAATGCTCTTAAAATCTCAAACTGTAAGATTAGAACCAGTTGCCTTTGCATGATACTGACCCTTTTTCTGGTTTATATCTTGAGCTAGGGATCTGCCTTCCTCATGTTTGTGAAGACTATGACAGACCTTGCCCAAGGCCTGCCATAGTCTGTACTAACATGTGAATGGAAGATCCCTATTCTGAGGTATAAGCCAGAATACGGCCCAGTGCAGAAAGGACCCCTGCCATATAACACAGATGCTCAGTAAATTAAAAAATTGGCTTGTCAAGAAATCAGAGCTAACTTTCAGGCAATTTGTTGCTTTCCCCTGTTACAACCATAGAATTGTAGAACTGATATGCCTATTTTTCTTAAAGTCTACTGCTTTTCTCTGATCTTGCTTCATTCCTGTCAGAAAGATCATTTGAAACGACTTCCAATTGTAAATTGAAAGAGCTTGTAAACCGTCTTTTCATTTTTGCCTAAGACATTAACTGCCAGTTAATGCAGAATTACTAAAGATGTGAAGGTCAGAGGTGTGGGGGAGAAGCAAGTGAGGAAAAATGCACTGCAGTAAGTCAGACAACATAACTCAAAATTCAGGGCAGGATGCCCTAAGGGGCACTGCTATTTTCACAAGAACAAGAAGGAAGATTCAGTGCTGCTCATTTTGAGGGCTCCCAATGATTGATTTTTGTTCTAGAGATTGATGGATCAGCTCCTGCCCCGCAGAGCATTCCTCAAAGAAGGAAGAACAAAGTTGATCAAGCTATTCCTATAAATCTTAGAAACAAGGAGGTTATTGCACTGTTTTGCTTAAAGGAGTCATAAAGAGGAAGTCCAGAGATGCTGAATTTGGAAGTGATGTTAGTCTTCCTGAATCTGTGACTCTCAGGCCCACAGAAAGGCAACTATTTTCAAACTTCCTTCCATTTAATTTTTCACCCCTGCTGTTCAAGAGTGTTGCTGAAACACTAGACTGACTTCTTTTTAATGAGGCAAATAAGTTTTATTGCACTTGCTTGTGTTTTCATGTCAGAAATGCATCACACGTTTAAATATAATAAATGCATTTAAAATATTTTGACTAGTTATTTTACCAGCTGATATTAATTTTAATTGAATACAACAGAATTGCATTATTTTTCTGTGTACCAGATACAGAATTTCAACTTGCATTATGGGAATAAATCAGAGAACATAGTTCCAATAGGGATATATGTCTCAAGTTAAAAGTGCTTGAGGATCTTGAAAAGACCTACTGTCCTTGTAACTTCTTTTTCAAAAAGGTTTTGGTTTTTACAAAAGGAAAAGGAGTCAAACCTCATGAAGGCAAGTTCCCATTAGATAGGCATGATACTGTGGATGGGATTGATGGAAACCTTGATATGTGGTGAGTCAGTCTGTTGTACTATGTCAGGGATGTCCAATCTTTTGGTGTCCCTGAGGCACACTGGAAGAAGGAGAGTTGTCTTGGGCCACACCTGAAATATACAAACACTAACAAAAACTGATGAGGAAGAATAAAAGTCCCTGCATAATTTCATTATGTTTAAGTACATTTATGATTTTGTGTTGGGCCGCATTCGTAGCCGTCTTGGGTTGCATGCAGCTTGTAGGCTGGGGGTTGGACATCCCTGCATTATACCTTTGCCTTTCCAGGGATAAGTGACTGTATTTCCAGCTCTTTCTTTTCAAATGTCTTTTTGGTCAGACTTCCTGAGCACCCTAGTAGAAGCTTTAGGGGCCATACTCCTCTCCTCAAGAGATGAATATGGGTAGACAGTGAGGGAGACAGAAGTACTTTGTGATACCCCAGATGTTTGTCCTGAACAGAAATATTTGCAGTACTTCTATATGCTGGATTTTAAGGTTGTTTCCTGCCCTGAGACCTTTGGGTATAGGGCAGGATAGAAATATAAATAAAAAAATATAAGCTGTGATGTAGCAGTGTTCTCCTATGGTCAGGAAAGACTAGTTTCCAAGCTTTAGACATAGTGCAGATGTCTGAGTCCCTTTTAATTGTATTTATTGATTTATATATCAACCTGTATCAAAGTCCCAGGTTGGTGAACAATGAATGGCTGAGTCAGTATAATGAAAAACAAAGTGATACTATTTAAGGTCAACTGTTCGTTGAATCAGAGCTGAAGTTCCCATTTAAGATTTAGCCTGGGGATTATCCTTTGCACAGAATAATTTTCCTGAGTCTTCTATAGAGGTGCCCAGAGTATCATTGTAAGAGAAGAAGAGAATAGCTTCTCCCGTACTCCCATCCCCGTTGGTATGCTGCTGTTCTGTGTTTCTGATCAGTGCAGTGGCTTAATGTGGAAGTGGCTTTCTTCTTCCAGATTGATATTAACACTCTTCCATTCTCTCCATGAGTATCATGAATGGAGTTTAAAGAAAACAGGTGATCTGCAGTCTCCAGTTGGAATAGTCTTGCAGCAGGACTTACTTTCAAGCAGGATTCCTAGATGGCCTCAAAAACAAATCCATGGTATAGCGATCTCCCATGTAATGTGTGTGTTAAGTTCACAAAAGGGTAATGTGAACCCATGCTATGCATGTGTTAGGTTAACTACAGCACCACCAGCATACATTAGCTATTGATGTGCAATGGTTGACTGATCTGCCACATCAGTTCCATTAACTTGAATGAAGCAGGAGCCTCTCAATGCAAATCATTGGTGGAAAGGAACCTACATTAAAAGGGGAACAGCACAACAGTTTCAGACAGGATCTTTCATGGAATACAATGTCAGTCACCCCAAGACTTGAGGCCCCAGGCCCTCATGGCAATTTTGGTATTTCCAGGCCAAAGTTCTGTGAAACTTTGACTCTACTGATCCCCACAATGAACAGTTCATTGAATATTCAAACTGGAATGTAAACTTCTTTTGAGTTTAGTTTGAATTTGTCCACAACTTGTGTGGTTCGGTTCAGTTCAAGCTGAACAAAACCAGAGAAAAGAGCTTGTGCCCACTTCTAAAACATACCATGTGTTAGATGCGTGACATGTGGAGTTTTCTTATAGGAAAGAAATAGATATTTATTTTAAATCCTTCCCTTCACCCTGAAAGTCTCAGGATACCTTACAACATTTGAAACACACTTGAATAAAAATCAGCAAAGCAATATAACACGGTTAGAATACCAAGCTGCAAAATCTGAGGTAGTTAAGCTGCACTTAACTATTTTAAAAATAGTTAAAAATATATATTAACTATTTTAAGGTATGTGGGAGAAACATTAACAATTTTAGAAATGAATGCAACACTATTCTGATAGAAGAAAAAGGAGAAGATTTAAGGGCCTTACTAGCCAGAGTAAAAAAAGAGAACGAGAAGATGAGAATAAGCCCAACTCTTCAAACAGAAATCATTTCAAGAGGAACAATCACAAATTTCCTAGTAGAGGGTGAAGGTCTGGGAACAGCTGATGACTTTTGTTTCTTGGGATCTATGATTAATAGCAAAGGTTCCATCACTTGGGAAGAGCAGCAATGTCTTACTGAATACAAAGATTGGAATGGTCAACATCATGATTTTTAGTGCCGTGTTATATGGATGTGAAAGTTGGACAATAACAAAGTATGACTGGAAATGTGTCTTTTGAACTTTGGTGCTGGAGAGGGATCTTCCAAGTACCATGAATAGCTAGAAAGACCACCAGTGAAATCTAGGCCAAATAAAGTTTCAGTGTTCATTAGAAACTCAAATGAAGAGGCTTAAACTGTCATAATTTGGGCACATAATGAGAAGACCAAACTCCCTGGAAAACACAGTGATATTTGGGAAAGTAGTAGGAAGTAGAGGAGGAAGCAGTGAAAACCTCCCTGGCAGACCTAAGAATGATAATCAAAGACCAGTCAGTCTGGAGATAGTCCATGTGGTTGCCAAGAGGTGGTTATGACTAGATGGCATAAGCCAGCAAGCAGTACATGTTCACTTTCCAAAGCGTGGCCTTAGCTGCCAGGTTTTGATATTATTTTTTTCTGCGACACATGTAAGTACAACTTGCCAGAAATCAAAGCCTAGCATTGAATAAACATTTTTTCTCCCCTCTGTGCCCCACTTCATGAGCCACAGCTGTGATATCTGCCTGGATGCAGTAATCCGCTGGATGTGGCCCAGTAAACTGAAGCCAAATCCTTTGACAAGATGGAAGCTTTGTAGGTAGGAAGAACCAAAGCCCAGGAATTGAGGGTTTTGCATGTTCTAGATGCAGTGTACTCCCTCAGAAGGATGAGATACATCGTTTAGAGGGTGCACTTGGGTTCATCTTTGTCCATGGAGGCTTGGGTGACCTCTTTGAACAGGAGTGCCTGTTACTATCTTTGGTCTACCAGCTACACCCTTACCTGGACAGGGATAGCCTGGACACTGTTGTCCAGGGCAGCTCCAAGGTTTTATGCTTGGCGCAGAAAGCCCTGAACAACTTGGGTCCATGGTACATTAAGGAATGTCTCCCCCATACAACCCTGGAAGAGCTCTGAGCTTGTTGGGAGAAGTCCAATATAATACAGAATGCCAGCTTATGAAGACTCCCAGTTGGACCTTCTCAATAGTGCTCTCTTTCCCCTCTGCTTTCCCCTCTGCTGTTCACAAAGCATTTACAGTTTAGACACACCTGTTAAAGACCATTCTTTTTAGTCAGATATTCCCTGTATGAATTGTTTCTTTGGCTCACTCAGTTTTTAATGTATTTTTAATTGTTGCTTTTAGTTGGTGTATATTTTTGCCCTTGTTTGTATCATCACTTTGAGATTTTTTAAAATGAAAAGTGGTATAAAAATGTCATAGAGGAAGAAAGGAAAATAGGAAGGGTGGAAACCACTCACACAATTTCAGTAATGTGTAGGATGCTGGTGTGTAGATGTAAATGACATACACAAAGCATCTAATAAGACACATATTTTCTTTTATACATTGTATCCTTATTTACTGTATATGAGCTTCCTTTTTTAGTATAAACCATTATGTTAATAAGAGCTGGCAGTTTACTTCATTTTCTCAATTAAGATTGCTGCTGTAGAAATTAATAGTTTGCTATTAGGGATATGTTTGTGTTATACATTATGGAAGTATAACATGGGAGATACTTGTGCTTCGATCACTGCAGGAATTATAATGCTCTAAACATTATGTAGTATGTATTTTTTATCTGTATCCATAATGAAGGTTAAAATTATATATACAGAAAAACTATAATTATCTTTTATTCAAAATCCTTTAGATACATTTGTTATATTTCAGAAAATGTTTATACAATATTGGTGGATTTTGGCATTAAAACATGAGAATGCTTACAACTGAAATAAAACCTACTTGCTTCATTAAAAAGAAGCTCGCCTAGTTTCTGAGGAACACTATGGCTGAACAATAACTACAAAAGATAAATGAACATGCCGTTAACTGGCATGCCTGCCAGTTAAAACTGGCTCCCCATAGAAAGTAAAACAAATGATTTTAAAAAACATAATTCTTCAAATAGTGTCCAACAGGCAAGCATTGTGCATTGGGATGTTAGAGTGGAGTTGGCATAGAGACACAATTTAAAATCTCAGTGCCAGCCACTCAGATCAGTTACTGGAGTGATGTTCTCAGTTAACTGTTTGGATTAGACAGACCAAGGCATTCGCTTGTGCCACAGTTGCCTTCCTGGCTAGATTTGTGGGGCACATTGGTGTACTTATAGGCTTTACTATTTCTGAGGGCCTGTGTGATCTGGTTTAGCTGGTTTGAGTCAAGCAGTCTTTTCCAAAGTTGAGAGGATTGCCCTGGACCAAAACAAGGCCGCCCACATTGCCATGAACTTTGGAGCCGGTCTAGTGCAATCTTTGGAACCAGCTTCTGAAAGCTTTATTGTCGTCGTCCCCAGAGGACCCATTTTGGAGCCTCCAGAAGACCCATTTCAGCAGTGCAACAAGGTCTGATCACACCCCCTGGTCTGATATTGCTAGTATGGCGGTGAACCTGTTTAAACAGATTTACCATGGTTCCAGAGCTGAACTAGATCACGAGCCTCCTGATCCGGACTATGCTCCATCTCATGCAGACAGAGTGTACCAGCAGGGGGTGGAGCCTCCCTTAAATCAGTCTGCTTTGGAGAAGGGAGGCCTGCTATATCCTTCTAGAATCGGGTTTGGGGAAGTGCAGAAAGCCCCTAAGACTGTAGCCTAAATTACTTCATAATTGTTCAGACACTGATACCATTTCTTGAATATTTGTCATTTATTTATTTAAATGCTAATTTCCCAGAAAGAATGCAGAAATTATCTTTTATGAAGCCCATGAACCTTGGATTTTAATTGCCTCCAGTCTTTAGCATCCTTCTCAAATAAATCATTGGTTAATGAAATACTATATTGGAAGGCTGTTATGAAATACAGTAGCCATTCCCTCATTTTTCAGTCTGGGAATAAAATTCTTATTACTTCAGTGCTCGGAGTGCAAGCACTTCTTCCATACTACATTGGTAGTCCACTAGTCCAAGCCTTATAGACAACGCATGGGTTTTCTGACCATATCATGTTTAAAGCTACCACTGTGCCAGGCATTAGTAAACCATACAAAAAATTCCTTGGCTTTTCCCTTCAGGAGTCGACATTTCTGGAACAAAGGATTCAGACATGGCAATACATCTCACTTGGGGGCCTTCCTATAGTAAACAACAGATTTATGTTACAGTACTAAAAACTGAAAAAAGTTTTATTTTTGAAAATTGAAAATTCAAATATTGATTTTGACAGCTGAATTTTAGTTATCACATGCAAATGTACATTAAGAACCTAGGAACCTAGACTGTTTTAAGATTTCAGAAGCCACTGCTTCATCTTTTGTTTTTAGTTTGGAGAACTTACCTACAACTAGTATTTCCAGGGATGCATTTTTTGAAAATCAAAGATATGAAGAAAAAGAAAGGTTTCTTTTCTTTTTATTACTTTGTTTATAAAAAATAATCAATCAAACAAATAATATAAGAGTACCTGTAAACTAATGCACACTACGTAGTCATAACTTATAAAATGAGTATTACGTTAAGACTAAACCCTGGGGTTATACTTAAATGAATTCACACTTTAGATTTAATTGCTTCATGGATTCACATAGTTCCCGTCATCCACTAGAGCAAAAGGTAGTCATTTGCGCAGAAGACTGTTAGAATTTATCCAAGTTGGGAATCACATTGATTGAGAAGGGCATGCTTTTGGGGGGGAAAATCCTATTTTTGCATGTGGATCCAAGCAGTGTCGCTTTTTGCAGTTTAGTGATGGTGATTTTATCAACATTGATTTCTCTCAAGTGCTACCCAGGGTCATCATCATCATCATCATCAGTTGCAGTACTTCTGCATTTCTTCTGAAAAATGACTACACAAAAATGCATTCCAGACTAAAGGTGTCATCCTTTCTGAAAGTATCTTTAGGGCTGGACTGTTAGCAGTGTTTGTGGATTGTTAACCAAGTTAGAATGTGACAGAGTTTTTCATCAAAGGTGGTGCATGAAATGGTGAGATGATACTTCTGTTTATACTCAGTCACTCAAATCATAGTATTGTAACTATTTTGGAAAAGACAGTAGGGATGTACACAAATATTTGTAACATTTGAAATTCGTACAAATTCGGCTGAATTTGGACTTTTGAATTCGAATAGAATGTTTTGATATGGGATTTGTATGCTATTCGTATGCATATGTATGGGATTGAATATTAGTATCGAATAGAAATCCTACCACATTTGAAGGGGATCTATTCAAACGAATGCGAATTTTCTTGCATTCAATTCGATATGAATCAAATTAAAAAAAACATTCATACACATCCCTACAGTTAACTGTGTTCTGGAACTGTGCATAGAACAATTTCAGTGATTCTGTTTGGTTCACTGTGATGGAGTGAACTGGATGCCATGCCTCTGTAACAAGTACGTTAATTAGAGTTTGAGTTGTAAGCCTTGTTTATTAGAAGTTTTAGAAGAGAATGTTAGCCTGCCTCTTTAAGGAGTGGGTTTGTGGATAAGGGTACTTAATGGGTACTTCTAGTGACAGTGGAAAAACACCCAAATTGTGAAGCCACCCACTTTAAAACAGGAATGCTACCAGATTTCTTCCTAGCTATCAGATTCCCAGTATGAAAGCCAAGCAGTAGATCTTTCAGACAAAGCAATCAGCAGGGGGAAGGGCAACATCTTTTCCTTACTTTCGGTTTTAAGTGTTGCCAAACTGCTTTGGGCTGAACCAGGCTCAGGCTGGTTCGCAGCCATACGTCATACCTTCTTTACCCAAGAGTTAATACACATCCCTAGCATGTTCCTTGTGCAAGTCAGCTGTACAAATTATCTAATCTTTGTTAGTTCTGTGCCTGCATAGATGGTAAGAAATATAACAGGTTGATGCATTCTGCGTCTTCATAATGTGTGAGAGAGTGATTGTTGAAGAATTATCTGTGTCTGTAAAATCTGCAGTGTTGGCTGTGACTTATGTTTGCTTTGCCTCACTAATGAAAACAAGAATGCCTTATTTTAAAACATAAGGTACTACCAGACTTATTTATAGAACAAAAGAATTTCATGGTGCAATTTACACACACAAAGTGGCTAATTTATCCTGTCAATTTAGTTGGCCAATTTAAAGTAATTATGAGATAATGCATTTTCTTCTTAAATAAATGTACTTAAACAGCTTTTTTATTGTATCTACTATTTCAGAAGTCTGTTAATAGAAACTGTTGGATCACTATATAAAAATAAACAGCGTTAATTATGTTTACAGGTTGAATGGTTTGAGGGTTTCTTTTTCTTTTTGGAGCTTGGTTTTATTTTTCAGGTGTTAAAAGTGAACATTCATGTAGGGGTGTGTACGAGTGCAATTCAAAAATTCAATTCGATTCAAATCTTAAATTTGAATTTAACCAAATTTGAATCTATTTGTTTGAATTTTTCATTTGAATTTGCACTTATGAATGTCAACAACATTTGTAGATGCCTGTACACATCTTCCCCGGGTCTATACACATCCATATGCATCTGTCCACGTCAGCATGCATCCCATACTCAGATCTGAATGTTGAAATTTGGTTGATTCAATTGAATTTTGAATGCATTTGAATATTCATGCACATCCCAACATTCATACACTAGCTCTGAGGTTCATAAATTCAGGGGGGGGGGGAATGACCTCTGATAATAGCATAATCATGACCCATCTACAAATAACATCAAAACAGTGATTAGATTAGAAACTTGAGTTTGTCAGAAAAATGCCATCTAAGTAGTCTGAGCAAATGCTTTTACCTGGATTGGCCACGTGGATGCTCCTGGCTTTATTTTGAAGCGCTTATCTATAGAATTTCTGCATGTCAGGGATACACAAGACCCTAAGATTATTGAAAGGCAAAGGTTTTTTCTCCATTAACATAACCTATCACATCCTTTTATGGTTACCAAGGGCCTGTTTGTGAAACTTTCCATTTCTAAGGATTGGACCAGAGTATTAGATCATGTTCTGCTACTAAATCTCAGCAAGTAACAGTAAACGCAAGTTCTTTAAGAAAACAGAGATCCAATTTTTATTTATTTGACATATCCTGCCCTAGTACTTCAATTATTTTTTAAAATACACTTAGGACTTATTGATTGTTTAAAGCCAGGGCCTTGTTCTGTATATAGAAGCAAGCAAATTTAGAACCAAAAATGTGATCTTCTTTTACTTCACATTTGGTTTAATGGAATATTTATACATATTTGTTTTTAGATAAGTCTGTAAAATCTTTTTTTGTTTGTTTTCAGTGATTTTTGATGTATTGAAAACATTTTCCTGATTGTGAAATATCTGCCAGAATGTTCAAAAATGAGTATCAGGTATGACATAAATATGTATAACTCTTCTTAAAATCTTTTAAAAATTATAATTACTATAAAGTAAAATAAGCAATTTGCAGCAAAATATGTAGAAAAAAGCTACCTTGAAGACAGTAATTTTTAAAATAATTTTTATTAGTAGTATTCCATGTATGATTAATTAGAATTATTACAAAACTGAATTGAAGCAGTATGCTGAAATTGTCATATTGCTAGCTATTTGTTATTACACTTTGATTCTCATAAAGCTGTATAGAATGAATTCAGGTATTTCTTGCTGCAGCTTATGTTTCTGCAAAACTAACTGTCTAGGACAAACAAAAATGAAGCCTAATGAAAAAATTTCAGGTACTTAGGGCTTTAAATGATACAACTGAAAACAAATCAATAAGCAAAGGAAAGCTTACACATTACAAGATTAATATGCTTCATCTGGCAACCTCCAGTACATTTAAATGTTGATTTCTACGTAAGTCCAAGTGCAACCTATATTAAAAAATAAGCTAACCCAGAAGCAGACTAAAAAAGCCCTCTGCTGTTGTTATATCAATAATCAATATAGCTTAATACAGGGTTTCCCAAACTGTGGGTTGGGACCCACCTCTAGGAAATTTAACCGTATTTGAAATAACTTTTTTGATGTAATTATTTAATTAAGTAATTAAAAAAATGTATTAAAACTTTGTTTGTTATTTGAAAAGTCCTTTATTCATATTGGTAACGGTTAAATTTCCTAGAGGTGGGTCCCGAGTTGGTAAACGTATATTAGATGGGTCGTAGCCCAGACAACTTTGGGAACTACTGGCTTAATAAGTTCATTCTATTATTCTTAAAGTTTTAATGTTTTTACCATTGTAATATTTTTAAATTGTGGCTCTATTGCTTCAAATTAGGATTTATTTATTTCCATATATTCCAGTGTATAAGACAACTGGGCGTATAAGACGACCTCCAACTTTTCCAGTTAAAATACAGTTTGGGATATACTCGCCGTATAAGAGAACACCTGGCGTATAGGACGACCCCTGACTTTTGAGAAGATTTTCCTGGGTTAAAAAGTAGTCTTATACGCCAGAATATACTGTACCTATTATGGGTATTCAGATAAAGGGCAAGTTTAAAAGATTGAATACAATAAATAGGGTTAATTTTAAAAATTACCCCCTGAAAGAGATATTTTTCTTGCTGATATCAAAAGAGTTAAGAGTTACTTCCAAGAGAGTCGTGTTAAGGACGGCATACCACAGCTGGGGAGCCCCCACATAAAATGCCTGTTTTCATTTTGACCTTTCACACATCTGGTATGGGGAACATGAGCACGTGAACTATATTAAAACTTGGGGGAACCTCTAGGTAGGTTTATAAAGAAGAAAACACTGCATAAGATTCTGGAGTCCCAGAGTGTCAGAAGTTTATGTATTTATGTTTTTTAAAAGTATTTATATACTGCCTTTTACTTGAGGGTCCTATGGCAGATTGCAGCAGTAAAAAGATAAAATTTGCAACAGTTAAAACATAATTAAAAAACAGTACAAAATATTTAGGTTTGAGGGCTGTATATGGGTCTCTCAGCTGCCGCATCAAAGTGGTTGTGGGGAGTTTGTTCTGCATTTATGCAGTTTGTTCACAAGACTGCAAGAAGGCCCTTGCCAGTGAGGGAAGAGCCATGAGGCAATGGAGGCACTGAGAAGGCCCTTACATGCTCTGGAGGGTGGTAACGGCAACAGAGGAGTGATTTATAAGGCTTTTAATCTGCTTGCTGTTTCTGTTTTCTGGGCCTGCAGGAGCCGGAATGTTGTCCTGCTTAACTACTCGTCAGGACCTACAGCATTTGAGGTTTTCAAGGCTTTGAACAGTACTGATTATGCCACACATGTAAACAGCACAACATTCTAAGAGCCATAGTACACAGCATAATTAATAAGGCCTCAAAAACTGTTAGTCACACTGCCCCAATACATGCAAGTATCACAGCCCCCCAGGACCAGTAAAACAAGATACCAGGACACAGCAATCCAGTAGTTGAAAGATGAACAGGGATGTGACATACTAGGAGTTTTCCCCAGGATATTTCACATATGTGCTGGTGTTTTATTTTATTTTCAAAAAACACTGGTGCACCAAACCTGTCATGTTGCCACAGCAACTGTTCAGCAAATAAATTGGACACCATAGAATCATAGAATGGTAGAGTTGGAGGGGACCTCCTGGGTCATCGAGTCCAACCCCCTGCTCAAGGCAGGATCTCCTAAACCATCTCAGACAGATGGCTGTCCAGTCTCTGCTTGAAGACCTCCATCGAAGGGGAGTCCACATCAGCAGCATTATATCACTTTCCTATTAGAAATTTGCCATTTTGTTCTACCTTGGAGTTCCTGGTTTAGCAGGTATTTGTCTCAGTCTTACAGGGTCAAGCTGATAACATGTTAATATGGAGCGTACTGTTTTAAATTTGTTGATTTTTTATAGTGTTTTTAATCTGTATTTTTTTTTAATGTGCATCTTGTTGTTACCCGCCCAGAGACGTTCAGGTATGGGGTGGGTTAGAAATGTAAACAAACAAACAAATAAATAAGTAAAGATGGTGTATGTGTTTGCAATCAAAGTATTTATACAGCAATGGCCAAAGAAAATACAGTTAACAGCATAATATTAGGCAAATCTTTTGAGTGATTTTTCCCTTCTTTGCAGGGCGGCCCATTTGTTGAAATCTTTAGTGCTCAAGGCAAGAATCCTGGGAAAAAATGGAAGATTTTTGGCAACCCATCAGTAGTGGGAAAGGTATGTCTATGTATAAGACTCTGTATGTAACAAGTAGTAATAAACATAAAATTTCCTTAAAACTAAAAGACAGTAAAGGGTTTGCCCTCACTATGAAGAAGTTGTTACTTTTACTTCTTTCATCAAGGCAATAAATGATTTCAAAATTTATTGCTATGTTCTTATAAATGAGATTCAATATGGCAGTAGTTTTAGAGAAATAAATCTTAACAGAAACACACTTAAGATGGCAAATGCTGGCATTACATCTAGCATCTCTGTTTATATCTCAGACTAAAGTGAACCTGATTTTTACCATACTTGGAGAAGAAAATGCCATGCCTTTGGTTTATTGTTGTCCTGTGTATGCATGTCTATGCCTTGAATTTTCTAGGCTTAAAGGCAGAAACAGCACCTCTACTTTTATATTTTTATTTCATGCCAGTCCCCTGAAGTTTTCTACCTGGTGTACATCTTAGGCCATTATTACACAACTGCCTGTGATTGGAATCAGTGGGACTGGATCAGCCAGACGCTCTGATTCTGAACACAGGATGGAGGAGTCTAGAATAGTGCCATTTGCATGATTTGCTGGTTCAGGCCAGCCCATGCCTTGGCCTTGAAATTCACATAAGTTTCAACAACTAGCCTCCAAGTCTAGGAACAAAAGTTACTAGCCGTGGAACCTTTGGAGGATGCATTTCAGCAGCATAATATGGCATTTCCCTGAAATGCATCCCCTGGTAGTCCCTAACACATCCCCTAGTAGTCCCTGGATCACTCTCTTTCTAATGAAGACAGAGCAGGGCAGTGGGGGGCATGCCCGGCTAGACCCGCATTACGTGCAAATCTGCTGGGTTCAGATGCTTACTACATGGGGTTAAATTTAGGTCTGAACAGAAAGGACTCCAGAGGGATTGATACTTAGAATATCTGATAGATTATCTGATAAAATAAATGTCTGTTGTTTTCTTTTATTCAAAAAAAATATTTTTTAATAAAGGATTTAACTGTGGTCCACTTGTGGAATAAAGCCTTCCATTTTGCTCCAGAGGCAAGAAAATTTTCTCATAAAAATAACAGTAATGGGTCCTGTTGTGTCCCTTTTGGGGATATTTGATAGTGGAATGTGGAAGGAGGAAACCGTCCTTCCCTCCTTCCCTTCCTTCCCTTTTTCTCCAGATCACACTCCTTTTCACACTGTTCCAAACATTCCTAGTTCTCTGGGGCCAATCTTGGGATCTAAGGGGCTACAGTAGGGTGAGAGGCAGGATCAGGATAACCAAAATACAGTTCTTGACTTTTTGCTGAGATAGAAAAGATACAGTACAAAGGAGAGGAAACCACAGATATTAAGTGTTAGTTGAAGAGTTCTTATAAATGTAACCCCACATAATGGCTTCAGTTGATGTAGTATGTGGAGCATCTTTTAATGCTCTGACTGGGACTTTCGGTTTAGACAAATAGGTACTATAAGGAACCTCAGCCTGAATTAGTGTGCAGAGAGAATATTTTAATATTTCTCTCAGTGCAGGCTGTCTGCTGAAAAATTCACATGTAGACTGCATTAGCCCAGCTTGGTAGCTTGGGGAAGAGAGACGGATTTTCATTGGGAAACCATTAGAAACTTCACTGCTACATTCAAAGCAATTTGGAGAGGGAGGATATGGCTGTTGTTTGTTTATGGAAATAAGATTAAAATCTCAAGCAGTAACTGAAAGGTGTGGATAATTCACATCTACTGGAAATTTTAGCTATGTGTGACATCTCTTACCATTTTTGCAAATGCTAATAAACTTTTGTGGGTCTGTATATTCAGTATATTCAGTATTTGCTTTCCATGTAATAGCAATATGCTATCACTATAAATTATTATTTATGAAAATCACTTATTTATTTTTGTTTTGTTTATTTATGCATAGCGTCTCTTCAAAGTATATGACTGGGAATGTAACACAGTGCAGCAATTATGTAGTTTCCGAGTTGTACAGAGTTCAGAAATGCCAAACTAGATAATGCCAGTGGTCCATCAAAAGCTGCATTCAAATGTAACAAAAAAAGTGTGTTAGAAGTGGAGGGCAAGTATGTCAATGGCTACTAGGATGGATGTGTGTGTTTTTATTAAAGGAGTATATATGCCTCTCTGGTGAGAATGTGAAGCACACACGATTTTTGGAAGAAGTTTTTAACAAAAAGACAAAAAAAATGAGTAGAATAAAGAGAGACGTGTAATGAGAATATGAGAAGGAAAAAATTTAAAGGAGAAAAAAAAAGAATAATAGATCAGTTGATCCTAGCAGCACAGTCAACAATTGTATGGAAAAGATTTTATGAAATTGAATGTACAGAATTGGATTGTAGAATACCGGTAAATGAAATCTGAAATGTTGAAAGGACAAAAAGTGCATTAACAAGGAAACTGGAATGGTCCAAAATAATGGAATATATTAAGTAAAAAAAAAAAAAAAGACAGGAAACAACATGATACTTGAAGAGTTGGAAGCCTTACCCCTTTGATTCAAAATGAAATATATATGATTGAGGTTGCTACAAACTGGTTTTTATGTGTAATGGATTTATAAATAAATGACATTTATTGAATGGAGAACAATGTAATATTAAAAGGAAAAAAATAAAAGGGAAAAAACTTGTTTATTCAACTTCTTTTAAATTATGTTATGTTCTTCATATGTATCAGATTGTGAAAATTCTCTGCTTCTGCATTCTGTACAGCCTCAGTTTTTGACTACCTTCTGTGGCTGTAAAGAGCCCATCTGAGATTGCAATCTAGACTGGAATGGCAAAGCTAACAGAATAGCCAGAATCTGTATCTTCAGACTATGAAACACCAACCGTTTCTGCTGACTTATGCTTACTGATGATTGTTGAAATAGTGGTGTGTTTATGGATGTCTTCAGAATGTTATGTTTTTTGTTGGTTTGATAGGAGTTTGATAAGGAAGTTAAAGGCTTCGTCTTTGTTCTGGAAGGAAGCAGTCAAACCAACAAGATGCAACTTCCTAAGGAAACAAGGCAAAATCGTTAAGTATAAATATATTAAATATATGGGTGTGTTCCCATCTGATCCTCTTAAAACGCTTTAAAAATGAAAGAAGAAAAATGCAGTGCAAACACGCATTCTGGCTAATCCCACCTCAGTGGCTTTAAATTGCTATCAACCCCAATTCAACCCCAACTCCGGTGTCTCCACACAAAACGCTTCAGAATCGCATTAGAGAAAGCAAATCTTTTCTCCCTCCCCCCCTTTGCCAGCTGGGGCACCGACCCCTGACTCCCAATTGGATCCCCTGATGATGTAGTGGAGGGTGGGGAATCCCAGCTCTCCCCTCTTCTCTCCCCTCCCCTCCCCTCCTGCTTTTGCAAAATACCAGCTGTGACCCGGGGAAGGAGAAAAGCACCTCCCTCCCATGCCCCGCTGGTGACTGAGCATGTGTGGATGTGGCCAGCTGGCCAAGCAGGCAGGCAGCGCTCTCTCTCTGTCTCTCTGCTGCTGCTTTTTCACTTCTCCGCAACTACGTGAGATCAAAGGAGAGAGAGAGAAGGAAGGACTTAAAGGGCACTGCTGCCAAAGGAAAGATGGCAAATGAAAACCGCTGGAGACTCTGCCAAGGAGACAAAAACAGCAGAAGGGGGGAAAGATGCTTAATTAAATGCAACCCCCCCCCCTCGCCACTTCTGTCTCTCAGCCAAATAAAATGCTTCCAGGCAGGGTCTCTGCCACCCCATCTAGGAAGGCTCCTTGCCAGCAGGCCGGCTGACTGAGAGGTCTGTCTCCAAGTTTGATCACACCAAGCAATCCCCCCACTTCGCTTTCCCTTCCCCTTTCCCCACCCACTCAGCAGCCCAGCAGAAAAAAGAGAACGTGAGCGGAAGTGGAAAATGAAAGTTTATTATCAATGTGAAGTGGAGTGGGTGAATTGTTACTTCTTATCAGGATGAATTGTTACTTCTCAACTGAAAATGAAACCATGTGTTCTGCAGAGGAAAAAAAGGCTTTAAATCTGGAACTTTTAATAAATTTGGAAGGGACTGTCCTGCACATGGTGAAACCCCACCCGTTTCATGACATATCTGCCCCAATACTGCTGTAGCGTTCCCAAAGAAATAAAGAAGTGTTTTAAAAGCAAAAATGGGGGAAAACATCTGAAAAAACAGGGGGTTTTATTGCAGTTTTTAGCTATATACTCCTAAAAAAAAACACTTGAACCGAATTGGTAATGGGGACAAAGAAATTTCACATCATTTGGAAATCACTTTTTAGCATGAGTGGAAACGCAGCCTATATGTGATGTATGTTATTAAGTATATCATAAAATGTGTGTGGCTTTCATTCTAAAAGTATGCTGTGATAATAAATTTTGGCCGGTATTTTCAACCAGACTGTTCCAAGTTTTGTCTTTTTCAACCGGTCACTAAGTGAGTGTTTCATTAGCCCTGTTATTTTAAATTTCTTCTAATTCTTTACTTTTACTATAGAAAATAAGTTTTAACTGGATGCAGCAGCCCTCTTACTTGTTCTCCTTCAGTATAAGTGATTCTAGACCTTGCTTGCCTATGAAGTTTGTTCTAAGATTAAAATAGTTGGAAGGGAACCATGGAAAAAAAGGCAAAATAACATTATAGGAAATAGGTACATCAAGCACGCATGCATCTTGTAGTTCTAAAGAATGCAGAATGTGGTTTACAAAGCCTTACCTGTCTAAGGCAACAAAAATTAGCTCTCTTTCCCCAGTCTTACTGATGAGTATTTCCATGTTGAGACTAATTGGTTTCTGCTCCCCTGTTTTAAAAAGCTGTAATTTACACTGATTATTTTTATTCTGACCTTTCCTCAGAGATCCTCAGTACCTAGGATTACTTTTTTATCTTCACTTAGCCTTGTAAGATACTAAGCTGAGATTCTGGGGCATTTTGCAGTTACCTGCTGGAGTGCATCTGTAAGGTGCATCTGCACTGCTTTGTCTCCGCAGCTGCCCTAGAGAGGGCTGACAACTCTTCAGAGTGATCCAGCTATGACTGCTAAAAATCAGTTCACACACTCTGCCCAGAAACTGCTGGATTGTTCCTGGGGAGCTGGTTTAGCACCCTTTTCTGAGGGTGGTGCTGCAAATTGGGGTGGCTATGCAAAGTGCGGCCTCTCACTGGATGTTGTTTTGGACATTTTCTTTGTGATCTAGGCAGTCCTGGGTTGTCTGTTTGCACTTACAAGAACTGTTAGCTGTGTACAAGGGCTATGTTTTCCTTTATTCAGAACATAGAATATTTGAGTAAAAATAAACAAGATCTCCCCTTCACCTCACCAAGTTCATCACAGGCAGGCTCTTGAATTCTGAGGCTTTACAAACTAAGTTCTGACTGAAAATGTGGGCTGACGTGTGCTCTAAATAAAAGAATGTAAATGTTGAGCATTAATAGTGCATTTGCCAGGTGTGGTGAGGATTCTGGGAATTGAGAAAGAAGAATAATGATCGTATCTGTTAGTCATATCACTGCTTATTATTTTACCACTACATTTTTTGTGGTAGACACATTTATAAATAGGGCTATAGTAGTGAGTTACTGCATAATACCATAAGGAAATAGTCTCCAGTAAATATGCCATTTCTTCAGTATCTAGACTGACTTTTTTTCCATTTGTTTACATTTTAGTGCTTTATAGATGTGTTTGCAAGGAACCATTTTCTTAAAAATGTCCACTTATAGAAATAAAGAAAAGGTAACTTCATGGATTTAAATGCTACTGTTATTTCCTTAGGAATAGGATTTGTTCCTGCTTCTTCCATTATTCAATTGTAAGTCATCTGTCTAGGCATTTCACAATGTTTGGTTTATGTTCCTTTTTCCCTGCCCCTTTTTATTGTAGCAGAGTTCATCATTTTTTGTGCTTTTCTTAGCATTAGCATTTTGATGTTCATTGTAATGAATGTCCTTTCCACTGGAGGAAATCAGAAGTTTTTCTCATGTGTAAGAATTGAGTATTTACTTGAGATTTTGCAAGGATGTAGGTATCTTCTGGTTAATTAAGGATAGTGTTCATCTGGAGAGTTGAAAAGTTGATCCTACATTTGGTTTGAACATCAGAAGATACGAAAAGCCCTGCTGGTTCAGGCTGCGGCCCATCTGGTTCATAATCCTGTCCCACACAGTGGCCCACCAATTGCTTCTGGGCATTCTTAAACTGAAGACAAAGGTAAAAGCCTTCACTTGCTCCCGAATCCCTGCAAACAGCCTTTAGAGGCATCCTGCCTATCTCTCCAACCTGCAGGCAGTGCTTAGGCATCCATTCTAGTAATTATTTGATGCACTTGTCTTCCATGAATTAATCTAAGTAGTTGCTGTCACCACCTCTTATTGCAGTAAATTCCATAGACTAATGACTCTCTGGGTGAAAAAATACTTCCCCATATTGGTCGCATCTCTCTTACCATCAGCTTCATAGAGTGTTCCCTGGTTCTAGTCTTGGGCAACGGAGAAAATATTTTATATATTCTCCCCTAGTTTGTACAAAGAGCTTGTATTGGTGCATTGTTATTGTCCATGTGCCTCTGTGTTAAATGAATTATAGTCACTGCAGCATCAGTTTCTGTGAATTTCCAAGTTGATGTCAGGAGGCATGGATGAGTCTTGTTATTCCCTTGTGTACGGATGTTCATTCAGTTTGAGAATCTAGCCATCTGTTTATGGTGAGATTGTATTTTGACATCTCAGTGATCTTGAGAGTCACTAATTTCCTCCTGACCATGGCTGTTGTTTTGTCCCACATTCTACAATTGTTGTTCCCGCTGAACAACCATGCCACTGCTAGAACCACATCCATTGTTTATCTTGTGGGACCTTAGCAGGTGGGGTGCACCAGTTGGACACTTGGATGACAGCTTGAGTATCAGCATTCTCATCCTCCCTATTTAACCCAGTGTTCTGTGCTATACCCCTTTGGAGCTGATGAGACATCCATATGAATGATGGCATTAAATTCAACAACAACAACAAAAATCTGGATGTAGAAGCACTCCTAGACTTGATGTTGTTGATATACAAATAATCCAGGTACAGTTGTGGTCTACAGCTGTTTAATGTTTTTTGTGGATTTACTTGGCAGTGACCTCATTGAAATAGTTACTATCGTGGTTTGATGTCAGGTCTTCCTTGTGCTTTGTTTAGTTTCATATATTCAGATTTTTTTTCCTTATCATTGGTCAAAGTTATTTTGTTCATTTGCTAGTGGGCCCCTTGTGGGCATCTGATATCTGGATTCCAGTGTAAAAAGCAAAAAGCCATCTGCTGCTAGTACCAGCCTAACATCTTCTTGCCCCAGCACAAGTCCTAAGTTGCAGGCTGGTGGGATTTTTGCAGTGTGCTGCAAATGACCCATTCCTCAACCCATTTGGCCTAGTGGGTAGGAGCTGGACACTTATCTGGTAATACCAGGTTTGATTCCACCCTTTCCTACGAAGCCAGCGGGGTGAACCTGGGCTAGTCAAAGCTCTATTCGGAGCTCTCACAGCCCCACCTAACTCACAGGGTGTTCTGT
The DNA here is from genome assembly GCA_014337955.1 of Aspidoscelis marmoratus. NCBI lineage: Eukaryota > Metazoa > Chordata > Lepidosauria > Squamata > Teiidae > Aspidoscelis > Aspidoscelis marmoratus. The sequence continues at coordinate 5,317,292 of MTQE01001141.1, read as the reverse complement.
TGTGGGGAGAAGAACAGAAAGCTTTGTAAGCCGCTTTGAGTCCCCTTAAATGGGTGAGAACAGTGGGGTAGAAAAGCAACTCTTCTTCTTCTTTTTTCTTTTTTAACCATTCCTGGAGCCTAGTGAAATATCACCAGGATCCACATGTTGCTTGGTTCAGTCTGGAGCTGGGGAACACTTGGGAGACCGTTTGAAAGTGATCTATTGGAGTGCTCTCTAGCACAGTTTTTGCACCAGGCATAAGTCCCATGCAGGTGCCACATTCCCCAGAGCCAACTAGCCCAACCACAAGGACTGTACAGAAACTACATAAGTCCCTCAAATTTTAGATTTGTCACATTGAGAGTTATTACCATATTTTTTCCCAGGAATATTTCTGTGAATCCATAGATTTTTTTATGTATCCTCCTAGAGTTGATCAGTCAAGCAGTAAAATCTAAACTCATAAAATCATAAATAAAATCATAATTTTAAAAAAAAAATATAGTTCCATCTGAGCCACCAATTAGTTGTTTAAAAAGCATCTGTTTTTGTTACAGTAATTTGGGGTCCTTGTATTACTTTTTCTTCCTTTTCAAATATCACCTTGAGCAGGTACATTTTCTAAATTAATGTTTGTCCATCTGTAATTTATTTATTTCTTCTCTTTTTTAGTTGGGCTCATCCAGCAATTTCTAGTACTTCAGATTTATGTGCCATTGGGACAGGACTTCTCTACTGAATTGCTGTAAGATAACACTGAACTTCCAATATGTTTCATGCACTGTAGTCTCTCAATCAATTCAGCCAGTACCAACTACTATTAATTGCAACTGGCAGGTTTTGCATTAAACGGCATCAACTAATCAAGTTGACATGAAGTAATTAAGCTAATTTAATCATTGTTTGTCAGACTTTTATTGCACACTTCCCTGAGGAATGGAGGATAAATGTAATGCAGTATACATATGCTTTAAAGAGTGAAAATATAGAAATGAGATGCTGAACAAATCGTTTTGTTATATACATTGTAGTGCAGACAATCTTTTTGTTAGAAGTATGTAACAATAGGGAAGAAGTGTGTTAGTATGCTTATGTGAACTGTCAAGAAATCTTCTTTTTGGAACTTAACATTTTGGTTGCCTTATGGGGGTTAATTGGTATTAGACTTATGTGCAGTCAAGTCCCACTGATTTCAATTTAATTAGGCTGCAATCCAAACCTATTATTTGCTTCTGTAGGGGATAGGCTTGAAATAATTTTAAACTTCTGTGCACTATGGTTGATTCTTTTTTGTGCTCCTGTTTTGACAATAAATAGCTAAATCCTTTTTTCTCATTAGAATGTACCAAGCTTTTTAATGATAATTTTATGTGATGTCATGGCAAATCACTGCTCCACGCTATTCAGCCTCCTAGTATCTGACTGCAAATTTCTTCAGTTCCGAACGACTAGGCTCAACATTGGCAACATTCACCCACATACCCCCTTCCTCCTAGTTCCTTAGAATACAAAGAGCCAGAGGTTCCAGGTAGATCCTTTACAGCCATTATGCTGTAAATGGAGCCACTATTGTATTACTTAGTGTTCTTAATATGCCTGGTCTCCTGTATTAGACACTTACTCTCAGTTCTTAATATAATCCATAAAAACTTGGTATACATAACAACACTATTTGCAAACCGTTTGAAGGCAGAGTCTTAAATAATCTTAGAATAAAACCTTCAGTACTGAGAGACACTGAAATGTTATCAAGGTGATTCTTATTTTTTCTGAGTAATGAGATAAATGCTGGCAAATAATTATTTTTATAGTTTGAAATCTACAGTACTAGCTGGTTGCAGTTTTAAAAGTACACTTTGGCCATTTTTTAAACTATTAATTTGATAGTATCTAGAGACTATGCACATCTTCCTGACATATGTAACACCATGCTTCGTTGTACTTCTGAAAGGTTTGGTTTCTGGGCTTTCATCCAACCTGCTGATTTGTCTTTAATTCAAAGTGTCTCCTTAGTGTTATGCCTTCCAGGATCTCTGGAGCCAAAGTCGGTTTGACTGCTATCTGGGGAGTGAGCATGCTTTGCTTCTAGCTGCCCATTATCTCTTGAGCTTCCCTGTACCGAAGAAGAACCAGATGCTAATCCCATCTGTTGCATCTAGTGGGAAAGTAGAGGCTAGTGATGTCTTGGAAGACTCTAAAGAAGCATTGTAACCATTTTTACAAAACTCAGTTTCTTAGTAAACTACATACTAGACAGCATATTGTGTGATGAGATCTGAGGTATTTTAAAGGATTAGCCTAAATAAGTGGTACTTGGTCATTAAGAAGGCCTTTTAATGTCAGATATTAAAGCGTTATAAAAATCAAGAAACTTAGTTAAAAGGCATAGGAGCAGTATTTTTAGTTGTTTAGTTTCAAAACAAAGAAGTGCAGGAAATATTTTTTAAAAAAATATTTTGGTAGTTATATTTATATGAGCAGAGACTTAATTCTGAGTTCTAATTCCAATTTGGTCTCTCATGAGAATTATATGTCAACTTGAGTTAAATCTAGAGAGGATATAGTATTTTTTTTCTTTCTTTTGATGTTCTACCTCTTCTTTGTAATGTAACAATTTTTTTTTTACATTTGATAGGCTGAATCCCCAAAAGACCTATTTGCCTCTCTGAGTTCCCTCTGCTGTCACTCTAATCAAGCGGACTTTAAAAGTGCCACACGCTTCTGCAGTAAGGCTCAGCAAAACGCGTATTTTTAACGCACCTTCCATCCCCACAGAAGTCTGTTTTCTTTCCCTGCATCTTTTTCCCCACACCCCCTCTCTTGTTCAAAGGAAAAATAGCCAGATCTCCGTCCCCTGAAATGGCTTCCCGTCCCGGCAAAGGCAGTGATCTCTCACTCATTCACTTTCAGCACTTAGTTTCACTCTGTTCTCTGTTAGAAAAGGCTTCCCGTCCCTGCAAAGTCAGCAGCTGCAGCCACCGGCAGCGCGATCCTTCACTCATTCACTCTTTTAACACTTTCACAGATCATCTGATAACAATGTTGCAATTCTGAGCAATTCTGGCTCTTTTTACGAAGGAAAGGAAGGGAACCTGCTGCATTTCTGAGATGTGTGAATGCTTTTTGGCTGTGTGTGCAGGCAGCAATCACTGACCCTTTTGCCACGGAGCGTCCCCAAGGTAAATGTTTTGAGGAAAACCCGTGACTTCCAAATAGAGCGCTGAAAGTCTTCTTTAAAGGGCATGTATTTTGGGGCTGATTTTCCTCCTTTTGTAGCGCTGGAAGTTCATTGAAAAGCCTGGCGTGGGGGCTCTCAGAGGCAAAAGAAGATTTTTAGTAGACTTTAAATCGCATGGGGACAGGGCCATAGTGTGTTGCCAGCTCTGTTATAGGGCAGTGACGCATTTGTGAAAATATAGCCACTTTAATGGGAAGCATTGTATTTTATTAGTACTGTATTTTCTGGCGTATAAGACTACTTTTTAACCCAGGAAAATCTTCTCAAAAGTCGGGGGTCGTCTTATACGCTGGGTGTTGTCTTCTTATACGGCAAGTATATCCCAAACTCTATATTTTAACTGGAAAGTTGGGGGTCGTCTTATACGCCCAGTCGTCTTATATGCCGGAAAATACGGTATTTAAATGCTTTATTTTTCCATTTTCCTTTCTATTTACCATCTATGTGATGATGAAAAAGATGATTATCATGATGATTTTACCATTATGGTGTTACCATTTATGATGTTGTTATCCAAAAAGAATTCCTAGCTGGTGTTTAGAAATAGATGTCTTATTTATATAAAACCAGAAAGTGGGAGACCTGTGAAACCAAAATGCTAGTGCTTGACACATTTGAAGGTACTTGAACTTAAAAGTGGCTTTTGGTTCTTGTAGCAAAAGATGCTTGTCTGTGCTCTATCCCCACTCCTGTATTGATTTTGTGTTCATAGGGCTCTGTTCAGCGCAGAGCCCAGCTTTAAGGAAGGATTTGATAAAATGTTGAACCATTCATGCACATGCCTTATTTAAAGCATTACTATAGAAGGCTCTTATATATCACTGCTATTCTCTGAGTCCTCCTCCAAATTGGGACTTGGTGGGTTAATGCCTGCTGCTCCAGCTGGTGCCAAAGGGTGGTGCTTGCCAGAGCTTCTTAAAAGCAGAAGTGAAAGCTATACTCCATCAGTAATCGCTCTTCACCTCCTGCTGGTTGCCTTTGGCACAGGGGATCAGGAGAGTTTTCCTGCCCTCGTTTCCCTCCAAGTCCAGCTCCCTTCATGTAGAGGTGTCCCTGCCAGATTATTTCTGCCTTTCTCTATTTTGGTGACAGTAGGCCTCCAACCTAGACCAGGGCCTTCCCATAGCAGACCCACCCAGGATCAGGGTCCCCACAGATGCTATTGGTTTCAGCTGGGGTAGCTATTGTGACGGCAGGACTACCCAAGGCATCTAGTCAACTTAGGAAAACCTCCAACAGAACAATTGGCTGAAGCTTCAAACCTTTAGTTCTCTCCTAGTGGGCAGTCATGTCCTAGTGGTAACCAATAATGTGAAAGCCAAAGCACACATTAACGGGCAGGGTGGTACCCGCTTCAGGGCCCTGATGGAGCTCTCCATGGAGCTGTTTTTATGGGCAGAATGACACTTGGCTTCCATTATGATGGTCCACATCCAGGGTACTTGTAATACCCTGGTGGACATACTAAGTAGGACCTGTCTTCCATTTTCAGAATGGACCCTTAACCCTGGTCTATTTAAGGAGCTCATGCTCCGATGGGAGTGGGGACCACAAGTAGACCTGTTTGCCTCCCTAGATAATTGCCAGGTTCCTGTATTTTTCCCCCAATACCAGATGCTGGAGTCTGCAGCAGTGGATGCTCTCTCTGCTCCTTGGCCAGCAGCCCCTTGGCCAGCAGCCCTCCTCTACACCTTTCCACTGCTGCCTCTCCTGGAGAGGCTTCTCTGGCACATCAAGCATGAGAAGGTGCAGGTCATCCTGATAGCACCTTTCTGGCCCAAACGTCCATGGTTTCCATCCCTCACAGAAATGGTGGAACCTTCAGTTCATCTCCCGCTCTGAGAGGTTCTACTCTCCCAGAAGGGTTTCAGTCTCCAGGCTGGCTTTTGTTAGCACCCTGGAGACTCAGTGGAGGTGCCTCCAGGCAATGGGATTTTACGCAGATGTTATAGCCACCATGCTTGTATCCCACAGGTCATCTACTTCTAGAATTTATGAGGCCACGTGGAAAAAATTCTTCCATTGGTACTTGGAACAGAAAGTGGACCCTTTCCTTCCTTCCCCAGGAGATGTGGTTCAGTTCCCGCAAACAGTATTTGCTAAGCGCCTCTCATTCAACATGCTCAAGAGGCAGATCTCTGCCATCTCTGCTGTGCTGGAGTTTTATCCAGTCCCAAAAATTTTTAGCAGCTCAGTAGTCCAAAGATTCCTAGCTGGGATTAAGGCTTACTCCCCACTAGTTGTTCACCCTCACCCATCTTGGGACCTACACCTGGTTCTCTCCACCTTAGAGAAGCCCCCGTTTGAACCACTGTAAGACATTTCTCTTAGAATCTTAACCTACAAGGTGGTGTTCCTTGTGGCAATCACCTTGGCACACTGAGTCTCAGAGCTGGCAACCCTTTCAGAGGAGGAGCATTTGTGCCCCTTTACTCTGGACTCAGTCATACTCCATGTAGATCCCTCCTTCCACCCCGAGGTGGATTTGTTATTTCACTGGTCTTTGGAAATTTACTCCCTTCTGCCTTGAGCCTCATCACCCCAGGGAGCAGGATAGGAATACACTGGATGTTCACAGAGCCCTTAGTTTAACATTGCCTGTACATCCTGGCTAAGAAAGACATCCAATTTGTTTGTTAGTTTTTAACCACCGACAGTGCATCTCCTCTTGGCTCCGAGCCTGCATAGCCCTGGCCTACAAATCCAAAGGACAACAACTTCCTGCCCATGTACAGGCCCATTCCACAACGGCAGCTGCAGCATCAGTGGCCTTCTGGAGCTGAGTATCAGTGGAGGAGATCTGTTGAGCTGTAGTGTGGAGTTTGCCATCAACCTTTAGGGAGGCTGCCTTTGGAAGAAGGGTATTGCAACATTCTGTTCCTGAGGTAGTAGGGATTGGCTTTGGGTCTCATTGTGTTTGTTGTTGTTGTTTGTTTGTTTATTTGTTTGTTTTTCAAGTAAGGAAGTGTAGAAAGGGGTCCTCCAAATTTGGGGCCTTCACCCATTCTCATGCCCTGGTGGAGAGCTTTGGTCTGTCCCACCAAGTCCTGGTTCAGATGAGGACTCAGAGAATGGTTAATTGTACCTACATGAAGTACCATTCTTCAGGCCTCTGACAAACTGGCCCTCTCCCTAAGAGGGGGACAAAGACGATTGTTTGCGATATGAATATTAATTAATAACGTTACCAGGATGAGAGGGGTTTTTTTTCTGGGTATGTTGCAGCCTTTGGGCTGTGAGAGGTTGGTTATCTCCAGGGTTGATGGCCGCTGTCTTCTTGTGGGATGCTTATCTTATCTTCATTTCAGGTGTCTGGTACCTTGTTTTCCTAAGCAGTCGCTTTGATTACTGGGGGAGTATTGTTTTCACTTCTGCTTTTAAGAGGCACCAGCTGGAGCTGCAGGTGTTAACCTTCCAAGTCCCAGTTCATCGGAGGACTCAAGAATGGTACTTCGTGTAGGTACCTAATTAACCACTCTAATATGTATCTCAGATTTTGAAAAGATATTAAACATCAGGAGTTTGGGAGTCAGATATCATCAATATTCATATGTCACCCAGCTCTATCTCTCCATGCCGTCTGAATAAGGAGAAGCAATTTAGGTGCTTGGCAAATGCCAGGGGACAGTAAAGGGCTAGATAGGGGCCAGTAAATTGAACCTGAATCCAGACAGGATGGAGGTGGCTTTTTGTCTTAGGGTCTCAGGTCCATAAGGTTGAGAGATATCCTGTCCCTTATGGGTCATGATGCCCTGGAAGGGGCTGGTACAAAATTTGTGGTTACTTTTGGACTTTGCACTGTGGCAGCTACTGCTGGTTCATCAGGTATGGTCATTTTTGGAAAGAGATGATCTGGCCACTGTAATCCTTGCTCTGGTAACTTCCATATTGAACTGTTGCAGTGCACTCTATATGAGACTGTCCTTGAAGATGGTTTGAAAGCTGCAGGTAGTGCAGAATGGCTGTTGGCAGGAATTGCTGGCTGGATGTACATTACACTGGTCTTAAAAGAACTGCACTCACTGCAATTTCCTATTGAACCCAATTTAAGGTGTTAAAATTACCTTGTAAGTCCCTAAGGGTGTGTTCCCACTTGACTTTTTAAATCTGGGTTGGACTTTTAAAATCCAGATTCAGGACTGAGTGCGCAATCTGGCTGTCCCCATTTCCTTGAGGATAACATGGGCTGAATCCGAATACTGGCGTTCCCACTCAAACCATAAAAAAACCCAGCACAGAGAAATAGGAGCTTTTAATCTCTGCCCCTGTGCAGCCTCTGCCTCACTGAATCAGCTGAACAAAAGAACAAAGCAATCATCCCTTTCACACTCTCTCTTTCACATCGGAAGCCTCCTTCCCTGCTGGGACGGCAGCACTTTTGCGCTTAAACAAGAGAGCGAAAGAACCAACAGCACAAAGCAATTTCCTTTCAAAATGGAGGCTAAGACAGCTCGCATGGAGGGAGGGGAGAGAGAGGCTATTATTCTCCCTTTCAGTTTCCCTCCCCTCTGTAAATGGAGGCTCGTGGCTTAGTTCTCAGACGGAAGCAGCAGACTACAAGTGGGTATGTGATGGTGCAGGTTGCTGACTCGACCAATAGGTGGCTCTTTTGTCCATATATAGGCCCGCTGGGCCCGGACATAGCCAGTCTTTCCTATTGGTCGTGCTGCTGACTACACCATCTCATCCCGTAGGAGACTTGCTGCCCGTTTGAGAACATGTCCTCAGCCTGTTCGGCCACTTCTGACCCCGAGTTTCTCGGTTTTCTTTCGGACGGGGGTAAGTGTGATCATCCCTTCCCCTCCTGCACTAAACTTCCCTGGGGTGGGAGTTGCCCCACCTTACTCCAATTTGTAGCCGTTTCTAGCCCTCGCGACTGCAGCACAGCTCCAGTCTGGGCTCAATTCAGCGCGGCCTCCGGTTAAGGGGCTTAGCGCGTGGCGCCTTTCTCTCTATCTCCCTCCCTCCAAGCACCTACTACAACGGCTTTTCTCCCTCTTCCAGGTTCGGCTTATGCCGCCGACCGTTCGCCCAGGGAGCCCGCCCACACGCCGGCTTCACCCTCTGCGGCGGCGGATGCGTTGGAGCGAGAAGCCCCAGCGCGCTCATCTCCCAGGCGCGAGGCGCGAACGTCGAAAAGAGCCCGCCCGCAGCCGCAAGTGCGCCACAGACGCCGCGCTCGATCTCCCTCCCCGCCTAAACGCCGGGACGCGCGCCATGGCGCTTTGAGTGCCTCTCCTCCCGCCCGCGCTTCTCCACATCGTCAGGGGCAAGATTTTCCCCAGCGGCAGTGGAGCCCGCCCAAGTCTTCGGACCGGCAGCTGGCCATCCCGCGTTCCGAAACAAACAGAAAACAAGCGGAAAAAAAGCATGCTCGTCGCAAGAAAGCTACTTCCTCCTACCCTTCAAGCGACGATGAAAATCTGCAGCTTTTAAGGCTCCTTGCAAAACGCCTAGCCAAAGCTCCCTCAAAAAAGAAACGCAAACGGCGCCACCGCTCGCCTTCAGTATCTTCCTCCAGCTCGGATCCCTCCTCCCCCTCCCCTCAGAGGAAGGGAAAGAAACGAAAGCACAAGCACTCTTCTGCATCGCATTCAGCCTCCGCTGTGGAACCCCCCCCCTCCCTCCTCCTCTCACCAAGCGCAGGAGCCTATTCAGCCAGC
>MTQE01001141.1:5280478-5305168 GCA_014337955.1 Aspidoscelis marmoratus | reverse complement strand
CAGGCGGATTTTCTCAGTCGGAGCCCCATAGACAATTCAGAGTGGAAGCTACACCCGGACATTTTTGCGATGCTCCAGGAGGAATGGGGCCCGTTCTCGATGGATTTATTTGCCTCTCAAAAGAACCATCAGCTACCAGTGTACCTGTCCTGGCACAAGGACCAGTGGGCGGTAGGGACGGACGCTCTATCCACTCCTTGGCCTCGGGGAACCCTATATGCCTTTCCCCCCACGCCTCTCATATCCAAAACTCTTCGGAAAATCAGAATAGAGAGCGCTCAAGTGGTATTGATCACCCCATTTTGGCCTCGCAGGCCCTGGTTTCCTCTACTGCTGAGCATGTCTCGGGGCCCACCTTGGACACTGCCATACCGTCCGGACCTCCTATCGCAGGAGGGCATTTACCATCAGGATCCCCAGTGGCTAGCCTTGACGGCATGGAGGTTAGACGGAGGTACCTACAACAAGCGGGCTTACACGAATCAGTAATTAACACCATTCTATCCGCCCGCAGGCCGTCTACCTGGAGGATTTATGGTATTATGTGGAGGGCCTTCAGAGACTGGGCTATAAGCTTACATATTGATCCGTCATCACCTAAGTTAGAGGATATTTTGTTATTCCTCCAAGAGGGTTTGAATAAAGGTTTGAGTTTCAATACCATTAAAAGACAAATTTTTGCTTTATCAGCCATCATCCAAATCGAAGGGGTCACGGACATAGCCAAGCACCCCTATATTACATCCTTTCTCACAGGGGTCAAGTCTAGTGCCCCGCCTCTGGTTCACCGCCTCCCTACTTGGGACTTGGATATTGTTTTATTGGCCCTCGCTTATCCTCCCTTTGAGCCTATCTCGGAGTTACCATTGAAAATGCTGTCACTTAAGACTGTTTTTCTCACAGCAATCACTTCAGCCCGCAGGGTCTCTGAGATTGCAGCTCTATCCACGCTCCCACAGTGCTGTGAGTTTTCCCAAGACTCGGTCACTTTACGGTTGGACCCTCTCTTCCGTCCTAAGGTGGACTCAAGGTTTCATAGGAGCCAGGAGATCGCTCTCCCAGCCCTCACCCCAGACTCGATAGGCCAAAATGAATCTTGGCTACTCAAGGTAGATGTCAAGAGGGCTCTCCAGGTATACATTGAAAAGACAAAGGACATTAGGAAAACTACATCTCTATTTGTTTGTTTTCATCCGTGTTATCTGGGTAAGAAAGCTTCACCCAGAGTTATTGCATCTTGGATTAAGTCCTGTATCTCACTAGCCTACCAGTCCAGATCCCTGGAGCCTCCAGAAGGAATCACGGCACACTCTACAAGAGCCTGTGCCACCTCTAGAGCCTTCGGCGCTTCAGCCTCGGTTGAGGATATTTGCAGAGCAGCCACATGGGCCTCGCCATCTACCTTCTCCCGCCATTACCATCTAGATGAGCTCCGCAACCAGGCGGCGAATTTCGGGTGTAGAGTCTTACATCATTCTCTATGAGGTAAGAGGTTTTTTCTCCCTTTCGGAGACATCGATTATCGGCCCTCTGGGCTTCTGCCAGTTAGGATGCTCTATTCCCACCCGGGATAGTTAGCTGTGGTACATCCCACTTGTAGTCTGCTGCTTCCGTCTGAGAACGGGAGGTTGGTTTTACCTCGTGAAGATCCGTTCTAGACGGAGAGCAGCAGACTACGCCCCACCCGGGGCATACCATCCTAACTGTCATGTCTTTGTTTGGTAGATTTGGGTTTGGTCCTCTGTGGACACCTTACATCACTCCCTACGGAAAGACTGGCTATGTCCGGGCCCAGCGGGCCTATATATGGACAAAAGAGCCACCTATTGGTCGAGTCAGCAACCTGCACCATCACATACCCACTTGTAGTCTGCTGCTCTCCGTCTAGAACGGATCTTCACGAGGTAAAACCAACCTCCCGTTTTCCCCTGCTATGGCAGCTTTGCTGCAGTGTATCACTTTGAGGCTTGTGTTTTTAAAAAGTTTTCCCATGCTCGTATCTCTAATTGCAGTGGGTTCAGAGCAGGCATGGCAAAGGGACGGAGGGGGGAGACCTTCACAGCTCTAAAATCCCACCCACATCTGGCAGGCATTGGCCAGAAGGATAGATCTCCACCACAAATATTCTGGCAGCGTTCCCAAAGGCAAATAATAATAATAATAATAATAATAATAATAATAATAATAATAATAATAATAATAATAATAATAATAATAATAATAATAATAATAATAATGTGGACTGGGCTCCACGAAGGGACCGAGGGCTTTTGTGAGGACTTTTTTTCTGTGGATTTTTTCAGGATAGTCCTCATAAAGTCCGAGAATAAAAAAATAAATGGGATTTCCCAATCCCGAAAATGGATGCGGTTCCACTTTAATCTTTTATGGGAACGAACCCTAAATATCCTGGGTTCCAAATACCTAAAGGAGCTCCTTCTTCCTGCCTGTACCTTAAGATCTTCAGGGAAGCCCCTCCTGGTTGTACTACTATTTTCAGTAGTCGAGGCGGTGGGGCCCTGGGATACAGCTTCCTCATTGGCCTCTCCCAGACTGTGGAATAGTCTTCCCCCATGGTATACCAGGCACCTTCAGTTAATATGTTCAGAAGATTGGCAAAACACACTCCAAGAACAGTTCATTTTGGGAGCTGGAATCTGAAAAACCTTGTAAGTACAGCAAGGAGGTAGTTCCTGCGGTAATAAGAAGGTGGCTTAGTCAAAGAGCCACCAACCAAATTTCCAAGTGATGAAAATGACAGGGCTGGAACCTGATGACTGAGGGAATAGTCAGAGGTCCCAGGAGGAGTATAAATCTTAAAAGGTCTTTTGAATCACCAAGTGAACCATCCCTTTCCAGATTATGGTGAGCAGCTGGCATACCAACAGCCCACCTTAGTAACCCCCATAGTAGCTTCCACCATAGTAGTCTCCTATGTGTACAGTGACATCACCTAATGGAGACTTCCACATTTGCTGGCACTGTTGGCTCTAGGGCCTATACCCACCCCAATGCTAGCCCAGCTATCATTCCAGTCCACCATGGTAACCCTTCCTAGAAATGGGAGTTTCCATGCCCAAGACCAGTGCTGGCTTATACTACCAGTACTTTCAATGTGACTCCCACCAAGTTGTAAACTTTTTCTTTTTACAAGCTCTGCTATACTTGGGATATATCTCCCCATGATTTACCAAATAGCTTGGCTAAAGTATCATTCATGACTAGTACAATGACAAGGAAAAAAGTTAGAAGAGATGTTAGGCCTTAAGGTTCTGTCAGATAATTATTTGTGCTTTTTTATTTTTAGCTCTTAGCCCGATACATTTCAGCTAATATGGCCTCCTTCAAAGGCTCTAATAAAATTAAGCATACATAAAACATTCTAGACATATTAAACAAATCATAATTACAGTGATAAAAGAATACTTAATAAATCATAACAACACATAAAAGTTACTCGTTTTTCACAAACGAAACTGAATTTCCTTGTACAGGAAGAATTTACATGAGCCACAGATACTTAAAATATAGTAGTCGATGGACATAGTTGTTGTAAATCCTTATAGAAGTGAACGATTTAAAGGAATCTGTATGATGGCAAGAGCCTTTCAAGAAGAATACTTTACATATTGTTTAATTAGAGCAAGAGAGTCCAAAGCTTCATTTTTTTATCCCATTGAGGCTACTATTTTTAACTTAAATATCCATAACATTTCCTTTCTCAGTAGAAGTTTCTTTGTTACCATGATCTCATCTCAGTATTGTTAGCCTGGATCTCATCTCAGTATTTTTGTGTTCCTTCTCTAAAAAATGGACCACTGAATGTAGGTCCAGTTACAGAAGCAATCAGAAGAGGCCAGATTGTTAGGGAAACTGGTATTTGGGAAAGAGGGCAAGAAGGGAGTTGCTATGATAATAAGAAGGGGCAGGTTACACCAGGTTAATGAATTAGTAGTGTCAGGCACCCTGTTATAGATTATGGGGGGAGGCCATTAGTGCCCCAGAACTATGGAATATATATCCTAGTATAGTAAATAAACTGTATGCTTGAAAATGGTGGCAGAATAAGTAATACATTAAAATAACCATAATGTATATAGCCTGGAGATCATTTTATTGACAGTGCTGAAGAAAGAAAGACCTTATTAATAGCAGTAAGGATCTAATCAAAGTTTTCTGTTACTTTTAGACATTTCATATTCTTCCACTTTAATTTCTGATATATATAAGTCCTAATTAAATCATGACCTCTGCGTACCAGATGGATTAGACTCCCTTTAATAATCTTATTTATTGCAATATGTCATCGGAAATTAAAAAGTCAGCTCTGATTAATTGGTGTATTCTAGAACTCCTTCAAGGCATCCAAAATATTACAGAACAGTTTGCCTTCCAGCCTAGGGGCCTCCTGATGTTCAGATAACTAATGAATGCCCATCTCTCTCATGATTCCTCTTGTGTGGATGAGTTACTATATAAGTTTTCCTGTTTGACTTCTTCTGCTCAAGAATCAAAATCCCATTTTAAAATTCCCTGAATACTTGCATTTATGTCAATAAGTCTTTCTCTCAGTATTTCATAGTACCAGAAGAGATCGTAAAAGTTTTCAAAATAGTGTGAGTGCTTAGAGTTAAATACTCTTTCTCTGCTTGTCTCCTGCACAGTTTCTATATTAACGTGCCTAATAAAGCTGATTAACGTATAGTGGGGTGCATTTGGTGGGGTTGGAAGTGTTGGAGCTGGGAACTGAATGTTTGAGCATTCTGCCATAGGGAAACTTTCTGTGTATATAAATGATATACATGGCCAGATATTGGACTCCCACAGCATCTAATTGTCAGCAGGGATTGCAACAAAAATAAAATGAATGAAATAAGCCATGAAGATGTCACACTTTAGAAAAAAAACAGCATATACATAGCTTGGCAAAGATATGAAACGGAGAAGAAAAAGTATCATAATCTTAGAAGGTAATAATATTTAATCAGCATCTGAATGTCAGGGAGAAAGGGGCATAGGCAAACAGTTTTAAGTTATAGGGCTCTGAGTAGTCATTTTCATGGAGGACTTTCAAATATAGAAAGTTCCCAGATGGAGACTGAATCATACTAGAAACTTTTGTACTTACTTCAGTTATATTGAATGTTAAAGAAAGATTTCGCCTTTAGAAGCTTTCTTGAAGAAGGCTATCCTTTTTGCTCTAGCTTTGCTACAGCAGAGAGCAGGGGTTAGTATATTATATAAGTGATGCTATTTTGATGGGGTAGAGGCAAGGTCAGCAACTTTTAACAACTTCTGCTGTAATGATCAGGGATTGCTCCATTCTAAGAAATGTGTTCTTTGAAGATGATTTATTTATCAAAAACTATTATTAGTGAATTCTTCTTCCCTCGCAGCTAGTATCTCCATTGAGACCAAAGCAGCCATGCATTTATATTTACTGAAAACTGCCTGTTGTGGCATTTTTCAGAGCATCTTAATCTGCTTTATTGATACATGGTCAGTGTCCTTCCTTAACAAATGCAGTTCTCAGTTCTTCTGAGCGCAATATGGCTTTGCTAGTCTGATTTTTGTTTTTCCTTGTACAAGTCTTGTATCTTACATTATTATGAAAACATAGATTTATAGAGTTCTCATAACAGTGCCAGTTGTTTTTATGCTGGTTAATGCAGAAAGGGAAGTTGGATTGGATTGTTGCTTGGGAGCTTAGTAGGCAAGTGCTGAGTGCTCTGTGAAGCCATGCATTTGTATTCCTCTTCTTGGTTGTGCAATACAGTTATTTTCAAATGTGTGGGATTCTGCAGGTCAATAGAGAGGTATCTAAGTGATCTGGAATTAATATCACTTTTTTAAACAGTGGATTGGTATAACAGAAAAATGCCATACTCACTGATTCTGACCACAAGCATGTAAGTGTAGAAAGGACTAATGACTCTGAACTTGCTTGGGCCCAGTCATACAGTCATTGGCTACTGCTAGCATTTCTGTACATATTGTGCATCAGTGAAGCTTGTAAATGTTCCAGGAACTGTAGCAGCTATAGCAGCGTAGGTGACACCTATTAGATCCTCTATGTCTCCCTCTGGGGGCGATGGGATGCAGCTAGTCCTTCTTCAGATTAGTTAAGACAGGACTTTCTCTTACAGAAACCATGTCAACTATCTTAGATCAAGGCCTCTGTTTGCAAAGGTTTGAACATTCTATCTTTACTAATGATTTCTACTATTTTCAGCTCCACAAGTGTTAAAAGTGACAGCCCCTTGAAGACTTTGTAAAAACTGGAATTATGGTAGCAGCCTTCCATCCTTAACTACGGAAGCTAAACATTATGACAAGTTCTAACAACCATCTGTCCCAAACTCTCTTCTCTGAAATTATTCAGCTTCTCTGCAGTTATCCTTCTCCTCTGAGCAAATGTTTGATTCCCTTATTGTCCAAGGGATCAGCAGTTTCTCTGGATGGCGTCTTGATTCTAATAGGAATGAAAATACTTTCTTGTCAGTCTTAAAGGTTCCAGCAATGGCTTGATTAGTTGCAGCATTATCGTACTTTTTCTTGAAGCCAGAAATCTGTAAATTAAGTCCATTTTACTCTTACTCTAAGCAAGTTGTTGAAAGGCTCTTGGTAATTGCAGGTGAAGCTGTCCATAGCAGGTGAAATACCCAACTATTGAACTTAGCTTTATGAATTAGATTCTTATTTGGAACTGGTGGAACAACTGTCATATTTGAGGAAAATCAACATATAAAAAGCAGTAGCAGCATATACCGTATGTAGCTATTGGAATTTTTGTGTTTTTGATGTTGACCAGAATTTAATCTTTTTATTGGTCTGAATTTTGTATGGACTGTAATATCTTGTCTTAAGTGGATATGCATTTCTGCACAATTTAGTTCTATTCATTTGCATATGCAGGCATTTGCATAAATACACATCTATTGTGAAAAATAGACATTTAAGCGTGTTTTGTCCCAAGGGCAATGCTATAAAACTTTGGGTGTAGTAAGACCCTCTGTCCCTCGGGAGCACAGCCAAAACAAAGGCCTTGTCCACAGACTTCTTCGATTTTCAAAGGCTTTACTTACTGCAACACAAATAAACATGAAACTGAACTCTTCTCTCTCAGATACTTGCTTTTGTTTTATCTTGTAGCTTTTATCTTTTCTCTGTTGGTTAACATTCTGTTGTAGACTAATCTCTGTTTTCTGTGGGTTGATTCTTATATTTTTTGTGGACTAAGGCCTATATTTGTCAAAGGAAACTACTCTCTCTCTCCAGGTCTGACTTGACTGAAATCTTACTACACAATTAACAACAACTGACCAGAGAGGCAGTATATGACCCTGGATTTTTTCCAGAGTTCTTTTCTTTCTTAAAGCTGTAGGTCTCAATTTCCCCTCCTGCACTAATACATAGAAAAATCTATTATAACATTAACTAAATATATGTCTCAGTACATCAGTGTTTCCCAAACTTTTGACATATGTGTACCCCTTCTATAATTTTCATAGCGCTGAGTACCCCTCATAAAAAACATTAGGGATAAAAATTGTATTTTATAAAAATAATCAAAATCAGTGGAACTTACTAAAGCACGATAACAGGCGCCCAGAACTAACTATTAAAGAAGTAAGTTGTCTCTGTAACGAAGTGCAGTATATTCACGCTGTGTCACGCCTCACAAGACCGTTAGATAACACTGCAATTCTCCGGCGTTTAAACAGCTCTGCGGCTCAGTGTCAACTGTTAACGTTCCCGCAGTTTAAAAATGGCTAAACCCGAGCTGCGCAAAGGATGCTCAGAAGTTCCCGCCATAATGAGTTGCGATACGATGTACGATGGACCCAGTTCCCATGTAAAAACTGCGATACGTGCCTATTTCTTTCCTTGTTCTGTGGGTGCAGCTAAGCACGGTGCAGTGGATATTCCCATGTGATCCCTACCAAACTTCGGTGCAACGCGTACCCCCACCAAACTCTTCCCGTACCCCTGGGGGCACGCGTACCACACTTTGGGAAACACTACAGTACATCAAAGATGCTCTGGAGACATGACAACACGTGTATGTAAATGTTTGGGCAAACTTGTGGAAATGCATGTGAATCCATTTCAACATAGGTACAGAATTGGAAAAAAAAATAAGATGTGTCTTGATGGCAAAAACAGAAACAGAATAGGAACTATTAAAACTTGTAAGTAAAAAAAAAAAGCAAAAAACAGTTTTCTAAGAAAAAACCTGCAAGGATATCTATCATCATTTCATCTAATGTTGAGGAATGGAATTATGTTAACAATGGAAACCTTAAATAACAATGTTAGGTGATGATCTGCTCTGGTTTTATAAATAACTTGCCTGCAAATATACTTGCCTACAAAAAAACAAAAAAACAAACAATAGTAGCCTGCAGGATGGTAGAAGAAGGAGAAAGAACATTGTTATTTCTTCAACAACCTGTTGTATTTGTTTGCTCAATGCAAAGACCATTCACTCTCATGAACAGAATTTTCTTGCTGTCTTTGATTACCAGATAACTATCATTGGATCTTTTCACAGGAGACCTTTGTGGGATAACTTGGTTCTTCTCCCTCTCACTTCATCGAATCAGGTCTCTGTTTCTAACACAGCCCTGCAAAAACAAAACAGTAAAGAATTTGACAAGCAGAAGTGCTGTTGCAGTTTCTTGCCAGCGCTAGATGGTGCTGAAGTCCACAAGTGACATGTGACATGTTTTAAGGTGGCCTTTTGGATCAGCCAGCTTAAAACAGGTTGTGCACTGGCACTCACCACATATACAGTATATTTTTTATCACAGGGCATTTTCTGTAGGTGACCCAGCTTTGTCAAGATTTTGCAAGTTTGATGAGGCAAAGAGAAAGTAAGGTAGTTCTCTGGGTTAACATTTTGTTCAGAAGAAGCAAGATGGGGTGGCTGTAGTGTGTACAATGGTTTGATCCGTTGTTACCACCCAGAGACCTTCAGGTATGGGGCGGGATAGAAATGGAAATAAATAAATAAATAATACTTAGGGTTTGTAGAGATGGACTCAGATGGAGTATAATGTCTGCTAGGCAGAATAGCCAAGATCTCTTATCTAACAATTTATCTTGCTCTTCCATGTAAAGGCACAGAAGTCTTTCAGAGATCATTTGATTTATTTTGGGCTGGTAGTTAAATTGTGTCTTTAAGGCTTTGCAGCTTATGGAGCCATCCCTAGTTCAGCAGCAGATAAATAGAGTGGTTTACTCCTAGGCATAGCCACAACTACTCTAATTGAAAACCCTCCAACTTTTGAGAGCAATTTCAAGTTTGATGTGGCTCTGAAATGTAACTTTTACAGTGCTACTTGAAAAGATAAAATTTCCACAACTGTGTATCTGTCCTTTCCCTTTGTGGATTAAAACTGACATCTTGTTTTCTGTGGGACCTCATAGAGGAATCTACAAAATACTATCTCAAATACTTTTCAAACCATCTGAGATGGCTGTGTTTCTCTTACATGAGGACTGTGTTTGCTAAATGAAACGCAGTACCTAGCAAACTTGCTCCTAGGAGCAAACAGCCACCCATCACCCAGGGATGTATCAATGTGTGGGGCAGCCAGAAACAAGGTGCTCTGGGGAGGGCTGAGTTTGCTACTTAATCCGTCTAGCAAATTTAGGATGCTTTGAATGTATCAAAATGATGTTTTGCACATCCGACATACGCTTCTGTGATATTTCCCATTTATTTATATAGCTCCCTTGTAATTGCCATTCTTAAATTTTTCAAATGGTTTCCCTTACTATGTTGGCCTCCAATGCATATTTATGTATTTATTATTCAGATTATTTCCATACCATTTATAAATAATCACTCACAAGCAGTCCATCCTTCCTCTAAAGGCAAATAATAAATTAACCTCAAGAAGCCTGACTAAAACTCTTTACTCACATTAATTTCAAAAGGTTGTTGCTTATCGCTCACCATCTTAAATAGTTTGGAGACTCTTATCTGTTGATTCACAGCCTGAAGAAATTCAGTTCTGTAAAACAAGACTACTGATGACATATAAAAAAAGGAATCAAAATAACAAGAAACCAGAAAAAAACAAAACAAAAAGCAATAATTGTAGCTTAATTAGCTGGAGTAAATTATTGACTTTTATTGGCCCAGTCTACTAATCTATGCGAAGGGAACCCTAGAGGCCAAATCACATTACTGAAAAGTTTGCAGGATTTCATTAAATGAGTGAAGTCACATGTTATCATTGGGGCAAAAGCAAAACTGTGTTGTAAAAAATGTGTTATTCAAGAAAGTTACATTTTACGAACCACATAAAAGCGAAATCATGTTAGACAAGGGATTAGTGTATTATCTGAATTGTAAATGAGAGCACATAGACATACATAGACATAAAATATTAACACTTAAAATAGCATCAGCATAAAACCAGCAACAGAAAACTGTAGCAAAAATAATTGAGCTGTGTGGGGAAAAAGAAGTGGGATATGCATGCAAAAATAGGTAGATAAATAAATGAACCGGAGAAACACAAAGATTAACAAGCATAAAGAATGAAGCAAAAATAACTTGGGACAAAAAGATCAGGGGAGCATTGGTGCTAATCAGTAATATACTGTGTTGGCCTAGCTTTAAAAGAAGAACTTGAACAGAAGTTAATCCCAGCAATGACTGTTTCACTGAAGACTTTCAGTATTATATTTAAAAATTGATTTCTTGTTTTAGCTTTTATATCCCTTTCTCACCCATTTAAGGGGACTCAAAGTGGCTCAAAGCTTTCTGTTCTCCCCACAACAGTCACCCTGTGAGGTAGGTGGGGCTATGAGAGCTCAAAAGAGAGCCATGACTAACTCAAGGTCACCCAACTGGCTTCATGGAGGAGTGAGAATCAAACACGGCAAGTACAACAAAGTACAAGACCAAACTGACTCATAGTGAGGATAGTATGAGGAACTTCTTTGAAAACCTTGCTGAGGTCAAGAAATACTATGTATGCAATTCCTTGATCAAGTTAGTAATTCTAGGAAAAAATAGATTTTGTTTGTCACAACGCCATATTGGCTTCTGTTGGTTAGTGACCCCACCCATGTGCTCCCAAATATGCTATTCAGTGATCTGCTTGAGGACCTTGCCTAGTACCAATGTTAAGCTATAGGTCTGTAGTTAACCAGTTCATCCTCTTTCCCTTGTTTTGAAGATAGGGACAACCTTTGCTTTCCTCCAGTATTCCCGTTCCTCTCCCATTCTCCAGGAATTCTCACAGCAAGGAGCTCTGCTAGCTCCTTCAATACTGAAGGATGAAAATTATCTGGACTTGGAGACTTGATTTAGGGCTTTTTCTGTCTTTTGCAGTGCCTGCATCTATCTTTTCTTGGATCATTTTGAGATTTAACACATTTGTAGGTGCTGTTATATTTGCCAAGTTCCAAGTAATTAGCAGCCAATTAATACATGTTATTTTTATAAACATTGTAATTGAGACGTATGATGATAAAAGCAGGGGGAAAGTTCTTACTACTCTACATAAAGAGCTCTTCCATGCTCCTTTATTGGTCATCCCACACTGCCTGATGAGTGGTAATAAAATTTTGACATTTTGGCATTTGAAACAGTAATCAGAATCAGAGAGGGACCTTCAAGAACAGACAATAAAAAGCTGTTCTGTATGGTGTATGTTTTATTTCCCAATGGATTATATACATGGTAATATCCTTTGAATGTATTTTGTTAGACAGCTATTCTTGAAGGTGTATGGCGAATCTATTAGCAATAAAGTGAAAATGGAAGCAAACTTAATGTGTGGGATCAAAACAAGCACAATAAAGTTGCTAATAAAAGCCAGCACAATTATACTTTGTTCTCCAGAGATCTATAAATCAATGAAAGCTATAAATATTCTCAAATATTTTTTATTATACTAAAGTACGAGAGTATGCATCCATTTTTTTTAAAAAATTACACTCGGCTTGCTCAATGTGTGATGTTACGTATGCATGCAGAATTAATACATACATTCTAAGGAGTGACTGTAGCTTACTATTAGAGCAGTCTGCCTGGAAAGCAGAGGGTTGCCAGTTTGAACCCCAGCCTCTTCCTGGAAACAGGCAATGGCAAACCATTTCTGTATCTCTGCCAAGAAAACTACATAGTGTGCATGCACTCAACCTGGAGTCACCATAGTTTGGTGGTACCCAGCAACAATAATGAGCATACAACTTACTGAAAATTTAAGTCTGTCTTTGATTAAAACGCAGCTTCTTTTTCTTCACTTGCCTCTATACCTGAAATAAACTTATTTGTTTTCCTCGAGAAATGTTCGTTTTAGTCATTTGGTCCTACTTCAGGTCTCCTTTAACTAAAATCAGTGCAACTATATGAAGTGTTGTTAAATTAAGAATAACTGCATTGCCTTAATTCTGTTAACATATTTTATGACTGTGTGCGTGTTTAGCTTATAAATAAGCAAAGATATTTCTAAGCTGTGGGAAAATCTGTGACAGTTTTACATGTGCCAAGCACATATAATAAGCTCAATTGGTGTGCCCTATCCTGCCAATTGAAATCAGTAGATAAAGGCTTTCTCTGAACATTGCTATTAAACAAAAATAGAGCCTTTCAAATTGTGGGCCTCGTGCTGCTGAATGAAGTGAGAGACGTTTAATGTCACTGTATGTTATTGTAAGATGTTCTGGAGGACTCATCTGTTTAAATGAATATTTGCTAATTGAAGATTGGATTTGCAAGTTAACTCGTAGGAAGTGCCCTTCTGGGTCACACAGTGTCCATCTAATCTAGCAGCCTGTTTTAACAGTCATAACCAAGAATCTATGGAAGCATTTAGTGCCTTGAGGCATGCTGTCTTCTAAACCAGTGCTGGTAATGCTGCCATCAAGGGCAGTGGCCATTCACTAGCCTTGACTTTCTTGAACTGATCTGGAACTTTTTAAAAATCAATTTATATTGATAAAAAAGATGATATCCAATGGTAGTACCATAATGCTGATATTGAACACCAAATCTTATGATAACTGTTGTTAATTTGACCTGTACACCACCCCACTGTCCACGGCTCTCTGAGTGGTTTACAGAATTTAAGCATAAAAGAACCTAATATGTGCAATAACAATGAAAACATGCATAAAGCAAACACAGAAACAAAATCAAAACACGAATTAAGTCTCAGTAATTCAGCTCCAGTAAATTAAAAACCCAGTATAACAGGAAACAAAAGGAAAGGGGTCTGGGAGGCAACAAGGGCACTCCAGTAACAACAGAATCCTTATAATTCTTTAGTCTCCGTTTCTCTTCCATTTCCAACGGGCAAGATGGTTGCTTTCTAGACTATGTTGTGACAGTTGGGATGGAGGAATGGAAGGTACTCGCCCAGTTTCCTTCTCGCCTCTGCTCCCAACGTACAAGATGATTCCTTTATAGGTGGCATGGTGACAGTCTGGGAGAAAGTGGTCCTTTGTAAATTGGATCCTGAAGCAAATAGATTGCCTGTGCAGTTTATCCAATGAAGGATTGGAGTATTAAGTTCTCATCTAGCGTTCTCAGTATTGTGACAGCTCATTCAGCTTCTGAATACTTTTCAAGGGAAGCCTCACATAGAACATATTATGCTCAAGTGACCAGAGCATGAGTCGCAGCTTCCTCAAGAAGGGGGCACAGCTAGTGCACCACACATATGGGTGTAAAGAAACTTGTTCCCATGGCCACTGCCTGGGCATCAAAGGACAAAGATGAATCCAGGAAAACTCCCAGACTGCAAATCTGTTCTTTCAAAAGGTGTACCCTCCCATCCAGAGTAGGTTGTCCTCAATTCATAGACAGTTTGATATGTTAGAAAGTTCCTGTTTCTTGATCCGTTTTACCACACTGGCAAACAAAGCCAGTTATTTAGTCACATTACTATATACAGTAGATCAAACAGGAAACAATCTTGGGTTAGGATTCTCTTCAGTGTCACTGAATTTAAATGATAATCAGTATCTCATGGGGTAGGTCAATAGAGGAAAGGACGCATTACAGCTTTCCCAGGCAACCTCTCCCATGAAATCTAATGTCATATCAAAGCCATCTCAATCTCCCAATGCTGCACATCAGGACTGGCACAGATTTAGCCTGTAACACAACACACCCCACTACAGCCAGGATCTTCTGTGAAATGAAATGGTACAATCAGAAATGTTTCAGTCCAACTCACTAAATCAAACACCAAACAGCAGAAAAATGGATCCTGGAGGGGGGGACCTCCCAGAATGCCCTGGGTTGCTCTCTAACCAGACTGCTTGGGTGGTAGACTGTGCAAGGGAAACTCGAGATCCGTTTGGTATGGAGAGATGCCACAATTTCCGAGCTATGCTTAAACAAAACCTTATATAATGTATGAGAAGCTATGATTGTACTGGATTTCTGTGGAAAGAAGCTTTAATAGGAACACTATTAATCACCAAAACTAGGGATGGGCACAAATATTCATCACACTCACAGTTCGCTTGAATTTGAACATTCACATTCGAATCAAATGTCGGGTATATTTGAAGATTGACATTTGAATGCGAAGTGAATGCTTTCGTACATTTGTTCAAAGCTTAATTATATTTGCAAATGAGAGGACTTGGTGGTGTTTGCATGGCAGTGCTGCTTCAGCAGTGCCACTAGCAAGCAGCTGCCCAGTCACTTGCGCAGCATGTTCAGATCCTCCTGGATGCTTCTAGTGAAAGTGGCAAACCACTAGAGAGCATTCAGGTCATGCAGTCGGGTGATAGGCAGTGCTTCCAGATAAGATTCAGATGTACAGATTTCAGTGTCATATCTACACATTCAAACCTTATCTGGAAGCACTGCCTGCCATTGATCACATGATTTGAATGTTCTCTAGTAGCTGTCCACTTTTGCCAGCAGCATCCAACCCAAGTCCGAATCCAAAGCGGAAGCATCTGGGCAGCTGCTTTTGCTACTAGTGGTCTGCTGGCAAAATCAGTCAGCTGCCAAGATTCACATCCTGCGCTTCCAGATAAGTTTCAAATTTAGGGTGTTTTTCCACTGTCACTAAAAGGACCCATTAAGTACCCATTAATGGGTACGTAATGGCATTTTTGTACCCATTAATGGGTACTTAATGGGTACTTCTAGTGACAGTGGAAAAACACCCTTACAGTTCTGTTACACATAATGTTATATAGGAACCAGACCACAATGGTTAAGGAGAGATGAGTGCGGTATCATCTGGGTTTCATTGTTGACTACTGTTTGCATATGTGAGCACATATATGTGCATGCATAGATACAGGCTATGAATGAAATTTGCCAAGGAAGAGTTCTTAATTATCAAATGAAAGGCTTTCTGAGTACATTATTGCAGTAGTTTTATTAGGTAGGAGTTATAACTGACATAAAACAATTTCATAGAGCAACAAGTAGAGATACAAATTTCAACCAATTGATAATACTGGAACCAACTAAACATTGCTTGCATCCCTAATCACCAATGGGCTCCATATGTGCAAAAGGCAAGACATAAACCGAATTACAAAAAGACTGAATGAGGAAAAGACACTTTCAACTGGGCATTTAGGAAGATTGACAGGGAAGATGGATTAAGGCGAAGATCAGCTTGGGCTTTAGTGGCTTCTAAGGGAGGTGACCAGGGGTTCGTGTGTAGCATTTTTCTTAAGATGGAAAGGGTGCTATTCCTGCTAAGAAATCAAAAGGAATCAGCCAGCATGGAAGTGAAAGAAAGAGCAATGTGATGAAGTAGTAGCTGGAATAAGTGAGGAGAGGGTTAACTGCTGATGAAATGATCATAAAGAGAAAGGCTGTGGCAGATTGTTATGAAGAATGCACATGCAATTATTGGCTACCTCATTGGTGCCAGTTTTATTTCTGCTATTCTCCACTTGGTCATTGTAGCACCAAAGCGACATGAAAACAAAACTGCAATCAAGTGCTTTGTCAGTGCTTTGGTGTATAGGAGCAGAACATGAAGATTTGCAAAAAGGGAGGTTGGAAAAGAAATCATAGTAAATTATATTTGTAAATGTGTGAACTCAGTTTGGACATATAATTACACAATGCGCTTGCCATTTGGAAAGGGTGAAAATTGTAATTATATGCTTAGAGCAGCATCCCACAACCCCATGCCTGCTCAGCTTCTGGAAGTCTTTGTACCCTAAAACAAACAGAAAATGCAATTTCTATAACCAGTTAGGCCTACACTTGCCTTTGTGCAATGAAGAACCTCTTAGCAATTAAAGTAGTTAGAAAGTCATTTCAGAAACTTCCTAGATATTATAGTTTTTTAAAAACAAAAACAATTTGGAGATTTATCGGAAAGTAGGATGTTGCTTGTGTTGTTAGATCATTGATGTGCCTTATCAGTACAAATTTGTAACAGTTGTCTGGGTTTTCAGACAGAAAGCAGCATTAGCCCCACCTGGAGATTGAAACAGAGACCTCTTGCATGCAGTGTTTATTAGTGAACTATGGCCTGTCTCAAAAGGCTAAGGTTGTATTATCGGATTAAAAAATAACATGGCTAGAACATAACATATATCAACTATATTTTTAAAGTTAAAATGTCCACATGCTTATCCTTAAGTCTTAGGTACTAAACTTATATAATCAAATAAGCGTGAAACATTCTGCAAAGGTGACATGAGTATGACGGGAATTTGGAGAGATAACTGCTGGTAGTCTGGTGAGTTTGTGGGGTAGACCTATATTTTAAAGAGTTTGTTTGGCACTTGGTGTGTAGCTGATTTAGCTGTTGAAAGGTGGCTAGTTTCTAAGCTTGCTATTGCTACTGACTCAGAGGCACTAGTGGAGAACCATATTTCTCAGATGGGGAGCAAGATTAGTTTGAGTGGTCTTGTGGTTGCTACTGATTCAAAAGATAGTGGAAGGAGTCTTATACTTTCGCTGGAGGACAGAGATGAAGAGTACCAATTAAACTATTTTAATTTATAAGTCATGAAGGTAGATGGCCGGCAGGGCAAGGGAGACTTCCCTGTGTTCTATGTTGAGCATCTGACTGCTGTACAGATGTCCAGGGGGTATGCTTGATATAGTGAGTTCTGCATCCTTAGGGAGAGGTTTCTTTCCAGGAAACCAAATAGTTAACCTGGAGATGCATAGGGAGAGGCATGTGATTGAGGCCTTCAAGGATGCAGTAAGAGTGTCCCACTTCATGGTGGGCAGCCTTGAAGCTGTTTTGGAGAGTGGAGGTCTTAGGTTGGGAGGCCATCAAGCTGAGAAAGAGGGACAAGATCTCCTAGTTGAGATACCTTCCTTAAATGGTATGCGTATATCCTATTGCACATAAGATGCTCTGCCACCAGTGAAAGGAGGGGAGCTTTCTGTGGTGGATGATTCAGTTATTAGAAATATAGGGTGCCTTCAGACCTGCTTGAAACTTCAGAGTAGATGCACAGCAGTTGGTCACATGAGAATTACATCTTTCTTTCTTTCTTTCTTTCTTTCTTTCTTTCTTTCTTTCTTTCTTTCTTTCTTTCTTTCTTTCTTTCTTTCTTTCTTTCTTTCTTTCTTTCTTTCTTTGTGAAGGTAAATAGGCAGCTGTAGTCAAATATGGCCAGATTTGTGGGGAGGTCACAAGCAGCCTTGACCACTACACACCTTAAACTTTCACATCTCTAATTGTCACATGACCAACTGCTGCATATCTACTCAGACGTTTCACGTATGTCTGAAGGCACCAATAGACAGATAATTCTGTGATGATCATTTTGACTGCATGGTGAATTTCTTACTGGGCACAAAGTTTGCAGATATCATACAGATAGGCTGGTAGACAGTGCTAGGGAGGAGCCAGTAATGTTGTGAAGGGTAAGTAGAAGGTGTTGGAAGCTAAATTTGGGTTGTTAGGCAGAAGACTAAAATCCAGGATGCCCAAAGTTGCGTTCTCAGAAATGCTATCTGTGTCGTGCCCCGTTCAGCCTTCTCGGAGGAAGAAGTTTTACCTGCAATGCCACCACAGACCAAGAAGCAATCACAGCGTAGCATTGCAGACCTTGAGGCTCTGAGGCCAGTTTCAGAGGAGCATACAGACAGCTCTGGCAATGAAACTACAAGCAGTGAAGCCCAAGAGCACCCCTCTCCTCTCCTCTTGAGACAACAAAAGTAGCTGAAGCGCAGGTCAGACTGATTAGCTCAGCTGAACCTTGGGTGGGGTAATGATCCCTCTACTTAATGAGCAAACACACATTGCTCAAGTGTTGCAGACAACTTCATGCAACTCCATGTTACTCTGTGCCTGTGCTCTGACCTTGGACCCCTTTCAAACTTGCTGACCCTCTGGACTGACTGACTCTTGCTGATTTTCTGGATGTCTTGACCTTGGGTTTGAACTGACATCGAGTATGCCTGGGCCCTTCTGGTACTGAGTAAGGTGCAGGTGTTTGCCTGCTTGCCTTGCCTGCCTGAGATGTGACAATCTGTTCCATATATAGGAATAGCTAGACAGGCAGAGGTTAGGAGCCTCAATCTGTGGATGAGGCAGTGGTGATGAAAGATTTAGATTTATCAGGTACTGGGGAATAGTTTGGAACAAGCCAAACCCGTACAAAAAGACAGAGCAAAACTGGCCCTTAATATTTAAAAGGTTGCAGAGCAGTGTTTCTGGGTAAAAGCTGACAGGAGCTGGGTAGCATCTGGTTTGAAAAAGGTGAAAAAAATACTTATTTTCATAACACTTTCCATTTCTTTTTTTAAAAATCTCAAGAGTAGTTATGTAGATGGTCCTGAATAGAGTGGGGGATTAGTCAATAATATTTAAGCATAAAAGATTTAAATATTTACATAGTCTTATGGGAATTAGCTTCCACCAGGGAGTGCATACAAATATCTATAAGCTAATACCTGAAGTTTCTGAGCCAAAATAGGAAAGCTGGAATGCGTAGTGATGGATGAAAAAAAAAAAAAGTTATTGGCATATCTGAAACCTGGTGGAATGATATCCCAGGAAAGAGAGAAAATGGTGAAATAGAGGTGGTATAGTGTTGCAGTCTCTTGTCCTTTATCTTGGAATCCTAGAGCCCTGAGAGGCAGGAGGGAAGAGGCAGAGAGAACTGCTGCTGTAAGAGCTCTAGCATGAAGTGGTGAGCAACAGGGCGACTGCCACAGTCAGGAAATAGCTGTGGGCTGTTGCAGTCTGAGCTCTGGGAAGCCGAGAGGAGCGGCCATAATAGGAGCGCAGATTGGGGCTGCTGCGATATGCCGGATGTTTGCTGGATACCTGACCGGCTCAAATTCCAGGAGCCGATCTGACTCTGAACAGAAAAGTAAAGGGGTAAGGGATCAAATAAAGAGATGTGGAGACAGGATGTTGCAGCAGGGAAAAATAGTGTTTAATCTTGTGCAGGCTTTTTTATACAGCAGTAGAAAGGGCCACGGAGGAAATGACATAGGAAGAGAATCTGGGAAGGTGATTCGGTAGAGGCAGACAGGTCAGAGGTCCCTGGCAATGTCACATCCTGTGGTCAGAGGCAGGGAAAATACTCAAACAGGAAGAGGAGGGACCATGTGCTTCTTAACACCATGTGTTCTATATTCCCTCAGAGCAGTTGCACGAGTGGGAATAGTTCAGCACCCTGGTGGTGCGGAGCGTTTACCATGTAAGTCTACAGTACGGGAGAAATTTTTTCCTGATGCATTTTATTCTGAGGCTTTACTTTTAGCCCTTTATACACTGAGGGTTGGAATGGGAGCTAGGAAAAAAGGCTGGGCAGCCTACTGGTTACTACAATATAGCTTTGTATATGATTGTATATGTTTTATTTTGTCAGGCCCTTTGGAAGAAAGGGCATTAGAAATAAACGTTTTATTATTATTATTATAGCCTTGTGCATTTAAAAAAAGAGAATCTAGCGAACTAGAATAGCTACATTAATCATACCTTTTTATGGAGATGTTGTGGATAACATTGCTGGGACAGAAAACAAGCTTAATATTAGGGGTGTTGTGTTGCCCTGCTAACCAAACTCCCTTGGAAGATCAACATTTGGAAAACAGGATTGAGAGGCATCCAAAGATGGTTGGCTGAAACTACCCTTTAGGGATGGACAAGAAATGTTTATGAGCTTCAAATTTGCATTTGCATTTGAAGCTTCAGCTGTTTGTGTGAGAACTGAAAGGGACCTACATTCCCAGCCACCCCCCTTTGCAAACAAAGCAAATTTATTCAGCCTTCCTCAAAGCTTCGTAGAAGCTTTGACGTGGCTGGATCTCCCCACACTCCATCTCAAGTTCCCCATGGCCACACCCCCTTACCTTAAATCTGGTGGCTGCTGCCACCACTGTGCCCTTCTCAGAGGCTCAACTGGTCCTCCAAGAGGTGCACACACAGCTGGAGAGGCAACCCCCATCTGGGAGTCTCAAGATTTAGAACAATTCATGAATGGGGGTGGCATCTCCAGTTGAGTTCTCTGAAGTTGATTGGCAAGAGATTTAAGACTGACCGGGGGTGGGGGGTAGAATAGTGCTGTCCTGTTAGGGAGGGATGGTGTGGGAGGAAGGGTGGGTTACATTTTTAATTATGTTTTAATATTCATTTTATTCTTTTTTATTGTAACCTGCCCTGAGACCTTTTTGGCAAAGGGTGGGATATAAATTTCTTTAATAAATATATTTTCCTTAAGTGGATCATTGGTCTATGGAATTTACTATTTGAAGAGGTGGTGACCTCAACCAGCCAGGATGACTTTAAGGAGCTAGATAGATTCATGGAGATCAGGTGTATCAATAGCATCCAGGGGAGTGCATGGAGCCCATTTCCCACATTCGATTCGGTACAAATCGAATGTGGAAAAAATCGACTTCAGACAAATTCCACCCCCATGAATGTGGGGGGTCTTCATATTTGTGCATGAATATTCGAATGGATATTTGTGCATGAAACAAATGCAAACTTCCACCATTTGCCTGTCCTCCTCTTTGCCGCCGCTGCCACACCATCTTCTAAGGCACTTCCGGATCTGCACACACAGAACCAGAAGTGCCTTTTCCAGCCTCCAGAAGGCCTATTTCGGCCTCCAAAGTGCACCAAAATAGCCCCACAACACAACTGGAGTGTGCCTCAATAGGTAAGGGGGCAAGTAGGAGGTGGGTGGGATGTGGCATTCCCAGGCCTATTCCAGCACTGTCTGGTTGCCAAAATAAGGCTTCCGGAAGCCAAGGGTTTTTTTCCTCTTACCTTGCTTAATCCACATCTAAGATGATTTGGATCTAAGGAATAGGTCCTTCATCTAATCCAGATTTAGTAGATCCAGATCTAAGGAGGTACCTGATGTGCCTCCATGGGCGGTGGAGCACCCAATAGCAATGGCTGCTCAGTGTGCTCACAGTGTAAATGCTGGAGCACCCATGTGGCGAATGCGAATCTACCCACATGGGCCCTGCCCGTCACCCCATGTTTTGGGGGGGGCGCCACGGGTGGGTGTGTGCAAACTCTGTAGGCACTCCGGAGATTCTTTGAAGGTCCTCCAGAGCGGTTCCAGAGAATCTTCAAAGATTGTGGCAAATTGCTCCAGAGATTCTCTGGAGCTTTGGACAAAGCTCTGTAGAAATGGTATTTCTCTGACAGGTCATCTTCAAAGCCTGTGCCATTCCCTGGAGTTTCCTTCAGAGCCATCTTTGAAGATTATGCACAGACTTTGGAGCTTTGGGTTTTGAGGCACCTTCCCATGGGTGCCCCCACGGTAACCCACCTCAGACCCCATTGTCTGATCACGGTGGAAACACGCTGTGTACAATCTGGATTTGAAGCCTGAAGACCCCATTGTAGGGGTCTACAGGAAATCCAGATTATTGGTCCTGAAGGATCCATTTAATCCAGATTTCCCTAGAACAGGTGGAAACAAATATGGCTCTAATGGGGTCTGCAGTGGAAACGGGGTCTTCCTGCTCTGAGCATAATGGGTCCTTCATTGGTCCCTAACGGGTACTTAATGGGTAGTTAGTGCTAATGGAGCTCTCCCCCCCCCCCAAAAAGGCCTTCTGGTTCTGCATGCAAATGCACACAGAATTGGAAGGCCTAGGCAGAAGGCATGGTGGCAGCATGTATATGGGCAATGGGACCTGGGGGGGGGACCCTTTGACCAAAGCTTCAATGGATACCTGAATATCCGGTTTGTGGACGAATAGAGCCTACGAATGTAGTCCCTATTCGATTCGGCCATGAATCTACGAATTTGTACCTATTCATACGAATTCTGGATGTCACAAATGTTTGTGCGCAACCCTAATAGCAACTAAAGGTCATTTACAGAAGTCAGGAGCAGGTGAAGAGCACAGCAGCAGAACATGTCAGCAGTCACATCACAATTGGGGGTATCCATCTTGGAACACACTCCCTAGACACCTCAGTGCTGCCGTGCCCTCCAACCCCATCTTTGACCTTAGCGAGTGAGCAAGGAAAACAAAACTGTCCAGGCACAGGAGGGGGGAAGAAGTGTGGGGAGAGAGGGGAGCTCTTTATTGGCACGGTGGAGGGGCATGGTGGAAGGGCTCAGGAGATGGAGCTTGTCATTGGCATGGCAGAGGGGCATGGCAATTGTCTCAAATTATTTGAAGCCATGTGCACATTATGTTCATATTTCCATTTCTAACTTTGTCTCAAGTTTGTTGGGGGTGATCATTGCATTGTGCATTCTTTCCCAAAAACAACAAAATAGCTGATTTCTCAATTAAAACTACCAATTAAACTTCATGCCAGTCTCAGACTTAGGGTATTGAAGAGACAGATTGTCCTTCTCCAGCAGGTAACCTTATGGAAAAAGAACAAAATGAAATGGATAGCTGCCAGTAAACTGAAGAAGAAAAACCAGCCAGCAAAATTAATTAGAAGCATAAATAGCCACATTCCTAGTTACAAATAAGCTGGTTCTGGAAGACATTCATTAGCTGAACATTGTGCACATTTATACTCATTATAGGACCTTGTCTCTACTGAACAAATTAAAAGCTATTTTGTAAAATTACATGTTCTTCTATCAGCTGGCATGCATTTCCAAAGCTTGGCTAAACAAATTATCATTCCATTAAACTGAATTTTGTTAAACTCAAAGGAATAGACTTTTGGATGACCTATATTAAACTTTTGGAATCAGAGTTTTATGAGACTTTTAACTGTTTTTCCTTATTAGAACATGAAATAATCTAATTCCCACTGGATTTGAAATTGTGAAGGTATAATTAAAAGTTTCATACTGTTGAGGTTTTTAACTGCAGCATTTGTTTAGGAAGCACTGATAGTGGAAAAGTTCCATGGAAAGATTGCAGAATGGTTAGGAATATCCCTAACTGTCTCTAAATTGAGGAGTTTGAAGTATAGTAGGAATTACATTTGTCCAAAGTTGCATTGTAGAAGCTTCTACCAAAGCATTAACACAAGACTTACGTTTGTCTTCTGGATACATTGTCTAAAAAAATACAGGATAAATTTGTGTTTTATTTTGTGTTGATATCTCTCTCCTCCATTTTATTCTCACAGCTGTTTCGAATTTGTATTTCAACCAGTGGCCTGATTTCTGCAGAGGTTTTTTTTTGGGGGGGAGCAGTAAAATGTTTAGATTGTTATAACATAATCATGTTTTTCAAACCGCATAAAAAAAGATAATCTATATGTTCACATGTATGAAATACACAGCCACCTCACCAATTCTGATGAAGGTGAATCAGAATGGTATATGCTTACTAAAGGACACATTTTGTATTGATGTTAAGATTCTGTTGTGAAAAGCAAAGAAAAAAGAATCTGGTTATCATAGGAGGAAGGAAAATTCTATAAGCTCAGAAATGTGTGATTTGGGCACCATGAGTGATCACTTTCATTAGGTGTTCCAAATAAATGCCCAGTCATTTGACCACAGCTAGATTTTCCAGTCAGCATTCTAGTGGCTGCATTTTGCACTAGCAGCAACTTCCAAACTGTCTTCAAGGGCAGCCCCATGTAGAGTGTATTACAGTAGTCCAATCTAGAGGTTACCTGTAGGTAACTGTGGCCAAGTCATGTCTATCCAGAAAAGGCTTCACTTGACGGACTAGCCATAGTTGAGAATAGGTGCTCTTGGCCACAGCCTTCACCTGGGCTTCAAGTGTTAGCGCGGAGTCCAGGAGTACCCCCAACTTACGAACCTGTCCCTTCCAGGGCATTGCAACCCCATCAAGGACAGGGTATCTCCCAACTACATGGACCCGAGACCCTGTGACACACAGCACCTCTGTCTTGTCTGGATTCAGCTTCAATATATTGGTCCTCTTCCAGCCCATTACCGCCTCCAGACACCTGTCAAGCACTTCAACCACCACTCCTGATTCAGATGGTACAGAGAGATAGAGCTGGGTATCATCTACATACTGATGACACCTCACTCCAAATCTTCTGATGACCACTCGCAACAGCTTCATATAGATGTTAAATAGCATGGGAGATAAGATCGACCCCTGAGGAACCCCACAAGTGAGTTCCCAGGGTGTCGAATCAGTGTCTCCCACAGCCACTATCTGGGATCTATTCTGGAAATAGGAACAGAACCAGTGCCAAGCATTGCCTCCCACTCCTAAACTCCGTAGTTTCTCCAAAAGGATACCATGGTCAATGGTATCAAAAACTGCTGAGTGGTCCAGGAGAACCAACAGGGTAGCATTCCCCCTGTCTCTCTCCAGGAGAA
>MTQE01001141.1:5264088-5280381 GCA_014337955.1 Aspidoscelis marmoratus | reverse complement strand
CCCCTGTCTCTCTCCAGGAGAAGGTCATCAACCAGGGCAACCAAGGCAGTTTCTGTGCCATAACTGGACCTGAAGCCAGATTGAAATGGCAGTATTTTAGAAAAGACTTAAAATGATATGATTAGATCCAATGTTACCTAGACATGTGAGTGGTATCTTCTGCCAGGTTATCGTAAGAGGATAGCAAAAGTAAGGGCCTTTCTAAACTTACCTGTAATCTGTAATAGGAGCCCTTGAAGCCAGCTTCTGGTCCTCACTGGTCTGCATGTTAGTGTGGATTTGTGAGGCCCTGCTCACACTTGGTAGACTCTGCCCAGGCTGGAGAGAATGTAATCCCAATTAGGAAGGCCCTGATTAGCATTACTGGGATCTTGACATTGAGGTTTACTAGTGGACCAATGCAGAAGGCATACCTCTGCCTTCTGGGGAACCCATTTTGGTGGTACACCAAAATACATTCCCAGTGGCTCCAAGGCTAGGAACTTTTGTTCCTTGCTCTTCAGAGTGCTCAGAGCCTAGCCCTGAAGCTTGTGTGACTTTGGGGCCAGGTCAGGGCCTGATCTGGACCAGCACCAACCCACAAATGTCACAGTTCCAAATCAGCAGGCCTTATTGATTTAAACCCAGTGGTTCGGACCATGGAAAGGTGAGTGCAGAAAAACCCAAAATCTAGTTACGTTGTAAATGACTGCCTGTTACTGTAGGAAATCAGTGGCTTGAGCAACCAGTTGTGAAACGATGTTGATGACTTATAATATCTAACTCATGGATTTAACTGAAATCATGTACATTCCTAGTATTTTTCTTAATTTTAATGCTATTTCTATTTCTGTATTTTACCCTTTAGTTCTATTTAACGGAATGTAAAAATGTGTTTCAAGAGGTTTTCAGTGGATTTTTGAAACATTAAGGAGACATTGTCTTTTGATATTACAGCCAGTACGTGCTAAAACAGTTTGAGAGAGCCCAGTGAACTAATAACCCACACACTATTGCTGCAGTTTTGTTTGTATATTTATTTTTTTAAAAAAAAAAACTGAGTTCATTTAAGTTTTGAAATGAACATTAGCAAACTATTTTAAATTGTCATGCATACAAGAATGCAATGAATAGGTAATCTGAGCCAATGAGTGTATCTGCCCTCCTAGGTAGTTTCTGCCATTTTAACTCTTGTTCTTTCTGTATTTGCCATCATGAGGAAAATAGTCAATCAGAGCTGAAGCTATGAAATAGAATTGAAGATTGAATTGAAAATTGCACTGAAAAATAATTTTGCTTTAAAATGTTTTGCAAATGTAGACATTAAGTGTGAAATGAATGCAGTTAATGACCATAGCTAGAAGAGTTATGCACCTGCTGATCAGATGGATATTATTATAAATGAGGTTGATTTTTCCTGTTGACTACCTCATTCTTTCTCAACATAGTCTCATTATTTTGCTATCATATGTCTGACCCCTCAAATAGGGAAACTCAAGCATAAACATAATAAAAATACATTAACTCCTCTAGAGCTTTTCAAATGTTCCCTGATGTGATGAGAGACATGTAGTTATGTATTTTCAGAACTTTAGTCTAAAAAATCATGCTTTTTTATGCAAGAAATAAGAGCTGAATTGTGCAGCAAAACACCATTCATATAATTTGGGTTCTTAATCTGTACATATCACAGGCAATTGTCCTTAGTTTCATTTGGGAAGCTTTTGTGAGCTTGCCTCCAGCAGATGTTGTTGACTGCAAATCTGATGTGACTGATGAGAGTTATGTAGCCTGCAGTCAGACCTTCTCCATGATAGCTTCCAAACTTACGGAATGTCCTTTACCCTTTATTATTCTTGTGGTACCTGCAGTTACAGCTTTTAGGCTTCTAGTAGAAATATGTCTCTTTATCCAGATTTTTTAAAGTGAATAATTGCTCCCTTTCTCACCTACCCAGATTTAAATATTTTATTTAATTATTTAGATAAGAATTTATATCCCCCTCATTCATCTGAAGGTCCCGGGGCAGATCATAACAATAAAAATATAAAATATATAAAAAATATATCTAAAACATATCTAAAATATATTCCTCCCATGCTCCCTCGCTCCTTGGCAGGGCAGCACTCAGAGGAAGCTAAGCACCCAAGTATGTTTTAACCAGGCACTGAGTACCATATAAGTGCCTGTTGAATCTCCAGGAGGAGGTAGTTCAAAACTCAAGGAGCAATTACAGAAAGTGTTGCCCTCTTGTGTGTCTTTGCCCCTTGCACCTCTGAGAGAGGAGGAACTACAAGAAGGTCCTCTCCTTTCATCTCAGAACTTGGGTAGATCCATTTGGGAGAAAGGGCTCCTTTAAATAACCTTGACTCAAGCCATTTAGGGGTTTATAGGTTAGCCTTAACACCTTGAATTGGACTCAGTAGTGAATAGGCTGCCAGTGCAGATCTTTCAGGACTGGCGTGATACGTGTCAAGATGGAAACTCACATCAGCAGTTGAGCTGCTGCATTCTTCAATTAATTCCACCTTCCACATTGTTTTTGAGGGCAAGCCCATGTAGAATGCATTACAGTAATATTACCATGGATTACCATGACCAACTTATCTCTGTCCAAGAAAGGCCAAATGTGGCAAACCATTCGCATATGGAGGTAGGCACTCCTGGCTATTGATGCACATGGGTCTTGATACTGAAGACTCCCAAGAGCATTCCCAGATCCTGCACCTGTTCTTTCTGGGGAAAACAACCCCATCCAGAATTGGCTACCCCTTCCTGGACTAGGGATCCCATGGCACACAATTCCTCCATTACTACACATTACTGCCTCCTCCATTATTACCTGAAGTCTCAGAAGGAATGGGGGGATAGAGCTGGGTGTCATCGACATACTGAAAACATCTCACTCCTAAACTCTGAATGACTTCAGAGTTTAGCAGGGGGTTGGACTTGAAGCCCCTAGAAGCCCCTTCCAATTCTATGATTCTGTGATTCTTCCGGTAGCTTCATATGGATGTTCAAGAGCACAAGAGAGAAAACCAGCCCCTGTGGAGCTTCCTAAGACAGTTCTCAGATCATCAAACAAAAGTCCCTCATATTTTATGGAACTTATCAGAGAGACAGGAATTGAACCACAGTAAAATAGTTCTTCCAAGTCCCAGTTCCCAGTATCGCTCCAGCAGCGTGCCAAAGCCAACCTCAGTGCCAAATAGCTGCCTGAAACCATACTGAAATTGGGTTGCCGCTACCATCTCCACCGCCATGTCTCAGCAAAGTAATAATAGCCACTGAGCAGTAGTTATTTTTATTACTACTTCTGGATCCAGGGTGGTCTTCTTAATGTGGTGGCATAGTACAACTTCCGTTAGTGTTGCTGGCACCTCTCACTTGCTTAAGGAGGCATTTTTTTACTGCCAGTAGTCACCCAGCCATACCCCCTTAGCTAGGTTTAATTATCCATAAAGAACAGGGATCAAGGAGACAAGTAATTGGCCAGACCTCTGCAAGCTGCTAGTCCATTTCCTCTAGCCACAATAATTGAAACTGATGCAATAAGGAGCAGACTGTGCTCTGGTTATCCGCAGCAGATGACTTCCAGCTGTGGAGTCCGATCAACTTTGTCCTGAAAGTGCCTTGCAAATTTATCACAGCAAGCTTCTGATGGCAGTGTGGATATATCCTTTTGGCTTACTGACAATAACCCCTTAAATATCACAAAATAGCTTTGGTGATGCAATGGAAGTGGAAAAGTCTTTTTCGTCACTTCTGTCGCCATATGGTAGGCACATTAATTTGCGCTTACCAGTGTTTGGTCTGATTTAAATTGGGATTTCCTCCATCATGCTCTAACCACTTGTACCCTCTCACTTTGTCTCATGGAGCTTCTTGCTGTACCAGGGTCCTCAAGGGCACCTGGAAGCAATCATGTTTTAACAGTGCATGTTTTTATTTGTTGTATTTTTATCTTTGGTTTCTAATTTTCTTTTCTGTAAATTGCTTAAGATTTTTTCTTGCAAGCAGCAATACATAAAAGGTTAAAACAAAATTTAAATAATAAATATTTGAGCAGTTCCATATCAGAAAAAGCTGACTAAATGACATGAAGAACGGTGCTATTTAAATTTTGTATACTAACTGTGGAAACAGGAAATGGGTTGGGTTTAATTTGGGATGACCAGAGCACTGCCATTTTTAATATAGCTATTAATATAGTTTTAATCAAGTAATACTAAAGATGCTTTGGTAGGAAAATTTGCAATGCTGAGTCATTTCTTCTGTTTGTCCGAGAAAAGAGGAACCTTGTTTAAAATAACCCTTTGATGTGGTCAAGACTTGTTATGTTCTAATCACCTTTAGCCTTTGTAATCTTTTATATAGAGCTGACCACAATTCAGCTGTCACAGCAAATTTATGATTAGTTCATGCAATGTGTGCGCATGGACTGGACAAACAGGAAACATGTGCAAGCTGGGAAAAAGCAGAACCATCAGTACTTTGTGATTGAACCTTGTCTAAAAGTAGATGCTTTGTAATTTTATGGCTTAGCAGGTGTCAAACTGCATTCTGTATCAGATTAAGAGAACCTTTGGTTTCTCTTCAGTACCGATACTTTATTGAAAGCGCTATTGAAAGAAGGAACTTCCGCTTCTAGTATGTTTTATTGTATACAATAAACAGAAGATCTAAATTGCAGCTGAACTGGTCCGAAATTTCTTTCATACTAACTAAATAAAATCATGTTACCTAGGCTAGGATTTTAGTTTTACTGACATTTAAAAAAACTGTTTACTTTTTTTGCAGACTGCTTCAATATTTTTTTGTACGAAGCAGAATAAAAATGTGTTCAATAAATAAAATAAATAATATTTTTAATTAAATGTACTAATACCGTAAGAAATCCATGATCTAGTAACATAGACATAGCTAAAATCTTTCTTACTTTGTTTACCTCTCTTCAGATTTAGGGATTCCTTGGTGTACAGATTAATTCAGGCAACAGGCCAACTTTAAAATTTTAATGAGAGAATTCAGACATTTGCATTAATATACCCCTTGCACACACACTGTGTAGCAAAGCTAAAATATTTATTCATTCAAAAGCATTTTGTGCCCCAGGGTTTGCATGTGGGAAGAAACAGATTCCAGTGCTAACACGGAATTCCCGTTTGTGATAGCTTCCCATTCATATCACTAGAGAGTACTATTGAATTGATATATTTTTACATACTGCTTGACTGGCTAACTCTCTGTCAGGGCCTGGTTCAGATCCTCTTAATTATTTTAGTAAGTGGCAGTAGGAGAAAAAACTATGAATCTACTAATTTCAGCATAGATTGCCCTCTTCTTGGATATCGGTAGACAGGCAAGAGCAATCATTAGTCTTTCCAACTGATCTGCTTGTATTGATTCAAAGATGTCGTATGGTCACACCCACCATTCCATGTAATCCTCCCTCCACGTTAAGAAAAGGTGAATCTGACCCTCAGTCCCATGAAAGGTTGGTCACAAGTGACTTACAAGATTAGATT
Source organism: Aspidoscelis marmoratus (assembly GCA_014337955.1). Classification (NCBI taxonomy): domain Eukaryota; kingdom Metazoa; phylum Chordata; class Lepidosauria; order Squamata; family Teiidae; genus Aspidoscelis; species Aspidoscelis marmoratus. The sequence goes on along the minus strand of MTQE01001141.1, from coordinate 5,274,874 downwards.
TTATTGAGATCTATTACCCTTGCATGTTAACTCCCCAAAAGCTTGATAGAGAAATCACTCTGATTCCCCAGGCTCTTACAGAGTCAGATGGCCTTTTAGTTTTATTAGATATTTTATACTCATTTTTTAAAAATGTAGAGATTGCTGTATTTAGCCAGTAGTCGATGAATAAAAACATTTTTGCTTTTTCTTCTTCTTCTGAAGAACAAAAGCAGAAAGAATTATCACTGTGATGGAAATAGGTCAATAAAATAGTAAATGAATCAACAGCCATGTCAAAAATGTAAGTACTAATGGTAGTTGGTTGGTGAATGTCTTGTCCATTTAAGCTTTCTTTAAAATTTTAAGGAACCAGGACATAAAAATGAACCAAAGCAAATAATGAATGTTGAATATGATCAAAACTAGGATCCTAGGCATTCACTGGAGGGACAGCCTGAACACTTAACAGTTAACCTGGGTCTTATTAGTTCAGGTTTGGAGACAATGGGCTCAAAAAGTGAAATGAACATAAAGTATTTCATGTCTGTCTTTAAACAAAGATCCCATGGGAAATGGCAGATGTAGTTTTAGGAAAAAGAAAGGTTATAATGATTTTCTATTTAGTAGGGTGATAGCATGTCCCAAGATAACACAAGCTAAAGGGGCTGAAAGAAGTTTAGTTATTAAAGGCTAGTGGCTTTTCAGTTCATACAAATTGAATTCTTTCACAGGTTGATGTGCTATGGAAAACTAGTGAAGAGTGCAGGGCATTGAAATAAAATTAGCATGTAAAGTGATTTCATATATTCAAGCTTGTAGCCACTAACTTTGAATTTGAGAGCAAAATCTCATTACTTATCTTGTAAAAGGGGTAATACCTAAATTCTCCATTTGCTGTCCTTGATATATAAGCACTCTGCATGTGAATGATAGTTTTCTGTGGTTGCTGAGAGATCATGATTACTGGAAGGATGGAAATGTGTTTTGAGTCATTCCTATTTTCATTCCCCTCCCCCACAGGATAACTGATTTGGGAAACATTAAAAGAAGACTGTATTTATCAACGGTCCAGAAGGAGTTATCTGTAACACCTCTACATGCAAAAATTCCTCTCTTTATGATCAAACGCAAAATTGTAGGTGTTTTTCTTAACATATTACAGCTCTCTTTTTATTTGAATAGTAGTTTTATATACTGTATTTGTACAAATCTGTAAAAAGATGTTTACTGTTTCTCAATATTTATGTTTGTTTGATGGGAAGATGTCTTTCATATTAATGGCAGTGCCATTTTAGAATTAACTATGGAAGTATCTGTTGAAAAGTATTTCAAATTGCATCATCATATGTCGGTGATGGCCAACCTATGACACACGTGTCACAGGTGACACGCCAAGCCCTTTTAGGTGACACACCTGGTCACCCTGGCACCTGGGCATGTAGTGCTTGCTTGTTCTTGAAGTGTACGAAATACCAACTTTCAACTGAAGATTTAGCAAATGTAAAGAATTATTCATTTTTGCTTTTAATAAATTACATATATCAAAAATATAACTTTCTTACTAGAGCTACAAATATCACAAAATTATGGATATTTCTGGAATTGACACAGCACCCGAGTTAAGCTAGGTTTTCTTGTGAATTTTGACACACCAAGATCAAAAGGTTCACCATCACTGTCATATGTGTTTTGGTCTAGTTTGGTCTAGTGGTGAGCCAGTTTGGTCTAGTGGTTAGGGAGCCGGACTCTTATCTGGGAATACCGGGTTCGATTCCGCCCTCCCCCATGAAGCCAGCTGGGTGACCTTGGGCAAGTCACAGCTCTCTTCCGAGCTCTCACAGCCCCACCTACCTCTCAGGGTGTCTGTTGTGGGGAGAAGAATAGAAAGCTTTGTCAGCCACTTTGAGTCCCCTTAAATGGATGAGAAAAGCGGGTTAGAAAAGCTACCTCTTCTTCTTTTCTATGGCATGAGGTTAAGCTGATAATACAGACAAGAACTAAAGTCTACTAATGGATGCCACTTAAAATGGTAAATTTTAAAGTAATGACAAGGGATAGAGAAAACAAGCTTCAGCAAGTATTTCTTGTCAGTAATAGGTGAAGATAAAAAACAGACATCACAGTAGTCTGGATCCAAGTCAGTTCAAAAACCTAAACTAATTCAGAAGTATGTTACCTGAACTTCTCTGGGTCTTCAAAACAGTTTAGATCCTGACCAGCATTCATTCTAAGGTGTTCAAATAGCTGCATGTGGAAGCCCGTGAATTGTCAAAACAACTCAGTCTTGCGGCTCTGTCTTTTTTTCTGCAGTTGCTTCTCAATACTCAATTCTTCAGTCAAGTGGCAGGGGTAAAAAAATGCTGCAAAAATAGCTGCAAAAATGAGAAGAACCACAAGCCATATGGCAACTCTTAGGCTCATGAGTGTATCTCATTAGTGATGGCAGTGCTCCCTTAGGAATATTGCTCATTACAAGTGTAGCACTTAGTTTTTCTGATTGTAATTTGGGCAAGGCAAATTCCCATATACCCATCATAAAGGTAGAATTAGCAAGTGAATGAAGTAAAGCTCAAGTTCATCCTCTTGGCTGTTTTATTCTGCATTGTTTTTGTTTCAAGTCACATGAGAGATCATGGAAACCACTAGGTGTGAGAAGGTTACAGGTGCTTAATCTAAGATTATGTAGGACTAAAAATAAATGCAGAAAGGGGAATTTTCATATTCCATCCTTCACTCAACTAAAAAGGACTAGATAGTGTTCTCAGACCTCTCAGTATAAAAAAGGTTTTGATTTGTCTAGCAACTGCTAAATGTATCTCAAGTTCAGATGCGTATTGTTTTAGACATGGGAGCTTGAGACAGTGTCCAGTGTATTAAGATTTCAGATATTTATTTGAGAAAAATTCATTCCTGCCTTAAAAGCCAAAAATCCACAGAAGCATCTACTTATTTAATAGTTTTCCAACAACCACTGAAAACCAAGGCAAGTACCTTGGCAAAAGCCTATTCTAACATCTCCTTAGTTCCCAGGGAGAGTGACGGTGACTAGCAATTCTAAACCTGAAATAATTGAACAAATGCAATACAAGGCAACAGTTCAAAGCAGAAACCCTTATATCCATAGCTGTAGGCCTACAGAAGGAGACATTCTTTGCCTTCATGGACCTGTCAGAAGCCTACTTATACATCCTGGTCAAGACACCCATGGAAAGCATTTCAGATTCTATTGTGGTCAGAAACTACCAGTGCAGGGCCTTGCCTTTCCATTGCTTAAAAAGGCAAGCTTTGAGTGATGCACAGTATCTTGGTGTTTGTTAAACAACCCACACAAAGGAGAATGCACAGATCTAGAGACTTATGTTCAGATTCTGGGGTCCTCTGGTAGCCTGGAGAAACATCAGAGAGGCCTAGCAAGATAGTGCCTATTTTGCCTTAGGGATTTTTACTTCACAGACCTGGTAGGTCTAGTGGGGTGGCATCAATAGTACCTGTCAGACAGGACTGAACATTTGAGGAAAGAGCCATTGCTCCATCCTCTTCCATAAAACATTGTTGCTAGATTAATTGGTATGTTAGGAGACGTTTTGGGTATGCAATGTAAAAACCTTTCTTTGGTGTAGTTCATTGGATTCTAGGGGTCCTATAGGTCAAGACATCAAGGTAGAAGTAGAATTGTTAAAGTCTTGGGTGACCTTCTTTAACAAATGATCAGGCAATGGTTGTTTACTTTTGGAAGAATGTTTTCATCACTTCTGCCATCTCCGTGCTATTTCTGTGGATCATTTCATTTATTGAAGGAAAAAAGTTATCCAACACCTATATCTCTCCTGTGAAAAAGTAATTAATCCCCTAAATTTAATACCTGGTTGAACCACCCTTAGCACCAAGAACTGCAATCAAAGACTCTGATTAAAGGAGAGAAATCTTCCACATCACAGTGAAGGAATTTTGGCCCACTCTTTTTGACAGAATTACTTTAATTGGAGGGCCTTTGAGCACAAATTGTCTAAGGTTCTGCCACAGCATCTCAATAGGATTCAGGTCATGACATAGACCCAGCGATTCCAAAACATTAATTTTGTTTATTTTGTCCAATCAAGCACAGTTGGGTTATGCAGCAAGACAACAATCCTAAGGACAAGAGCAACCCTGTGTCTAAATGGCTCAGAAGAAACAAAATTAAGACTTTGGAGTGACAATTATAGACTTTCATGGCAGCAAAATGTCTTGATTTGAAAGAAACACATGTTCTTGCAGCTTTATCATTATACTTAGTTGATAATTACCTTATAATGATATTTAATGCTAACTTTCAATACTTCCTTCTCTGTGGATTTAGAAACTTGTGCAAAAAATATTATTAAGCATATTTTGCTCTTTTCCTAGTGGTGCAATCTGTGTATTGACTTGGTTGCATTTACAAGTGAGATATTTAAAGGAGCTGTTTTTCAATCCTTGGATGGTATTATTATATCAGCAAACTGTAAACTACGGAAGATCTTTACCCTGAAGTCAAAGCCGTTGGACACAGCTGATGAAGGTGGTGTGTTCATTTGAAATTCCACATGGTTTTTCTTGTATATCGTTCCAAACTCTTTTATTACACTTCTGTGATTACTGACTGAGATTCAGTCGCAATGTATACCAACACAGGGTTGGCCGTGACATTAGTCAAGTGTAGTAACAATGTAGTTAAGCACTTGTAGTTAAAAGTGGTGTCATCATTAAAATTGCATTGTGGAAAAGGTTCCATCTTTAAGTTGGTGTACAGAACTGCTAATGATGATCTGACAAAGTAATTAAGTTAGCTACAGTTGTACTCTTCTGCTAGAAGATATCCTTTTTCCAAGGTAGCTTCTGAAGAGAGGACTTGTCAAAACTGCTCATATAAAACCAGAATAAAAACAATGGGATAGACATTGACTATCTGGATTTCCAAAAACCTTTTGGAAATCTGTCACTAAACAGTATGGATTCAAAGGGGAGGTTGTCTTATGGATCAGCAACTGGCTAAGGAACATAAAGTAGAGAGTAGAAATAAGGTGTACTTCTTACAGTGGAGAGCTGTGAAAGGTAGAGTTTCCCACATTCCATAGTTGGACCATTGGCAATTAGCATACCCATAAGTGATCTAGAGTTGGGAATGAACCATCAAGGGATCAGACTTGCTGATGTCACTAAATTCTGCAGAGGGCTAAAAACTGTGGAACAGGTTGCTGTACTAGATAGGCAACAGGTCTCATATAGCAAAACAGTTCACATATTATTTTTCTCCACTTGGAAAATTAGATAGGTGAAGAAACAAAAAAATATAGAATTGATGGATTGGCAGACTGATTAATGAATGGAATGGACATTAATTTTCTCCCAGTACTACTTGTTAGCTCCATATTACTGGTTGAAAACCATGACATTATCTATAAATAGCAGGAGCCGATACTTCTTCCATCATCTCTGCTTTATATAATTTGTGCAAGAGTTAGCCCAGCCAAGTAGACAACACAGATAAGTTTTTGAAAATGTCAGTAGTACTAATCATCTCTAGATTAAGGCAGAATCTGGACAGGACATGATGACTTGCTTTAAACAAAGAACGTCTTGCCCTTCATGGTAAAGAACAGTGCTATATTTTAAAGGCATAAACGTACTATTCACATGTCTTTTCCTCCCTTCCTTTGATGTCAAGATTGAAGATAAGTCTTTGGTCTTCGATCACCAGCAGTGCCATCAAGGGGACTAGGAAGCACCATATCAGTGCTTGTGTCAGGGTTGTGTGCATGCATATGCTGTGCTCTTCCTGCAAATTGTGTGCACAATGAGGGGGCAATGTCATACAAACATGGTGCCCTCTTGGCACATTCAAAGTTCCATAAGTAAATGAAAATAGGCATTGGAGAAGTAAGTCAGTTACAGAAGACTTTGGAAAGTGTCACAACAATCAGTTTATGGATGTAATCATAAGTTAGAGGAGTTGATAAGCTTGCATTTCAAACTATGGGGACTTCTCTAGCGTAAATACATCTTATTTTAGAGATATTATTGTATTCTCAGTACAGTAATAGATGGTGTGTTGTGCTGCTGCTGCTGCTGCTGCTGCTGCTCCTTCTCTTTCCCCTCTTTAAAAAAGAAAAAAGTGTTTATCTTCTCTGATAACATATGATTTTCTCCATAGGGGATCCACAGGCTCTGTTACAATTGAGTAAGGGAAGATGAGACAGTTTTTGATGAGTCCCTTTAATCACATGCTCCCTGGAACTGTGTTTGCAGTTTTGGTTGATCTTGCAACAGGGCAAATGCATTCTGATTTCTTTCTTTTTGTAAAGCTGTATGTGTTTTAAGCCTAGGCAACAAGCTTTAATTTTTATCCAAGTGTGGTGTGGTTAAAAAAAAAAAAAATCACAGAGATGGTGCCATGGAGATGGCATTTTAATTTTCTGTTTACTTTCTCCATGAGATCTGATTTTGTAAAGCTTTGGATTTCAAGGAGTGGTGTTTTGTTCTGCAGAGGTGTGCCATCTGTGCAGGCAGCCTTTCGCCATTCATTACCCAGTTGATTTGTTATGTGTTAGTCTGGAAGGAAGCGTCACATTGAAAAGTTTATTGAATAGCATTCACAAGGATGACAGCCGAACAGAGGGTTCTCCTAGCTAAAGTCAAGGAGAATTGGCATTGCTTTCCTGTTAGTTTGGCTTGAAGCTAGATCCTTATATGTTGTACTGCACAGGCTCTGGAATGAAAAGACTCAGTTTGTCTGTTTGGTTAGACAGTACGTGCCTAAAATAGTACTAATATACCCTTCACAGTGAACACTAAGGAAAGAATGAAGTTGGGCGCTTCCTATTCTGGTTAATCTGGATTAAAGCAGTGAGCCTTTGGAACAATCCATAGAACTATGAATCAGGTAGATAAGTAGATTTGTTTCTGCTTATCTCTGGAGAATGTGTTCTCACATTTTTTCAACTTTTTCTGATTAAACCAAAATTATTGGCATACTCAGTGATGTCCCACCTTGCCTTTTGTTTCCATTCTTCACTTGGAAGTTTGTTTTGATTCTTCCGTTAGAAATTTAGTGAACTATTTTTCTTTACAGTAATTTGTTTTCTGTGATTGAAATTAACATCTAGTATTGAGAGCTAGGTCTGCCAAATAGTCACTATGTTGAGGAGATTAGTTTTACAAATTGGGAGGGGGGCAGCTCAGTTGGGGTATTACGAATAATAGTCTGAAGTAGAAAGAAATTACTTTCTTCAAATTGTTCAGATTTCATGAAGCAAATAAAAGATAAAAGTGTCATTATTTCTATAACTGATAGGATAAGTTTTAGATTAATTCTGGCATGAGAATGGGCTGAAATGACCATTTTCACAAACTGGAGAGTTAAATTAAATAGAGGTTTTAAAAAACTTTTAAGAATTAAAAAAGTATAGATCAGCATTTTTATACTTTTTTAATTGAAAGCATGTTTCACTGAAGCAAGTACAGACAGTAAAAAGCTGTTGTTCCACCTGTGCAAACTGGTTTAGCAAAGTGATATTTTCTGAGGTTGCACAGATCAGGACCCTGCATGAAATTTAAACTGTGGAACTGCAGTAGCTCCAAGAACCAAGCAGGCTGGGCTAAAAGCTCCAATTATACCATGTATTTGTTGCACTGCAGTGGTCGCATAGAGACTGAGGTTGTTTCCACAGTTGTAGTGGTTGGAGCGTTTCAACTGGAACAGGTCCTACAGGAACCATAATCGAGTTGGAGCCGTACCACAGTTACAGAAAAAGGCCATCTGCACTTAGCCTCTTCTGGGGCAGGCCCCACACTATGTCTGAACCCCACTGTTCTCCCTGCGTTAAAGGTCATGCAAGCTTCAGATCCTGATATGAGGGCTCCAAAAGACTCAAGGCCTAAGAAGGTGCATTTGACAATGCAATTTGGTGCACTGGCCAAATGCATCTCCCTGCTAAACCAGTACAGGGAGGTACGTGCCCTTTTGCACTCTCCCTGGGCTAGTTTAGCCACCCCACGACACCAGTAGACCTGAAAAAACAGATCTACTGGTGTTCTGGTTTAGGCAGACATTTTGGCCACTTGAAGATGGCTGTGTCCAGTGCAGATACAGCATGCTAGCAGGGACAGCACTTCTGTAGACAACAATATCAGAGTGTGGAAAAGAGAGGCCCAGAAGAAGGCTTGCCAATACACTTAACCAATCCAGAAGTAAGTGTGGAAACACCCTGAATCTCATGCTTGACATAAGTGTATTTGGTTCTTCAGAATTTGCATTTTCAAAATTGCAAGACCATCTGATTGCTGAGAGGGCTTTTTTTTTAAATAGCAAAAGACCTCCATGAAGAAATCTAATTAGTTCTTATCTCCAAACATAAATTATTTTAACATTAAGTTAACAGCAATCATGCATTTGCAATTAAGTTTCTTAGAAAAAATATAACAGCTGGGATTACTGTCACAGATTTATTGAAATCTGAAAGTTTGAGATTGTCATCATTTCCAGTCCTCAGCCAAAAAGACACACCATTAAAAATTCACTTACATGGTGATAATGAGCCAGAAGGAACCCAGCCCCTTGGGAATCCTGCTGTAGTCCCAAATATAAGAGACATTTTGGTCTCTGTATACTAGAGTACTTTAGCCTGAAATACACCTTAAAGAACATGTAGTTTTAGGAAGCGTTACTAATCTTTCCTCATAAAGTGCCAGTTATTGTGTTATTATACAATATTGTAACAGTAAGGGTATGGCTGAGCAAGGCTTTCCCTTACCAAAAATCCCTCGTTTCTGGTTGCACAATAAACCAGGCCAAATTAAGAATAGGTTGGTTTATTAAAACAAAAAGAAAAAGTTTGAGCATTTGCAGAAAATAGTAATACAGGAATAAAAGCATAAGAGACCAGGCAAACAAAATCAAAACACCACACATAGTATGGGGCCCAGCTTCTTGGTTCCAGAAGTATTAAAAAGGGCATAGATAGTGCGGCAAAGACCAAATGAATCCAGCATCAGACCGGCCTCCCTTTGCTAATATAGGCATCATTATATAATTCATTACTATATCAGGTGCTAAGCAATAGCCAATGAAGTACAGACAAACTCAAAACATTCAGGAGGATGTGTGAGTAACCTCTTCCCATTAGGTGTTGAGGACTGTTGCTCCTTCCCATCAGTTATTGTTATCTCTTAGAAGTTTGGTTCCCAGCTGCAGCTAGCTGCAGATGGTACAGCTCGAAGGTCAAGTAGGCCTTGCTTTTTGGAATCTTTCACAGATACCTGCTTTCCCAAGAAATTATTTTTACTTTGTAGATGTTAATATCTAATACCAAGATGGAGTCAGGTTCCTTTCGTTACAGATATATTCATGAACAAGAAGGGGCTACAGTTGTTCTAGTTTCGGGTGCTTTTCTAGGTGCTACATACTTTAGTTCATGACAAGACAGTCTTTTCCTCTGGGAGAGGTGACACAGATTTCTAGTGATGCTAAATATTTTTTTTTAATTTGCTTTCCTGGAACTGGACCTTGAACAAACCAGGCACTATGAAGTTTTTTGTGTTGTAGCCATGGGAACTCAGAACTTAGAATTAGAATGCTATATACATTTCTGGGCGAATCCCCACAGCAAGCTTATTTCGCTTTCCCTAAACCGAAATAATAGAACTGGATGCAAACGCGAATTTGCCTGTTCCCATTACTTTTAACTTAATCGCGTTGGATCCAGATTCTGAGGATCGTACGTGGGGTACGTGACTCAAGGTGGGACTCAAATGGCTACTTTTTAAAAACCGCTTTTCGGGGCTGCCCTGCCCTCTTCCTCCTGGCATGGACACGCCACCCATAAGGGACCCCTTCACGGAGCCTAACTGGGTGGCTGGGTGGCTGCCGCTTCCATGGATGGAGGAAAAATGGCAGAGGGCAGCCAACCAGCGATTCTTTCCCCTCCTCTCCCCATTGCTCAGGGCACACAGCAGCAGCAGCAACTAAAGCCCCTTTGCTTTAAACATCCACATTCAGCTGCTTTCCTCCCTTCCTTTCCCTTTCTAAAGTAAGATCTTTTAGAAGTGCGCAAAATTGCAACATTGTTATTCCAACCATCAAGGTGTGAAGTGGTTCCATCGCTACAGTGTAGCCATCGCTGTTAAGTGGATTTTTACGCTGAAATCACTGTCTTTGGAAGCATGGATTCTCATCCCTTAAAACAGTACTGTCCACACAGTAAAAAATGTAAAATGTTTCAAGCGCACAATTTGGAGTGAGACCTGTTGAAATCAGGATTGAGATTCACCACGCTTTGGGGTGGTTTGACACAGGGAAAGGGTGTTAAGCCAAACTGCCGTGCGGACTCCGAGGACTGAAAACGTTTTGAATCCGAGATAAGGTTGCCGTGAAGACACGGCCTCTGTGTATTTTAGAAATCAGTTTTAAAAATCTGTCCAGGCAGTTACCCTGTAGCTCCATTGATACTTTTGTTGACTTCAAACTTACACTGCTCTTCTATTTGCAGTCGATGGGCCAACAGATACAATTCCTCGAGCATGCCAGTTAAATTCAGATGTGCCACAAATCACCCAAGTACTGAATATGAACAAGCTGCGCCCAACAGAACCTAAGTGTGAAGGTCAGCTCTTAACTTCACCAGAATTGGGTAGGCTATATGATATTAATTTGTGTTCATTAGGTACAGTGCTTGCCTAGTTGGAAAGATTATCCCATGTGCAATTTCCTCTTAGTCTGATGTTAGAATCTGGTGTAAAGATCGTATACACTTCACTCAAGTTCCAGTTTCCTTGTTTCTGTTTTTTT
>MTQE01001141.1:5216667-5248284 GCA_014337955.1 Aspidoscelis marmoratus | reverse complement strand
GGAAGAACTGGTTGACAGTTTTTCTCTTCCCTCCCTGCAGCCTGATGTTATAGCTTAAAGGGTGGGTGGGGCAAAAAAACAACCCACAGGGGCAGCAGAGTTCTTCTCCTTCAGCAGGTCTTATGGCTGGTTGGAGGAGGGCGCGGCCCAAGCAGACCCAGGGCAGCAGAGTTCTCCTTCAGCAGGTCTTATGGCTGGTTGGAGGAGGGCGTGGCCCAAGCAGACCCAGGGCAGCAGAATTCTTCTCCTTCAGCAGGTCTTATGGCTTGCCTCCCGAACCGCAGCGAGAATAGTTTGCAAGGGGAGTTTATTTACCGTGGATTTGGATGATTTGTTCCGCATGTAGCCCGGTTTGGGGGCCTTGCATGGGAACGCTCCAAGTCAAGTTCAGATTTGATTTGGAGGATAGAGTGCATGGAGCTGTGCCCTAGAATTGATTATATCAGTGTTCAAGCCAGGCGAATGGCTCATTGAGCCTGGATTCCTGCTTCAGAGTTTGGTTTACCATAGAAAATAATGGGAAGACGTAAGATATGGTCCTGTGAGGTATTCTAGGCTCCCTAAAATAGAGGGAGTGGAGGAAGTTTCTAATATGCCTCAGTATGCCATTTTATCATTTTAAAGGATTTTTTGAAAAGAAAAAAATATTTTTAAAAAAGTACAGTACTTTAATTTTTAAAAGTTTCTTAAATATCAACCATGGGCCCCCAACCTTTGAAATAGAAAGATGCTGCGAGGCATCCTATCCCACCACAGTTTGGGATGTGTGTAGTTCCCTAATTTCTTATTGTCTACTCCACAAAAAATTGTTATCAGGAAACCAAACATCCCAAAGTATGGTGGGGTGTGCCTATCAACTGCCTACCAAGTTCCAAGGGATTTGGTTGCTTGACCAATCTTTCAAGAATTTTCTTAGAAATTTTCCTTTATTCCCCTGTCTCTCCTCCTCCTCCTCCTCCTCTCCTTACTCCCCTGTGTATTGCCTCCTAAAAAGTCAGTGCTTGAGCTTGACTTTCTCAGCCCTTGGAGGTGCAGACTCCGGGGCCCTGCCTAGTTCTTCAGATCTTCTCCCATCTCCTACTGCCAACTTTACTTTAATATTAACTTTATACATTTATTTAATTTCTATTTTTGTCCCAAAACTTTAACCTGCTACTAATAGCATCTACCATCTGTCATTCTATCAATTATACCATTTGTACATCAGTTACATTTTTTCTGCTGTTATTAGAATATAACTTTTCTCTACGTCTTTCTCTTAACAAATATTCTTAACTAACACCAGTTCCTGTAGGTGATTTTGTAGCAAAATGAGACACTGAAGAGCCAGAACCACTAATTCAAAAACACCCACTTTGTGGCATGAGTCACCTAAACCATCAGCAGCTCTACTGCTTTCTCACAAAAATCAAAGAAGCGTGTATTTTTAAAATGGCCCTGAATTTCTTACTTTTTTCATTAACTCCCCCCCCCTTTTCAGGCCCTCCCCTCTCTTCCTGCAGCTAATAGTGATTTAGTTTCTCTGGCTACAGAATAAAATTAAAAAAATAAGGTGGCTAACCCAATTGAAAGCAGCAACTTTAAGAAAAAAGGGTACACAATAACTAACAAGTGCTCATTATTGGTATTGATCACTGTGGGTAGCTGGACTGCCTAAACGTAATCAGTATAGGAGGGATAGATAGCTTGGTTCTTGGCAAATATATCAGAAAACTTTATGACCACTTTGAAATCATGTGAAACTATGAGAAAGAAGCAAAGCCACTTAAATGCATTTTCACTGAACTGAAAATGATAGGTATTTGCTATTGCTTACAAATACACAATCATATTTTTTCTTCGGATGTGTGTGACTTCACTTGCACTTTTTCTATGTAGTGTCAAATTGATATTCATCTAATGATGGAAGACCTCAGTCTGTTAAAGGAAGATGGAGACAGTTTTAAGCAATTAGCTCTGCTTTGTTGGCCTTCAGCAGATTGGGAATAGGCACTGGGCATCTAAAGAGGTCTACAGAAAAGTTCAGAAGGAGACTTTTCCAGCACCATTGTCAAATTGCCCTTCCATCAACCCAGACACTAATATCACATCTCACTTACCTTATGAGGGTGCCCTTGTGTGTCCAAGAAGTGTCTACTGCCAACCTGCTTCTAATTTTGGCAGCATCTAGCGCCTCTGAAGTGATCACACAAAGCATTTAGTGGCCAGTGGCCAATGTATATTTGATATATTTGCCCTGCATGGAGGTACCATGGAAAATCATGCTTTCTCACTCCAAAATCGAGATGAGGATGGCTCTGCAGATGAATGCATCTCTTTTGTCTACCTGAAACAGCTGCATCTCTTGGAAATAGAGGCACCGCCTTAAATCTTTCACTAAAACTGTTGTTATGCCCTTTGGTGAAAGGGGCACTATAAATAAACGTATTATTATTATTATTATTATTATTATTATTATTATTATTATTATTATTATTATTATTATTATTATTATTATTATTATTATTATTATTATTATAGCTCAGCAGTTGGATTGCCTTCATCCCATGCACACACTCATGTCCAAGCAGCCCAAACTGCACAGAATCAAATACCAAGCTACATATGAGTTGCATTTTCAAGATGTGGCCAGTGTTGAATTTACTGTATATTTTCTAGTTTAAGGATATACTGTTTTGCTCCTGATCCATTTAGGATGATCTAATCTCTTAAGGGGATAAGCAGTACACCCTTAACTGTGGAAACTAAGATCCATTAATTATACTTAGTCTGTACAAAGTATGTTTTGGACTGTAGCCACATTGTGCTTAAATGAATAGGGATATAGAATCTGTTAAGCTGTCAGAGTTGTTAAACACCAGTTTTTAAACCAATTTAGAGGATCCAGTGCTGAAGCTTTATCATATGTCATCTCTGATAAGTCTTAGGAGATCCAGAAAGTCCTTCAAGTTTAACTTTCAATAAATGTAACTACTCAATTTAGGAGCCTTTTCACGTTTACCCATTAGAAGAGTTACTGTTCCAGGGACAGCGGCATGCATGCAGCAGCAGTCCCAGTGCATGTAGATGTAGAGCAGTTCCAACAGCTCTAAATCTACATTCAGCATTGAGTGTACATTGCCAGGACAGGTTCAAAGGGAGCCTGGGGAAGTGTTAATGTGGTTAGCAACATGTCATCCTGGGAGTGTTCCCACCTACTGTGAATCCGGCTTAATCTGGTCTGGGCTCTGGTGTGGCTTTGAGTTTCCGTCCAGAAACAGCACCGAGGGCACATCGGGCTGTTCCCATAACCGGACCCACAAGTGTGCAGAAGCACATGAGCGCTTTTTAAAATGGAGAGGACAAGAGCCTGGGGCTGCCTGGAGTCCCCCTCTACTCGCCCGAGCCACTGCTGCCGCTGCTGGACTCAATGATGCCTGGCATACACCCCCTCTACTCGCCCAAGCTGCCACTGCTGCTGGCGGACTTGATGGTGCCTCGGCGCGCCCCCCCCCATCGTCTCACAAGCAGACTGACCCAAACACTCTGAACAGATAAATTCTGCCCCATTACACACACACACCCTCGAAGGCTGATTATGAAGGGAGTTTTAAAGTTTAAAACAAGAAAACCAACCTTTCCTGGCATGAAAACTCCTGTTTCAACAGCCCCCCCCCCCGTTTTCTGCAGGCTAATGCTCAGAAAATCCGGGGAAAATGAAGTGGAATGGAAACAGGGCTTCCCGGATTCAGATTACTGGTCAATATAATGGGAACCCTTGATCTCAAGTCTGATTCCAGTCTGGATTTTATCCCCTATGGGAACGCAGCCCCTATCCCTGGGGCATCAGCGCTTAGAGAGTGCAAATCCAAAGTACACTTGCCAGAACTACCCTTGTCTTTCCTTCCTGGGGAAGTTCTCCCAGAAAGTGAAGATCTGAAAAGGCCTTAGGATTTGTGCTGTATTTAGAATTGTTGAAATAAAAAATGTTGTAATTATTACTTTAAGCATGACTATTAAAGTAACATTAAAAGAACAAAATAAGACAGCATTGTAGTCAATGGATGCTTTGCCTTTATAGAAAGTAACGAGGATTCATGCAAACAAAGGGATCTAGTTTTTTCTATCCTTAAGGGATATTTTTTAGTTTAGTTTTATTCAAACATATACTTATAAAGAAAAGAACAATATAGAATTCTGCAGGGAATTCAGTTTCTGCATTCCATCTTTGACAATTTTAGCTTTAGAATTCATTACTGCTTGTCCAACCAATATCAGTGGTATTATTTTTATTAAATCTTACCTCTATTTTTTATCATAATATTACCTTTTTCTATATTACCGTATGGGAAGCAGTCTCTTTCCCTTACATTTCTTTGTTCCATATGTAAGAAAAAGTTCCAGAGTTTTTTATATCAGTCTTTAAAGAGTGATGTGTCTGTGTTCTCCCAGTTTTGCATGATACCTAATTGAATTGTATGGATCATAAATTTTATCATTTTTTCATTCTTAATGTTGTAATTAGGCCTGGTAAAATTATCAATAAAGGCAATTTCATATTTAATTCTAGAAGTATATTAATAATTTCCTTAATCTCTTCAACTTTACTCCAGAATCATTTTACTCTTCAACAGAATCACCGTATGTGCAACAACTGGTCAAAAGAATTATTTTTGCCAGTTTAATAGGTATTATGAATAACTTTCATTTGTAATTCTTTTATTTTCACATTTGGCATCCATTTTATTGGTTTATCTAATATCAATGCCCATATCTCATTTTTGATAGGAATATTTTAATTTCAATTATTAAGGCTTCCAAATAAATTAACAAGATTTCATACAATTCATATATGAGCCAGTTTGGTCTTGTGGTTAGAGTGCCAAACTCCTGACTCGTAGTGACTGGGTTTGATTCTACACTACTCCATGAGCTCTCACAGCCCCAACTCCCTCACAGGGTGTCTGTTGTAGGGAGAAGAACAGAAAGCTTTGTCAGCCACTTTGAGTCCCCTTAAATGGGCCAAAAGGTAGGAGTGCAAAAGACAACTCTTCTTCTTAATCCCTTTGGATTTCATATATATGGCCACATTCTGGAATATAGCTCAGGATAGATGCCTGCTATCTGCATGCTAATGCAGACTCTGCCAGGCCTCACCTGAGGCCTGTTCTAGCCTGCATTAGCATGTTATCCACTCTGATGTATTATGCCAACCATTCAGTTACTAAATTAAACAGTAAGGAGAATAATGGACAGACCTGTTTCATCTCTCTTTGTAACTCTTTTTTTTTAAATAGCTAACATTTTCTAAAGTTTATTAGAACTCCTCCCATAGATACTTGTCACAAAGTGCTCCCCAAAGTATATTTCCTATAGTAAAGTGACAAAAAGGTCATGCTTAAATCATGCCAAATACTTTTTATATGCCCAGATTCAAATTTGCTAGTTTTTGTTAACTGAGTGAGCTATCATATAATGCATGTAATAATAGAGTGACTGGTTCGTGCATATATCTGTTTTGAATCATTCATATAAGAGTTCTGTAATAAATGTATTTTACCTAGTAGCTAATATACCTGTAAATATTTTGTAATCTTGATTAGCTGAAAGGTATTAGTCTATATAATTCTGAATAAACTACCGTATTTTCCTGCGTATAACACGGGGTTTTAACCCAAAAAATCTTCTGAAAAGTTGGGGGTCGTCTTATACACCAGTAATACCCTCCCCCGGGTCCTGCTGGCCACAGCTGCCAGCACAAAACTGGGGTGCAGCCTAAACCGAGCCTTGGACTTGGGGAGAGACAGCAGCCTTACCTGCTAATCCCAATCATCTGGCTTGTAGCTTTCCTTCTGGCGCTGACACGAGGAAAAAACCTTGCTAAGGAGCGAAATATGAAGAATCCTGCCCTCATTTTGCTTTAGCAGAGTCTGCCCCTCTAGCATGAGATTCGTCTATGGTCCAGTAGGGGAGGGGTTGAAAGCAGAGAGGCTTTTGAAGAGAAAATGATGGCAGGATTCTTCATATTTCGCTCGGTGGAACACCCCCTCCCCTACAGGATCATAGATGAATCGCGCTAGACAGGCAGACTCCAAAGCTGCATTGCAGCCACAGATCTTTATCAGAGCAAAGTTTTTCCCTCTGTCAGCGCCAGAAGGAAAGCTACAAGCACATTCTTGGGATTAGCTGCCATCTCTCCCCAAGTCCGAGGCTCAGTTTAGGCTGCACCCCAGTTTTGCAAAATCTCAATTTTAAGTAGAAAAATTGGGGGTTGTCTTATACACCCAGTCGTGTTATATGCCGGAAAATACAGTAGGTTCTTATTTGACTTAAATATAAAGATGGTTGCAACTTCCTTCTAAGATAGGAGAGCAGTAGCTTCAAGATATGATTATATTGAACAAATTTTTGTTATATGAGAAATTAGTTCCTCCTCTCAGTTTAAGGAGTTGTCTTAAACAAAAAATAATTTGGTTGTGAAAGCAGTGATAAATAAGTAGGATGATTGCAAATTGGATACCTTTCAACTTATAGAGCACAACTGCTTTCTGCTACAACTCATAATGAATATAAAGTGTGATTTTTCTGGGAGCTTCTTTTGTCATAATGTTTGCATTTCTTCAGATATATGTATTTCTAAAGTCCCCTGGAAATATAACTGAAAGATTCTCTAAATATGTAGTAGATGAATTAAAATTCAGACACAAAAAATGAAAAAAGCAACATGTCTGGTAACAAGCACAGCCTAATCCGTATTAATCTAAAACATAATCAGAATTCTGGATTCAGCTAAAAAAAAACACTATTAGAAGCTTTTCTATTAAAAGCCATTGTCTATTAAGAGGTTCCATGTCCCTGTTACAGTACCAAATACTTTTAAAATAGCCCATTATTAATTCATTTTTATTAAATATATCCAGCTTTCACCAAGTGGTACTAATGTAGTTATCAGTTTTTGTGGCACATTCTTGTATTTTCACTTATTCTTAAAAGTGTGACGGTCTATAGTTGGAAAAATGGCACAGCCTAGTCTTTCATCTGGTTCAACAATATATAGCATTCCCATATTTAGTATAATAATTGTTGTATAAGTCCAGTGTATTTTCTAGCTTGTAATATACTATATTTTACTAGATATTTTAAAAATAGCACACAATAAAACAGCAAAGTCTTCCCACTATGGTCAGTATTGAATTTTCACACAACAGAGTAAATTTAAGACAAAATATTTTAGAATTCAAGATACTTAAGTGCACTTCATAAATATGTTGGCAATACAACCTCCTATTCTTTCTTTCCAGTCCTTCCTCATAGCCTACTGAGGTCTATTATCTGGATAGTAGTGCTAATTGCTAAAACTTATTAAATCAAAAGAAATGATAATGTTTCTTCTAATTCTGTTAAGAGCAAAATGATTTTATATTATAGGAGCAATATCTAGCAAGGTTTTTTATCTGTGGTTTACTTTTGCTTGTTCAAACATGAGTAGATGTGATTTGTGTTAATCTCCACTGTTAAGTTCTGTGATCAAAACCAGATATTTTGTCCACAAAAAGATTGTAATAATCTACCTTGCTCTTTAGACCATCTATCAAACCGAGGATCAATTAGTACACGAAGCAATAAAAACCAAGATGTATCCCACATTGCGTTTGGATCAAAGGTCCTTGGGCCACCACCATCTTCAGGCCGAAAATTCAGCACAAGAGTTTCAGGAGAGGTAAGAATCTGCACTAAATTGCCAAAAGGATAACTCCAAAGTCAACAATCAATCCATAATTTAAAATATGATAAGGAACAGTTTTAATTGTGGAAACAACACAAAAACATTGAGAAAGTATGTGCATTTACTTCAGAGATTTTCACTTTAAAACATTTTATGGTGTGTTAATTTTGAATCACTATAGTCCTTTGCATTCTATTAAAAAAGTTTTTTTTTCCCTTAAAGATTACAAAATCTGGGACGAACAGAACAAGCAGATCATGCCAAATGTCAACTTTGGAAAAAGGAAAGGAGTTAACACAAGATGCTTGCATGTCTAAGCAGTTGTCCTCACCACTTGATTTAGCTTTAGATAAAGGAAACAAAGAAAATCTTCACTACATAAATCAGGAATCTCATAACAGTGGTAAGGCATTAATGATGATAAAAACTGCAGTAGTATTGCAAGCAAACTGAGGGAGATGGACATATCAAAAAGATACAGAGAGAGATGCTGCATACTAATGTATTTTAGTGTTTAGTGTTTATATCCTACCCCTCACTCAAGAGTCCCAGACCAGGTCACAACAGTAAAAATACAATTTCTGTAACAGTTTTACATGCAATACAGTAACATATGCAAATTCTAGGGGCCTGTGGGCCAAGAGGGGTGCTTGGAAAGGACTATAGATGTAGTGAGTATAACATGAGCAAATGACTATACACTGGAGCAACTGTGTTATAGTATCCAATGAGGAGTTGAATCCATTTGGAATAGTACTCATAATGCAATAAAATTCACCATTCATAGAAGTGGAAAATTAAGTCCAGCATGCTCACATTTGATCTAAAAATGAGGACTTCTCAAAATTGTGAAGATTGGTGAAATGAAAATTCAGAGGGAAGGGCAAAAGCACAACCTGTCCTGTCTCCAGCCAGCAAGGTCCAGAAGCAAACATACATACACAGGCTTGGTAGCAGCAAGAGACCATACCAAAGTACAATTCCTTAGGGGCTAACACGTTGTCAAAGAATTCCACAGTCAAAAGGTATCAGAGAGGCAGAAGGGTCAGTCATTAATCACAAAGCAAGGTCACGGATTCCAAGATTTATGGTCTTTGTCTGCAACAACTCTGGGCCAAATATGAGGCTTTAAATAGAGGAAGCAGGGTCACATCTCTTTTGTTGTAGATGGCATAATCTTTCTTATTTGAGCAGTTGTGGTCTTGTCTCAAGACCTGTGAAGAAGGGCGTTGGCCGGCTTCTTGCTTGGACTCTGAGCTGCTGTCAGTTTGAGCTATAGACTCAGCTTTCCCACTTGCCTCTTGTGTCAGGCATTCCTCATTGTGTCTTGCCGGGCAGCCTGCCTCAGCTGCCTCAGCTTGGCTGGGCATTGCAACTTCTCCTTCATTGTTGGAAGAAGGGAGACTGATAAGAAGAGGCCTGACACAACCCCACCAAAAAACATAACTGATATTCAAAAATCACAATAATATCAGTTCAATTATAAGGCATTTCCATTTTAAAAAATTATTATTTAGAAAAAAAGGTGGTGCCAGAACCAAGAGGTTTCTACACGGTTTCTATGCAATCTGTCCTAAGGCTGGGATGAAGTGCTGTAGGTCACGATACCACCTGCATGATAATGGCTATTCCAGCCCAGCCCTCACACTAGCCCCACAGCTTATGTGACTTTCAGAGCCAGTCTCTGGAGCTCCATTTCAGCATCCAGATTTCCATCCAATGGAACACTGGTGGGCCTGATAAATCAGGTTCAACAGAGATATGATTCTTGGCCCTCCAGATCAGAAATATACTCCATCTGCTGTAGTTGGACCACACTAGTGGTGGATGGGTTATAATATGCAGAATGAGGCCCTTGGCATACTTGGTGGTAGAGAACCTTAGCAGTGCAGAAAGTCCCTAACATTTCCAAGAGACCTATTAGGGATAAGGGAAAAATATTATACACTTTTGGCTTGGTTTGGGGAAGGAGATTGTTGGAAAAATATGACAGTGGTGGTACATGCCCTTGGCATATGGCTTGCGTACAGTTGTGCAAACTGGGGGGATAATAATTCAGTCAGTTGTCAATCACCGGGAATGAGACTGAACAAATCAAATCATGCAAATATTTTAGCCATACTCTGAAAGGGTGGTTCCAAGTGTGACTGTTAAAATGCTGCAAGCTAAAAATAGAATCAGATGTTCTAGGAGTAATAAAGTCTTCCATTGTCCCATCCCTTGAAACTGTTTCATAGAATCATAGAGTTGGAAGGGATCTCTAGGGTCATCGAGTCCAACACCCTGCTCGATGCAGGATTTCCTGAACAGTCCCAGACAGATGTAGATCCAACCACTGCTTGAAGACCTCCAGGAGACCTCACTACCTCCCATGGCAACCTGTTCCGTTGACTGATTGCCCTCACTGTCAGGAAATTTTTCCTAATATCCAATCTGTATTGACTCCCTTGAAGTTTCATAACATTGTTTTTAGCCCTTCCCTCTTGCGTAAGTGAGAATAGGGACAATCCCTGTTCCTGTTTACAGAAAATTTCTCTTCTTCATAAATGAAGTCTGAAGTAGTTGGCAGGAGGAGGGAGTTCTGATCAAGAAACTCCATCTTAAAATGCTGTGGCTTTTCAAGATAACATCCTAAGGTTCAAACACCCATAGAGCCTCACAATTCAGAGGCTTTAGATACACATACCTGTGTGTCTGCGGTTTAGCAGCACATGTTTTTCTGTAACGTTGGTAACACTGCAGGATATTTCTTTTCAGTTTAGCATTTAACCTATGGGGAAAAAACACTGAAACATTTTCAAGTATTTGACAAACTATTGCATGGATTATAGAGCAAATATGTTTTCTGTGCTCCAGAGATGAGCAAGATTTAGGATAAAGATTGGGAAGAATTTCTTGACAGCGTGTGTTCTTTAAATATGTTAATGACTGAACTTGGAAATTGTTAGACAAATGTTCGAATATTAGACAGCATATTAGACAAATGTTCGAATATTAGATAGCATATTAGACAAATGCTCAAATATTAGGAGGCATATTGTAATAGCCAAAAAAAATGGAGTAAGCGGGGACTTGAACTAGACAACCTCTCAAGTCTCTTCC
The DNA here is from genome assembly GCA_014337955.1 of Aspidoscelis marmoratus. NCBI lineage: Eukaryota > Metazoa > Chordata > Lepidosauria > Squamata > Teiidae > Aspidoscelis > Aspidoscelis marmoratus. The sequence goes on along the minus strand of MTQE01001141.1, from coordinate 5,237,477 downwards.
AGTTCTCTTATTCTAAACCCTGAGGAGCAAGTTTAGAGCTGTGAGGCCCCAAATCATTAGTGAATACGTTGGTTTAAACTGTGATATCTTAAGCCTAAGTATAGTGCTCTCCTATTTTGCATCTTTACATTTAGCTCTAAGGGCCTTTCTGCACTTGCTGGAATTCTTGGCCCTTCTGCGTGTTAGTGCAGAATGCAAGAGCACCCATCCCACTGTTAGTATGCTCTGCACAGGATGTTGAGATCTAACAGTGAACTAGTCGAGGTTAATCCAGATCATGGAAGGTGTGCAGGAGAGGGACCCATTTTGGCCATACTTTATTGTGTTGCTGAAATGGGTTTCTCAAGGGTTCCAAGGCCAGGAGCTTTCCTTCTGGGCTATCAGTGCTCACAAAGACCGGCTCTGAAGCTCATGTGATCTCAGGGCCAGTGTAGAGTTTAGTCAGGAACACACTGTGGCTGTGCAGATGGTATTTTTCTTGTCAAAGGGCAATCTAGCCCAGCCATGGGACTGATTGTATGATCTGAAAGACCTCTTCCAGATCAATAATGGTACACTGAAAAAGGCCCTTACAGAACTTTTGATGCTATGTTCTGATATTCAGCGTAGAGTTGTTATTTCTATATGCACAGAAATGCATCATATGTTTGAATTAGTTTATCTGAGATAAATGTGCCCACACAGAGACACTATAAAACAGGACACATTGTGGTTCTCTGAGTCTCTTCCAAACGGTCCCTCCATTTCTCTGACCTGTTAAACATTCTCAGGCTTCAGCCAACAAAACTTTACTTTCTAAGTGGCAGATCTTCTTTCCAGCTTCTTCCCTTTTGTGGAACCTGCAGGCTTACCAGTAGAAGCCACCATCTCTCGGTACTTGAAGCTATATTATCACATTATTAGTGCCTAGGGAGCCAGACACACAAGACAGGAAGTTAAAAGTTATATGTATATAGATACCATATATAACATAAATTATTTAAACCTATGTATGCCAGTGTAATGTCCAACAAAAGATGGAAGGACTAGAAACAGTAGTATGAAACTTCAAGGGAGTCAATACAGATCATATATTAGAAAAAACTTCCTGACAGTAAGGGTGATCAGTAGATGGAATAGGTTGCCACAGGAGGTAGTGAGCTCCCTTTCACTGGAAGTCTTCAAGCAGAGGTTGGACAGACATCTGTCTGGGATGGGTTAGGAAATCCCGCATTGAGCAGGGGGTTGAACCTAGAGGTGCCTTCCAACTCTATAGTTCTATGATTCTATGAAAAGTCACTGCATTGTAGTAACACAGTATTAAATAAAATGAATAAATAAAATGAAAATACATGTATATAGTAGCCTAATCTTCTAAAACTGCTTCACAAACCCAAAAGGAAGTCCTATGCATTTGGAGTGATATTGTTTCCAATATCATTGTTGTGCGCTCTAATTCATTCCAACCAGAAAGTTAATTTCTTCTGACTGTGCAATTTAATTTTATAATTTGAAGTCACACCCTTCTTTCCAAAGAATTGAGAATAGTCACCGCAAAAGGATATTAGAAGAGTAATCACCCAAAAGCCCTAAGATAGTGGAATAGCACAAATATTATGTACTTTAACATCTCTGCTCTTCCAGAGTAAGGGAATAAATCTCTGTGTTTCAAGGGATTCTAAACCAATTCACATAAATGTCTGCACTGCAGGGATTATGAAAATCAAACACCCTGCAACAGAATTTGCTTCACAGCATTGATAAAGATTTGCAGGATTAAACAAAGACTACCACTGCAGTGCATATAAATAAAGAACTCCCTTGCTTTCATGATTAAAGAGAAGGAACTAAAAATAAATTATTCTTGTAAGCCCTTATTAAATTTAAGCACCAAAAGTACGCAGTTGTCAAGGATGGTGAAACTTTTTACTTGTCCTAGTTAGTTACTGATGTATGTCTTTCATACTTTTGCATTCAGTATCTCTCTAGAGCAGGTTTCATTTCATTTTAAAAACTAAAAAGTAAGAGGTTAGCATGCTATGCAGTTTGTCTTCTGGATAATGGAAGAGCTGCTTAATCAACAGACAGATGTCTGTGACTGCCAATCAAACTTGTATTACCACATTGTTAGTGCCTAGGTAGCATGGGCATTCTTACAGTGACTTAACTCTGGCAGGATCCACATGGTGCCATAAGATGGCAAAACCCTGCTTTTCCTTGCTGCACTGAGTGCACCAGTGAATGTGGTATCTGCATGAACTTGTACTTGTCCTGCTGCCATTTTAAGCACCCCTGAGAGTACTTGAACTGCTGAACAGGAGAAAGGGTTGTGAAAGCTCTTCCTCCCACTTGCTCTTGGCAGCCGTACTGTTGCCTCTCAACATATCTGTGATACCCCTGTTTATCAAGATCAGGTTGTGGAACAAATATTTCCCTTGTTGCAATCCTGATGACTGGGGGCAGAAAGCAGCAGGCAATGTGCAGTCAGGACACTACCATGTCAAGAGGATTATTACTACTGGTCTTGCGGTTACAGTGTCAGATTCTTATCTGGTAGTCTCCCGCTTCGAGTCTGCATTTCTCCCTGGAGCCATCTGGATGGCTTTGGGCTAGTCACAGCTCTCTTTCTGAGCTCCCTCAGCCCCACCTATCTTACAGGGTGTCTGCTGGGGTGAGGGGCAGAAGAAAGCTTTGAAAGCTGACAAAAGTGGAGTATAAACATCTCCTCCTCTTCTTCTCTTAATTCTCAGGGAAAAGATTGCTTCTCCCTCCTTTGCAGATCTTATTTCAGTAATGGTATGAAATGTTCCAGTTCTGTGAGGCAGGAATGGTTAAGAAGGTCATGCCAACTGACCATCATGGGTCCTTCTTCCAGTGCCCCAGGAGAGCCTTTAAACCCCCAAAGTTTCATTATTGTAGTTAGTCTAGCAATGCCTTGTCTGCATCCAACCCCAAATTTTGGAGTATCCAGCACTGGGTCTTACTCAGTTTCTACACGTTTTTAAACTATTTGGCTCACGAATTTGGCAGCCACACACATGGATCAGATCACCCTCTCCAGCCTCAAATACAAAATGGAGGCTCAGCAACACGGCATTCTAGCCACGGCTGAACTTCTTTGGAATTGGGACCCTGGAAATTGGGAGCCAGGCTGAGTTACAGTGAATTAGTAGGAGCCTATAAACTAAGGTTGAACACAGTTTGTCAAACATGCAGTAACAAAATTGTGCTGATGGAAATCAAAGGTCTGACTGTATTGCCATGAACAAATAACTGCTACAGCCATACAACCCATTGCATGATTACAGGTCCAAGTAGGTTTCTTTCAGCTTGTTCCGGTATTTTGCAAGTTAGAAAGCACTAAGATTTGGCTTGCTCTGGGGATTCTGTTGCTGGAGTGGTAACCAGTAGGCATGTGCCCAAATGGTTTTTTGTGTTTGATTGTATTTGAATGTGAGGAAACTGGCATTCATTCAAATAGAGCCCCTTTGAATGTGGTAGGAATCGAATTTGATATGAATGTTCTCCAAATGCTAATCAAATCCAGTTCGAATCCCTGCTGCCGGTCATGCCTACAAATTTCCTACGAATCCCCTATCACTCTGCTCTGAATGCATCAAATCTGCTCTGAATCCACTTTGAATCTGCTGCAAATGTGACTGAACAGCCCTTTTCCTGCCTCCCCAGGTTTGCAAGTGTAATGAAGCTTCGTACAAATAAATAGAAGCATTCAATTTGCATTTGAATGTCAATCTTCAAATGTACTAACATTTGATCTTAATTCAAATGTCAGAATGAATTCATGTGAATTTTGAAAGCAAGAAATATTCATGCACATCTCTAGTAGCCAGGCTGAAGTCAGGGCAAGAAAATACAGTAACAATAAATGATGGGAAATTAGGAAGAAAGCCTTGTGAGTGCTTCAGCATTGCTAAGGTCAGAGAAGTCAGGAAAGGGATCAAGAGGATTTAGTAACAGTCGTGGAACTGAATAATATATGGCTTAGTTATGATTTTCATCTTGGATTGATCTTGATCCAAAGAATATCCACATTGTTTTGTGTTAAAGTCTTTTCCAATTTAGAATTGGGATTCTTTATCCTGGTGACAGTAAAAGGATAAATGTGTCTTCCCTAGCAGGTGTGCAATACGATTACAAAAGGAAAATTGTTTTGGGGCAAAAGAAAAAATAAAATGAATCAATATTGTTTATTGTTTGTCAGTCTTATTTATGCAATGTTGAAACCTTCATTAAAATGTTAGGCTGTAATTAGAAGCTTCAACACAAATCTGGCTCTGCAGAGAAACTAATTAGACATTTAGGTGATCATTCTTGTATTTATCTTGTTTTCTGCAGTACAATGATTGCACAGTAATTTACATATTTTTCCTACGAAGGTACATGAAATTATTCATTACAATTGATATGGAAACATTTGATTCACCCTCCCATGGAAAAATTCCAGAATATTTTGCAGCAAAGAGATAATAGGATTTAAATGCTCATTGTGTTCAGTACAGGTCACAAAACTATAGGATTATGCAATATGTGCGAAATGCCATTTGGATATCCAATATGCTATTTTTGCCCTACATGTTTATGGTACCAAGTTAAGAATGACATACTCTTTCTCAGGTATTTGCTTAAAAGGCATACAGTATTTGTTTTAACATTAAAGCTGGTGCAAAAACAATATCCTCTTTAGCACTGAAGTGCTGAGTTAGTTTAGAGATGACTATCATCACTAGAATCCACCACAACTTCAGACCAAGCCTTTTTTTAGATCTGAAGATCATGCTAAGGACAAAACTGCACAGCATGAGAGAGATTACTACTTTTCCTTCTCTGTAACGTATAACACTATTTATTCCATTATATAATTTTATCATGCCTTTATTCATTTTCCATGGACTGCCACTGTGCAGTGGTAATTACAACCTGGTTACTATTAAGAGTATCCACTGTAGAACAGGATAAGTCAATGTAAAGATTGAAACAAATCAGGTTTTCTAAATCTTTACAAATGTTACATTAATAAATATCAAAACACTGATACCTATGAAAGATACAGGTTATGGAAACAATGAGTATCTGCCCCAAACTACCCCACCTCACCTCAACTCACCCTCCCTTAAAGACCAGTGAAAAACTTCTTGCCTTTCACTACAAGAACAACAGGAGAAAGAGTTTATGTTGAAACCTAGGAGATCTAAAGGAGCCCAGGGGGAATTGCTGACGTTTCGGCACCCCCATCTGAAAGAAAAGAAAAGAAAAACTGTGAGAAAGTTCTAGTCTCTAGAACTGGATTGTGGAAGGCTGGCCTTTTCTGCACTGGGCCTTATTCTGGATTATATCTTGAAATAGGACACTGCTGCCTGTATGCTAATGCTGACTATGCCAGGCCCTGGGAATATAAGCCACACTAAAGCCCAGTACAGAAAGGACCCTTGTTAATTATAGGTAAGGAAAACATGAAGGTAATAAAATTGCAAGTAGCAGAAGCTCACTGTACAAATTGAAAGGGCTTCTTTTCAGTGGCCAATCCCTCTGTTGTTTACTATATTCTAAACAGTGAAGTACTTGCTAGACTCTTAGTCTACTCCTGATTTAGTGGATACTTAAGCAGTATTATAATGCAACTTCTATATTAACATATTGCACTTTGAATCTATTTTTAAAATGTCCTGGCCATATTTGTTTATGGAGCTAATGATTTCCAAGCTCCAGTGACCAAAATATGCAGTGCTGCACCTGATGAAAGTAGGGAAATGGTTCACTCTTGAATGGATATTTTATCCCTTAGATGTTGTATGAGATCTTCCCCTCAATCAATCATGTTGGCATTTCTCCCAAAATGATTTCAAACAATAAAACATAAGAGAATTTTTTTCCTGGTGTTTTTCTGGCCGCATCAGTCTTGAAATTCATTTTATTGGCTTCATGTTTGTTTTAAAACAAATTAAGTTTTATTCTTCAGGGGAAGTTGGTAAAATGTGTTCATCAATACTTTTTTTTCTATTTCCACCTTTTTATACAGAAGACTATAGAGGGATTCAAATATAAATCAGAAATAAGGTTGGAATAAAAATAGAGGCTTAAATATTTGAGGCACAAATTGCCTTGGAAAGGAAAGGTATATTTTTTAATCTTTACGAAATCAGGCATAGAAATAAGGCCAATCTGTGCCTATTGCAGCAATGAGATACAATACAAAAGTGGGATGCACAAGTAAAGGAACACATTTAGATGTATAAGAAAAGGTTTGAAATTTACAGTGTGTAAAGTCAGTCAAAAATCAGCATGTATCTTCTTAAGAGCATAAAACAACTGAAGTTATTGTAGAATGACTACACAAAATATACATGCAAGGAAATATGCTGTTTTGTTTTGATGTCTTTTACTATGTGAAATATACTGCAGTAGTTTTTACTGCACACTATATATTCTGTTAGGTGAATAACTGCCAATTTTTCTTATGGATAAAATGAGATCTCTGCATGTTAAAACCATGTTATACTAGTGACAAAATTCTAGTGTCAATTTCAGCACTCAGCAATACAGCTGTGAAGCAGAAAACAAAAACAGACTTATGGGGTACATCCCATACTTTTTTATATAAAAGTCAAAAGCTGCCTAGGGTAGTAAATATGACACAAATGCTTTTCTATTCCACATCTAATGAACACTAAAAGTTAGAAAATACACTTCCCAGGTGCATTTTGGAACCCCACTAACACAAACTACCACCTTTAAGCCTCTTTTGAGATAGTTTTGTTAAATACATGTCTGCCCTGACCTCCCTCATCTTGAAATTGATAAATAGGCTTTTCATCCCTGTCACAAAGACCAGCATTTTTATTGTATTAAAAATGGTTCTCAACAGTTTATAGAACACTAATGCAGGAATATAAGGCATCAGAGGTTATTAGGCATTTTAATAATATATATATACAAAATGAAATTTTGATATGGGCACTATGAGCAAAAGCATTATTTAAAATTATATTTAATTTTGATTGAAAATCTGTATTATTGTGGATAATATTTGTAACTCAGGGTTGTAGTATTTCATCACAGAATATTCTCCAAGCTTGATCTTTTTCTTTGCAGATGTTTCACCACCAGGCTGGCTCAGAGAACATTGAACTATGAAATAAAGCTACATAGCTATCTGAAATATTTTCAAATGTATTTAGGAGAGGGAAAGATGTTTACAATGTCCAAGGTGAAGTTGATATGGAAAACAGACAGTAAGTGAAAGGGCCTCAACAGGGCCTTTCCGCCCTTTCAAAAAGGATAGTTCTAACTGGATCTTGGGGAACACACCATTCCCCATGGGTTCAGATGCCTCACGCTGGGTTTTATCTCCTATCATCTGCTTGGCCGAATGGAGAAATTTCACCACTAGGTGGTGCCTCCTCTTCTAAGCCTTGCTGAAAGCTGTTATTCCCAGTCTGTCTTATTCATTTGGCTGAACAACATCAGGCTGATGGAGCAGCTCTCTTTTTCTGGTAAGTGTTGGTCTTAGTTGATGAGGTTCCCCCCCTGATCACAGGGGGGCTGCCTATTCTCTGGGTTCCCCCCTCTGTTACTAGGAGGCTACCTGCCCCCGAATTTCTACCACTGCTACCTGTCTTATTAACAGCCGTCTCTGGTGCACGTTGCTTATTTAAGTGGCCTGCCTCAGGAGAAAATATACTTTTCTTTATCCTGGTGAGTGGAGAGCTTGATCATGTAGTGTATGGGGGTTGGGGTCCTCCATAGGTGCTCCTCCCTGTCCTCTGATCTTGTGGAAATGGTCTTATTCACATTGTAAAATAACAGGTGGGTCCTTCCCCCCCCCATCTTGGTATTCAAGGTGAGAGATTCAAGTTCTTATAATCCCCTCCAGAGCTATAGAGTCCTCCTGAGGGGGTCTAGTTGGAGCAGCAGCACTTATTGCAGGCTTGTGCCCGCTGTTTTCGTGTTCCACCAGACCGCCGAAGCCGTGGTGAGATAGAATGGCCTTCGAGGGGGCCATTCATATTGCACCCGCCATTGTGAGGCTCGGCAGAGCTGCAGGTGGTGTGAGAATCACAGAGAGACAGGATGGTCTTGCCGGGTGGTGGAAAGCATTGTGCCCGCCTTCTTGAGGCTCAGTCAAGCAGCGGGTAGCAGGAAAGCCTTCTAACCTGCCTTTTGTTGTATGGTCGCTACTATGTGGCCTCAGTAAGCCCTATTAACTGGCACCTGCCATTTTGTGCCTCACAAAGCATATAAGCTGTGCCAGACCATCTCTTGATTTTTAGGGCTGTAGTGAAGACGGCCCTGCAGACCTCAGTTTCCCCCCATCCATGTCTTAAGTGGTCTGGGGCGGAGGCTTTATAGGGGTGATAGCCTTTTAATTTGCTCAAAGGACTTGATTGTACTTTCCCCCCCTTTACTCAGGCTCGAAGCTCGCCCTTCATAATTGCTCATAGAGCCTATTGGTGACACTGCTGTGTTAGAAGGGGCTGCAGAGGCACCAAAGCTGCAGAAGATGAAGTCAAGTCCTTCTAAGATTAAAGGGATGAGTCAGAAAGGAACTTCATCCAATTTAGTGTCGGATCTCTCAGCAGTCAGGCTGCAGCCAAAGGCAATCCATCACCATCCTCAGCGGTGAATGCCATGCCAGGGCCTTCGGGGGTCCAGGCCCCCTTAGTTCATCCTCTTGCACAAGTCCTTCCAGATATTGCAGGGTTGGCTGCAACTTTGAAGGAGTCAATAATGTCAGATTTGTTATCTTCATTCAAGGCCGCTGGCATCCTTTCTCAAGCCTCAAAGAAATGAAAAAAGAAGTGCAGAAGGCATTCTTCCTCTTCCTCTTCTCCTTCCCTTTCTCTTCTTCCAGAGAATCACCCAGGAAGAAGAAGAAGAGCAGCAAGAGGGTGACATCTAGTGTCTCTAAAAATGCCAAAGCTAGCTGTTTTTTCTGCAGAGCAGGTGGCTACCTGAGTCCCCTCTGCTGCACCTCGTCCTACTTTGGCTGGTTGACTCAAGCAAGAAAGGGACTGCTCAGCTTAAGTTGAAATCTGCTTCTTCAGAGCTTGGCCCTATTCTGTCTGATGAGTCTGAATTTTTGCAGTCGGAGGTTCCGGAGCGGGGGGAACTGGAAGATACCCAGTCTGAGCACACAGTGCAAGGTCTGGTCACCTCAAGACTTCTCTCTCAGGATGAGCTTAGCCTGGCGTTTGATCAGACTGCAGAGACACTCACCCTATCCTTGCCTTCTCATGTTAAGGAGGAGGTCTCTATGGAACCTGCCAATCTGATGTGGACCCTGCCCGTTGAAGACAAGGTCCTTCCTATGCTTCCTTGGTCCTGAAAGAATGGTGAGAACCAACCAATGCCAGAAGGTTGCCCATGGTGTTCAGAAGGATGCTTCTGCCACAAGATCATACATACAGCATGTGGGCAGTGCCTGCATGGATGCCGCGATTACTCATCTTGTGTCTAAACAGGTGGTCCCCAGGGACTCAGAATCAATTCTGCAAGACCCTTTGGATCGGAAGATGGAATCAATGCTCCAGAAGGCTTTTAAGGCGGAGGCGCTCCTTCTTCAAGCAACTTCAGCTGGGTCGCTGGTGTCTAGAGCTGCCCTGAAATGGACAGATGACCTGCCAATGGATCCATCTTTGTTGGAGGTGGCTAGAGATGGGATTACAGTGATCAGAAGAAATCTGGCCTTGGTGGTGGATCTCACTGTCAATTCCCTCCAGTTAGCAGCTTGAGTGTCTGGGCTTTCCACTGCAGCTCACCAGGCTTTATGGTTAAAAAACTGGAACATTAATTTAACCTCTAAAAACCAAGTTATCGCCGTTCCTTTCAAGGGCAAGAGCCTCTTTGGTGAGGACTGCCTAAAGGACATCCTTATCAAGTCAAAAGATGAAAAGATGAAAAGAAAGTAATGCCTGTTTTGACCCCACGTTCATCCTCCTCTTCCAGGGGCATGTCCTCTTTTCAGTTCTTTAGACGGCCTCAATGGGAAAGGCAGCCCTTTCATTCATGGCCCCCCAGAGGTAGAGTGGCCTGGGGGCCCCCTTTTCCAGCTAACAGAGAACCATTTGGTAGAGGTGGAGGCAGATTTAATAAGTTCAACAAGTCCTCCAATCCTCCCCATTGAGGCAGGGAGTACAAAAGTGGAAGGCAGGTTGTTGGTCTTTACAGCCCAGTGGGAGTTGTGCGGATCCTTGGTTTCTTCAAGTTGTTCAGGTTGTCTGTTCACTTGAGTTTATTTCTACAGTTCCATCAAGGTTTGTTCTTTCCACTCTGCACACAGACCCTCTGCTCCCCTCTGGTCCTGGAGCAAGTTGTGCAGGAGTTGTTAGATCTAGGGCCTGTTGAGCCTGTCCCTGCGGAGGAGGAGGGCCTTGGGTTCTACTATGTTCTGTTCCTTGTCCCCAAGAGATCACATGAATGGAGGTCAATTTTGGACCTTAACTTTCTGAATAATTTTTTTATCGGCTGACCGTTTCAAGATGGAAACTCTCACTTATATCTGGGGGGCAATCAGGCAAGGGGATTTTCTTGCCTTTCTGGATCTGAGGCATTCATATTTCCATGTGTTAATGGCCCCATCGGCTAGACCATTTCTAGAGTTTGTCCTGAGAGGGCACCACTTCCAGTATTGCATACTACCAATTGGCCTCTGTACAGCTCCAAGAGTCTTCACCAAGGTCCTCTCAGTTCTAGTCTCGAACCTAAAGCTCCAGGGAGTTGAGGTCTTTGCCTACCTAGATGATGTTCTCTGCAAAGCTCGATCTTACCCTTTGGCTGTTGGAGATGTTCAGGAGACTTCCTAAATGACTTAGTTCTATTATAGAACAGAATCGCCCTGTGAATATCTAGAAAAGAGTTATCTTTTCCCTGGTCATACTATTACCCATTTGGGGGCCTACTTTGATTCAGGCTCATTCCTGATTGCCCCTAGCCAGGAGAGGGTCCATGCCCTGATCTCCTTGGCTAAAGAGGTTTGGGGGTCAGCTAGGGTTAAAGTTTCCAAGCTGGCATCTCTGTTAGGAAAGATGGTCTCGGTGATAGACTTGGTGCCCTGGGCTAATTTTCACCTATACCCCTTGCAATGGTTTCCTAGGCCATTCCCTAGCATCATTATGTTGGGGGGAAGCTAAGGTTTTCCCATACCTTGAGGTCCATTCCTCCCTTACATGGTGGATGGACAGACAACTTTTGTCTAAGGGCTGTTTCATGAGTTTCATGGACAGAGGGAAACAGGCTAGGGAGCCCACTGTCTCAGTCACACGGCTCAGGGGACTTGGTTCCCTGAGGAGGAGGCCCATCAAATAAATCGGCTAGAGCTCAGGGCAATCTATCTTGCCCTGAAACAGCTCCTCCCTTAGTCAAAGGGAAACACATCTTAGTTCTCACAGATATCACCTCCAAAGCCCATGTGGTTAGACAGGGAGGTTCCAGATCAAAGTATTTGATGTCTTTGTCTTCTGAGCACTTTGTCGGGGCAGAGACCCACTTACTGTCCATTTGTGTCTTCCACATACAGGGGTCCCTGAATTCTTGGGTGGACTCCCTAAGCTGGAAGGCTCTGCCATATCCCGTCCGTAAGTATGGGGTGTTTTTTTCTTGGAATTGGGGTTGTTTCTCTCCCTAGTGTAGTTTGGGTACATCCCAGCGTAAGGAGTCTGAGCCCATGAAGAATGGAATGTTGTCTACTTACATGAGCATTCATTCTTATGGGTTCAGACGACTCACGACACACCCTAATATTTTGTCTGTTTTTGCTTTGTCTGTTCTTTTCTAGGCTCCCTCAGCTGACGTTGTTGTAAATACTCCTCGATTGACTGGGAATGACAGATCTCAGAAAGACTTAGAAGAGGAGGCACCACCTAGTGGCAAAATTTCTTCGTTCGGCCAAGCAGATAATAGAGGATAAACCCCAGCATGAGTCACCTGAACCCATAAGAATGAACACTCATGTAAGTAGACAACGTTCCATACTTGCCATAATTCATCTCAACTGTCCCCAAGGTGACCAGAGCCATTCCTTCGCCTTTCCTACTGTGGACAGCTTTAAAACTTTCCCCAAACTGTCCTGTGGCATGGAGAACAGTATTTCTGTACAGCTTCTGGTGTTTAGAGATAAGGGGCCTTTAGGTTTGAACATTCAAGGGCTGCACCTCAAAGCTTGCCCTGTCCTCATGTACTGGATGCAACATGCCCTCACCCAATCACAGCAAGGGTGGGTAAGACATCTGACATCAGGACATCCCACCAGAGCAACTGTAGGGAGGCTTGCCATCCTCACTGATAAAGAGGCTGGACAAAAGGGAACCATTCTAGCGCTCAGCTTGTGGATGACCCCAGCCATTTCTAGTGTGAACCAGCCAGCAATTGTCTACAGAGACAGTTCTCAACAGGTAAGGGCAAATTTGACCAAATTCTAGTAGATATGACTCGGAGAAAGGAAAATAACATGTTTTGCACAAAGAATGTACAAGCACACTTCTGTATCTCAGTCTACCAGGATATAACAGCTCTAGGAAAGATCACGGAAATGCTTTTTAAAAACCCACTGTCAGAGCAGATACCCATGGTGTAGATTTATCTGTTATCACTTTGTGTAACCCAGATACCTACATCCTGCTAATGTAAATGATAGTGTTCATTTTAATGACTTTTGATGGTCTCCATGAGAGACAACATCTGCTTCATATTTTTCATAAAGTAGATTTATATGGGAACATTTAGCATTCTGTTTTGGTTTGTCTTAACTGTAGATGAATGGATACTTCCTGACAAAGAGAGTTCTCACCTGTGTTCCAGCAATTCATTGTTAATGGCTCGTGAAACTTCTTGTGACTTTTTTACCTCACCCCTGAGTGATGACCAACCATGTGAAAACAAAGAAGAAGTCAAAGAGCAGCATGAGAATATTTTTACCTATTCTTCAAAACCTAGATCAGCACCTCATGGCCGGTCCTTGAACCTTTCATTAGAAAGCTGCAACTTTTCTCGGGATTCAAAAGAAGAGATCAACGGGACTTTGCAAGCAGCTCAATTGGAAGATGACTTCTTTGGAAATGAAAGCAATGAAAAGGTAAATTTAGTTTAGTTTTGTTTTTTAAATAATTGCTTTGTGATAGCCTATAATAAGCATGGCAGAAATGGCAACCTGATTTTGGTTTTTTAATTGCTTATTTTTATAGATTGAGGTTTTCCCTAGTTCCTTTCTCAATAAATGATACCTGATTCACTTTTGTGGTAGTGTGAACTGTAGTGCCTTTATGTGTGTATGTACATAGGTAGGTAGGTAAGTACATAAGTAAGTATGTATGTACTTATATATTTATACAATATACATATATATATTTGTGTTTGTGTTGCACCTTATACTCTAAGGTCTCAGGGGTTACAGTAAAACCAGATCAATGAGGGCCTGTTAAAATTTGATTAAACCCAAAGCTAAGAACTGGGGGGAGCTAGCACTGATCCAGCAATTTGATCTTGTGGTTAGAGTGTTGGATTCTTATCTGGTAATTTCCTGGTTCAATTCCGCACTTTTGCACAAAGCGAGCTAGATGGCCTTGGGCTAGTGACAGCTCTCTTTCTGAGGTTCCACAGTCGCACCTACCTCACAGGGTATCTGTTGTGGAGAGAAGAATAGAAGTTCCACAACTTGGGACCTATCTATGAGGAAGAAGGCACTTTTTTGATATTTGGGGCCTAAGTTGTTTAGGGTTTTCTCAGTCAATGTTAGACCCTTGATTTGAGCTCAGCATCCAGTGAAGTTTTTATAAGATTGGTGTGATGTGCAGCTGCATACTGCAGTGGTTACATCTACTGAAACTACTTCAAGGGAAGCTCTACACAGTGTGCATTGTAGCAGTCTAGTACGGAAGTAAAGAACGTAAGAGGAGCCCTGCTGTATCAGACCAAAGCCGATCTAGTCCAGCATATTGTCTTACCCAGTGATTCACCAGTTGCTTCTGGGCATGCTGAACCAGAAGACAAAGGCAAAACATTCACATGCTCTTGGCTCCCTGCAAATGGCCTATAGAGGCACCCTGCCTATCTGTCCAACCTGGAAGCAAAATCTATGCATCCATTCTAGTAGCCATTGATACACCTGTCCTCCATGAACTTGTCTAACTCTTTCTTACAGCCATCTAAGCTAGCTGCTGTCATCACCTGTTTTGGTAGTAAGTTCCATAGATCAATGACCTTCTGGGTAAAAAAATACTTCCCCTTGTCAGTCCTAAATCTCCTGCCTATCAGCTTCTTAGAGTGCCTCCTGGTTCTAGAGTTGTGCAATAAAGATTTTTTTTCTCTATCCTTGTTTTCTATGCCATGCATGATTTTATTACTTCAGTCAGGCCATCTCTTTAAACACCATCTTTCAAGGCTGAAGAGGCCTTAACATTGCAGCCTAATTTTGTAAGGAAAGTGTTCCAGCCCCTTGATCATTCTGGTTGCTCTTTTTTGCTCCAGATTGGCTTTTAAGAAACATGTTAAAATGTTGCATCTCTTAGAACAATAGAGTCATCCTGGAACAAGTTCATCCTCAAAACCATATACAGTATATAGTACAACTCTGTTGTTCTTTTGGAGTTTGTAGATGAAAAAGAGCCCTTGACTTCTAACCAAAAAAGGAAAAAGTGTACCTAACAAGATGTGCTCCTTTGCGTAAATAACATAGCTAGGGTGCTTCCAGTCCATGAGAGAAAATTGTGATATCAGGGCCATAGTCACACCTTCATTTTAATCCTTCTTCACTTTAATCCATATTCGGATCTTCACTTTAATCCATGGGTGTTTTTCTACCACAGCCCTTAGATCCGGATTTGTTTCCACCCAATTTGTTTCCACAGGAGGTGTAGCACCCATTAGCAATGGGTGCTAACCACCCTGCTGTGGAAACACCTTTGCACGTGTTTTGGGAGAACAGGGGGTGCAATCTCCGAAGTCCCTCCGAAATCCCTCGAAAGTTGCCTTCGAAGGTTAGCAAAGGCTCCGAAGTCCCTCCAAAGACACCTTCGGAGATTAGCAAAGACTCCGAAGACAAACCCCTTGTGAGAGCCTGCATATGAATTAGCTCTTTGTGAGCAGGGATGAGTCAGCCTCATTAAATATGTACCTCTTTCTATGCCTAAAGGTACCAGTCCACTTTGATCTCCCTTTGTTATCGGAGGTTAGTCTTCGGAGCCTGTGCTAATCTTCGAAGTTGCCTTCGGAGGGACTTCGGAGCCTTTGCTGATCTCTGAAGACAACTTCAAAGTAACTTCGAAATGGGTTTGAAATGATTTCAAAATGATTTCGAAACCTATGTTTTGGGGCTCCCCCCCAAGTGTGCCCCCTCCCCCTAGCTTCCTCTAGACCCCATTGCCAAACAGGCTCCCTTTAATCTGGATTTTCTGGCTGTAGACCCCATTGTAGACCCCATTAATGGGGTCTACAGAAAATCTGGATTAAAGGCTGAGATGTACCCATATGATCCGGGTTTCCTCAGTGGCGGTGGAAACAAATGTGTTCCAAATGGGTGCCGTGGTGGAAATGGGATCATCTAGCTCACACCCAAATGGGTCCTTAATGGGTGCAAAAAAGGGTACTTTCTGCCAGTGGAAAACCACCCCATGTTCAAATCCAAACCCTCATACCTTTTTAGTCCAATCCATTTTATTTGTAGACTTTTCTCCCTTCAGCTTTTATAGAGTGCTAATCCATTTTCATTTTTTGCCTGTGATCAGGGTAGAGGGTTAAAGGGGGCTGAACCATACCATATTAGGTGGATACTGCATGGACTTGCCTTCCCTTCTGTCCAATGTATGATTACACACTGTTGAGGTACAGAACTTTTATCCTGTCAGAATGCAGGGAGTGTTGTGTCGGTGGAGAAGGGTGATCTTTTTAAAAAATCTCATAAAGGAGTTTCAAGGTGGGAACAGAAAGATGTGAGCATGGCAACACAGACTGAGGATAAACTGAGGAAGGATTATCAGGTAATGGGTGTGGTCAGAGTTAGTGCATTTTAAGTCCTGTTTCTTAATAATATGGACTGTTTCAGCAAGGTATGACCACACCCTTGTTTAGATTTTGCAGTCATCTCTTGCAGTCCCTGCTGTCTTCTACTGCACACTTGCAGGATCACTTTGTAGAATACCAAGATGCAAACAAGAGTCTGCCCACTTGCTTTATTTTTATTTTTTTCCCGGGATTGGAAGCAGCTGGCAAATGCAGTAAGTTTGGCCATATTGGTATCGATACTACAATAAATCCAGCATCATTGTTGGATTGATGTTCCAGGATATCACTTCAATATCCTGGGACTGTACCAAGATATGTGTGGAAATCCCAAGATGCTCCTGTGAGAATCACAGGTTTTTACCTGCATCTGGAAGCAATCCTATTAAGCATCTTGGTTCTAGGGTGTGCTGAAGGGGCTAGAGTAGGAATGATCCCACAACCCTAATTCAGCAAATTTTAGTGCCTAACACAGCCTTGTGAAAGAGAAAGTTTCAAACTGCTTGGATGACAAATACTGGCTCAGCTGAGCTGCTGGATTGGCACACACATGCTTATCAAATACTGAAAATTGTTAGCAACACACAATTTGAAGCTGCATATTGTTGAACTTAAGGGCTCCATTGAGTCCTCCTGAATGGGGTGGGGGGAGATTGTTGTCACCCCCATCCCAGCTCCATTATTTGATTCTGACTTCATGAATGAATGCATCCATAAATGTTCTGTAGACTTTAAGGACTGTTTGCATGGGTAAAATACCTCTCTTGAATGACCTTTGCATGTCAGAGGTCACAGCTCTACTTACATTCCAAAGGCATCTGGATAGGTATCTTCATCCTTGCAACTAAGTAACATCTTGAACAAAGCACCTCCCCATCTTCTTTTCCCCTATTGGCAAGCACCAGGATCTGTGTACCATGGTGTGCATGAAACCTTGGCTTTCATGCTCAAGCGCAGTGGGGCCCTTTGGTCATTGTGGTCTGTATTGATGGGCTTCTGCAAAGTAACAAGGTATAAGGAAGTAGCAACTTCTGGGGCTGTGGTCACACTTAAGGTTTCAGTCCATCTTCAGAGTGAGAGAACACATCAGCAAAGTGGCCAGTCATTTTCTTTCTGCGTTATCTGTTGTTACTGTTGTTGGTTTTGCATTTTTGTATTGCCCTTTGGTGGAAAGGGCGCTAGAAATAAATGCTATCATCATCATCGTCATTATCATCATCATCATTTATCGCAAAGGTGAATTTTCTGAGTTAGATAATGCCAAAGGAAAACAGCTTGTCACTTTGCTGATGTATTCTCTCACTCTGAAAGTGGCCTGAAGCTGGATTAAACTTTAGGTGTGGCCACTGTCCGGGTTGTTTCTTGCACCCACTCTTTAAGATGTTCTTCCAAATGCCAAGGGTGCTTTGGGTGGGGAGGAATGGAGATGTCACCCTGGGGTCCTGGGAGGGATATCTTTGTTGCATAGTGGAGACACAGCTGGTATCTTCTGTTTACCCTAATGTTGCGATTCTTAATTTATGACCTAAAATTATTAAATGTACAGGGTTCTAGAAAAGAAATAATGTAGTGATTAAAGAGGGCTTCAGTTAGATTGTTTGCAGCTTTGCTTAGATTAAGGGCTTTTACACTTTCATGTGGTGCCTCTTATTTGTGTCCTTATCATTGGAAGTAGATTTCTTTTTGAATGCTTTAAGAGAAATTTTAATTTTAACTGATTCTTCTTGGTGACTAATCCCTGTGGCATGTGGTACAGAAGAAAGTGAACAGAACAATAATTTGTTGGGAATTTGACTTTTCTTGCCCATGGAAGCATATTCCCTCCGTCCCACTCTTAAAGAGTGTCTAGATTCCAAAAGATACTATTAGTCTAGAGTTTCACACCTTAAAAATACCAAGTTTTAAAATGTCTGAAAAATAATTAGTAACATAACTGGATCAGCAGTTTTTATACTTATAAAAATTCAGCAGATAAATCGCATCAGTAAACCATGGAACAGGTTGTTATGACCATTAACCTGGATAGCTTTAAGAAAGAGTTAGACAAATTCATGGAGGGTAGTAAAAACTGAAAGAGATTGTGAAACAACTCAATGAAGATATTGGGTGTTTTTCCACTGCAGCCCTTAGATCTGGATCTAAGAAGATCTGGATCTAAGGAATGGGTACATTTCTTAATCCGGATCTAGTATCCAGATTAAGGGAAGCACCCAATGTGTTTCCACAGGAGGTGTGGAGACAGCTGTGCACCCATCTGGGGAATCCAGATTGACCCACAAGGGGGCGGTCCATTACCCCAGGTCCATTACCCCAGGGGCGGGGGGGCAGTCTTCGAAGCAACTTTGAAGTGATTTCGAAATGACTTCGAAGTCAGCTTTGAAGTCACTTTGAAGCTGACTCCGAAATCACTTCGGAGTGAATGTGAAGTCAACTTCGAAGTGACTTCGAAGCCAATGTTGGGGGGGGGGTCCCAAAGGTGCATCCCCTCCCCCTAGCCTCCTTTGGACCCCATTGCCTGTTTCCAGTGAAAACAGGCTCCCTTTAATCTGGATTTTCTGGGAGAAGACCCCATTGTAGATCCCTTTAATGGGATCTACAGAAAGTCCAGATTAAAGGCCAAAATGTACCCATTAGATCTGGATTTCCCCAATGGCAGTGGAAACAATCGGGTCCCAAATGGGTGCTGTAGTGGAAATGGGGTCATCCAGCTCACACTCAAATGGGTCCTAAATGGGTGCAAAACTGGGTACTTTTGACAGTGGAAAAACACCCATTGACTCAGTGCATAGGGTCTGGGAGGTAGTTCAGAAAACCTTTCTGGAAGGCAAGATTATAAATTTTGCCTGACATCTTCTTCCTCCTAGCTCGATGCTCTTCTTGAGGAGACAACAAGGAAAGTCATCCAAATTTTTTCGTCCAGTTCCCCTTCAGTTCTACTATGTGATATGCCTTCTTTCCCTTTCTCACAACCTGAGGCTTCGTGTCACCATACTCCAGCCATCCTTTCTTGCAAACTCTCTTAACCACCTCTGAGACTGAACTTCTCATTGCGCAAAATATTATGCGGTCGTACTGGTCTTCATGCCAAATTTTCTTGTAACAATTCTATCCATTCCCCTTACAGGTTTCCCATTCAAAGCTGTATATGGTAACTGTTCTCTGTGCTTTTCTACCCCTACTTCCCCCCCAAAAAAATGCCCACAATCCTTAACAGACTGGGCATACTAAGCTCAATACAGCTTTTTATCCAATAGTCAGTATACTCTGTTGTGCTGCTAAGTGGCAAAATAGCCTTTGAGTGCTATTTTGTGTCACAAAATTTAATATATTGCGTCCACACATTAGCCTAGTGAGGGCTTGGGCCTTTCTCAGATGCTTAACATTGTTCAAGGGTTGAGCCTAATGCAGGACTTGAATTGGCAATGGTGTCAGAGCAGAGTGGAGATAGCTGGCCTGTGTTAAATTCTCTTTGGACAAAGGAGAGAAGTGCAAGGGACCAACCACAACTCTTAACTTCTGTGGTCCTGAGGTAATCTTTGATCTCTACATCAAGCTTTAATCTGTCCTTCTGCACTACAAAGCCTGTAACATCCTCACCTATCCTTACATCCCCTTGTTCTCTGTTTCGCTTTTAAACTTTTATCCCTTTTATTTTTAATGTTCCATTTGTTGTTCATGTAAACTTTGAGAATGTTTCACATATCGAATTGGGTTTTATTTGAAAGAAGAGAGATAGGCTATCATATCGTTAAGCAAATCATGGAATTTCTTGCTCTTTCTCAGCATTGCTGCCCTAACCCCCCAAAAATTCTTCCAGGTCTGCTTCTCAGGCACATTGAAGTGAATCAGAGGGTGCTCTGTTTAC
The DNA here is from genome assembly GCA_014337955.1 of Aspidoscelis marmoratus. Classification (NCBI taxonomy): domain Eukaryota; kingdom Metazoa; phylum Chordata; class Lepidosauria; order Squamata; family Teiidae; genus Aspidoscelis; species Aspidoscelis marmoratus. Next base: position 5,217,625 of record MTQE01001141.1, on the reverse strand, counting down.
AAAGCATCTTAACTCTTGTTTCTCACCATTAAACATTTAGATACAAAAGGACTAGGTCCCATCTGCTCCAAAGTGAGCTCTCAAGAATGGTCCTTTTAAAATTACAGCTCAGTGAGAGCAAATAGTTTTCTGTATCCAGAAATTATCCAAATACCCATCTGCATCTTCTTTCAAGGAGTATGCAACAGCTATAGAAGAGTGACCTCCTTTGGGAAATCAGCCTCTTCAGTGTACATATGCCACACTACAGTTAATCAGACATACTTTATTGAAGTTGTTGGCACTCTTGCATGATTGAATAGTTTTTAAAAGATAAAAGTAAGAGAAAAAATTATTAGAAACTGAAATGTGTATTGGGGTAATGAAAATGGGATATATGTTTTATAATCTGCCAAATTACGTTAGTATGAGATGAAACCATTCAATTTACTTAGTAAGTGAAAGGCTAGGGATGTGTAAGGGCAGCCTACGCACAAGTTGGGGAACCAGTTTAAATCATAAGCAGTGTAGCTACACCCCTTCATTTTCCCACCCCAGGGCCAGCATGTATAGCCTATCCCATCACTATCTACACTCCTCAAATCCTCCATGTTCTGGGAGCTGATTGGTACTTCTGCCTGTAGCTCTCTGCAAAAATGTAGGGAGGGGTTAGTTTGTGCCTGCACAGACTTGCACCTCTGAAGATAAGCAGGTATCTGCCACTATGGGTGTTTTTCCACTGTCAGAAAGTACCCATTTTTGCACCCATTAAGGACCCATTTGGGTGTGAGCTGGATGATCCCATTTCCACCATGGCACCCATTTGGGACCCAATTGTTTCGACTGCCGCTGGGGAAATCCAGATCAAATGGGTACTTTCTGGCCTTTAATCCGGATTTTCTGTAGACCCCATTAGACCCATATAGATCTCACTTTGAAGTCACTTTGAAGTTCACTCCGAAGATCAGCACAGACTTCA
>MTQE01001141.1:5202325-5216453 GCA_014337955.1 Aspidoscelis marmoratus | reverse complement strand
TGACAAGCAGACCCCTCATGGGTAGATCTGGATTTCCAGATGGGTGCTCCAGTGTTTCTACGGCAGGGAGGCTAGCACCCTTTGCTATTGGGTGCTGGACCACCCATGGAAACACATTGGGTACTTCCCTTAATCCTCCTTTAATCCGGATCTTTTTAGATCCGGATTAAAGTAGTGTGGTGGGAAAACACCCTATATCTGGGTGGGAAGCTGTGGGCTTGTGCCAGGAGCCTAAATTTTCAAACCTGAATCTCAGTACACACATGGATACAGCTGACTTCTTACTTTCACCCCCCTCTGCTTGAATCCTTTTTGAGCGATTAAGGAAGTACATTTTGTATTTCTACCCACCTCCCATCTTGCTCTCTTCTAAATTCTCTCAAAGAGAAAGAGAGAGACACTGTGGTTGATGCTCTGTCACAATGAGTGCTTCAACTATACTGGGGTGAATGGCAACACACACACGCACAGTGCTTAGCAGACAGACAAAGGAGCTCACTCAAGCAGAAAATGACCCAGTGGGGAATTAGTAGTAAAATATATTAAAGTTGAGAAAAGATTTCTGATTGTCTGATTCCTTGGAGGAAGGAACACATTCATACACATACATACAGACATATAGACAAACACAAGATGAAGTCCATGAAAGACAACATGTTTTATGTTTGAAAAGAAGAAGGCAATTGGGAACTGTTCAAAGGAGTGGGCAGTGCAAATAGATGAGAAACACTGCAGAGTTTAAAGGAGCAGCCAAGCAGCCTTCTACTTGCTGAAAGGAAGGAGTGGGAAGAAGGGAAGATTCCTCAAGACAGCAGACTGCTTTTCAACTGAATTAGCTTTCAAACACATTGCATTTCAGCTGGAAGCAAACTGCTTTTTAGTTTTCTGCAGAATTCCTTCTCCATTTTTTCCCTCCCTGTCTTGTTTCATTTTACATCTTATATCTCTTTGGCCAACCTGTTACCAGTTCTGCGCCAGTAATAAACTGGAAGCAACTATGGAGGGAGTAAAATTTGGATAATTTGGATTATTCTCGAAGCCCAAAGAACACCAAATTTAAACCTCCCCAGGGGAATAGCTAGATCTTTTTACAGGTTTTAATAACGAGGAATAACCAGAAAACAGAGACAAAACCCATTTCAGACTCAAAAACCAGTTTCTTGTTAAACCAGGGCAAAGAATTTATTAGGAATACAGAAAAGAAGTTGAAATGAAATATCAGAAGCATTTCTAGAACAGAAATAAGCATGCAACAACTGCAAAATGACTAAAGAAATGAACATCTCCCACTAAGAAATCTTTGTGAATTTAACTGAATTTATCCCTCTTTTATTAAAATAATTGATTTATAGTTATGCAGCAAAAGCTTCCCCCCAAAAAACCCAAAACAAATTGCTTTTCATTAGTATGAATTAAGGAATGAGAATAAAATTCTCATTTAAAAATTGCAAATATAAAACAGCCAGAAAGGGAATGGAAAACTCCTAATACTAGAAAGATCCCTTAACCCAAAAGTTCTAAAGAAAAATAAGGGAAAGTGAATAGAGGATACCAATCTTCTGTCTCACCAATGATGTCTTCTCCATGTGCAGAAGTTTGAAGTTACAGAGATGCATGACCACAGCAAACTGCATCTCTTTCAGGAACCCAAAAATGACTTAAAAATTGGGAATCCAGTCTCAGTCAGACTGATCCCCAAAATGGACAAAACTCCCAAAGAAATACATTAAAAATAACCTTTATAATTGCCTTTACAAAACCAGCCAAATTCAGAATGCAAAAGTTTTAAACTGCAGCTCTTGCAGCAAAACTCTGTAGCAGAAAGAAGAAAGGGGGGGGGGAGAAAAATTTCTCCAGGTCTCTTTAGCCTCCCATGATGGCCAGAAGAAGAAGACCTCCCTCCTCTGATGACCAGAAGGAGAAGACCTTAAAACCATCTCTTCTCTGGCATTTTTATAGCAAAAATTGGAACCAAAAAACTGCTGATGCTCTTCCTTTGTTAATGAATAAAAATGTGTATGTGACTTCAGTCTTGACAACATTTCCAATCAGTGCATCTCCTGACCTCTCCTTGACACCCTCAGACAAAAGGTGTGAATGGCGAGTAAACTATTGTATCCCTGTTTGATTTGCAAAAGTTTACCTTAAATTAACATTTTAGCACCTCTACTGACTCACTTAATCCCTTCAGCTAGACCCACTCAATGTGTGTAGATATCAGCGACCTTTTACCCAATTCTTTCAGGGTGTAAACAAAGGTGTAAACAGTGAGTCACCTCCAACATCCTGCATCCTAATACTGGTGAAATGGGCCATTTGCAATTTAGATAGTAATTCCAAATTCTGGTATACTTATTTTACCCAGATCTCTTCCAAAAATCCATTCCATTTTATTCTTTATTATTTTATTAAAATTAGACAAACCAATCTCTGTCCCAGATTCCATGGTTTTATTTCTCCTTCATTATTTAAAAATCTGTTACCCCAAAAAGAGAAAACAAAGACTTTTTAGGTGCTAGGACTCTGTCTTGACTCAATAAAGATTAAATCTCAGGCTGTGTTTCTTGCATATAGACTTTTATCTTTTGCAAACAGCCAGCTTGTGACTTGAGAAAACTATGTCCTTTTTCTAAACTCCAGGCTTGTCTTTCTCCCAATATGGCTATTTTAAGGCCTTTCCACGTTTCATGGTCTGCCTTTAGCTTTTAATTATGACAATCATAAAGCCAAATTCATATGTCAAAACCTGGTATATTTCAAGTTCCGGTTTTGTAACATTTCTTATGATATCTGCACATCCAAAGTTGATCTGGTAACAAACCCTGACACAAGGGGATGGGAAATAGCCACCACAACCCAACTGCTGTTTCCCCCTGTGCCTCTGCACCTTAAAACTTGGCCACAGTGACCCACACTCTGGTAACCTCCAGATTAGACTACTGTAATGTGCTCTACATGGGGCTACCCTTGAAAACAGTTTGGAAGCTGGAATTGGTGCAGAATGCAGTAGCTTGACTGCTGGCGGGAGTCTCTGGCCAGACTCATATCACACTAGTCTTAAAAGATCTGCACTGGTTATATTTGCTACCGAGTCCAATTCAAGGTATTGACACTAACATGTAAAGCCCTAAACGGCTTGGGCCCTAGGTATCTGAAGGAGCGCCTTCTCCCATATAGATCTGCACGTGCACTGAGATCTCAAGGAGAAGGATTTCTTGTAGTTCCTTCTCTTGCAGAGGTACGAGGCATAGGGACATGCAAAAGGGCCTTTTCTGTGGTGGCCCCTAGACTCTGGAACAGCCTCCCTCTTGAGGTTTGCCAGGCAACTGTGCTTTATTGTTTTTGGCACCTGGTGAAAACTTGTCTTTTCACCCAAGCTTTTGCCTTTTAAATAGCTTCCTCAGAGTGGGAAGGAGGGTGGGGGAGGGAGGTAAGGGGTTATATTTTTAATTATGTTTTAATATTTGATATGTTTTATTCTTATTGTAACCCGCCATGGGACTATTTGGAGAAGGGCGGGATACAAATTTCTTAAATAATAAATATTAAATAAAAGTGTTTCTGCTAAAGTGCTTATGCCTATTATCTGTGTGTACAAAAACACTAATTATTGTGCAGATGAAAATTGAAAGAAATTCAGAACCTGCTTTCTTATTCTCCAGTTTGTAAGACACAGAAGACTCCTTTATGGTATAAGAAAAAAGAACATAAGTGAATCCCTGCTGGATCAGGCCACAGCCCACCTAGCCTAACATCCTGCCTTGCACAGTGGCCAACCACTTGTTTCTGGGCATTCTCAAGTAGAAGACAAGGGCAAAAATTCTCCTGCTCTCAACTTTGACACAGAGGCGGTACCTAGGCATCCATTTTAGTAGCCTGGTATGCTCCATCCACTGCCTACACAGGCTCAGGTGCAGAGACAAGAACTGGGGATTCACCTCGAGCATCGCTAGAAAATCACACTGGGCTGAAAGGATATCTAGATGGCCATTGCACTCAAAAATGGGGTGGCATGCTCACCACGAGGCACTTCTTGTGGCTGCAAGTGGAAATATTGCAGCTTAGAATTTTTTTTGAGGTATACCTCAAGGTCAGTGAAAACACGACATTCAAGAACGATTCCAGTACTGAAATGGAATCTTGTTATAAATTATGTGAACAACTTTGTTGTTTGGTATAAAAGGATTCTTGTCCTACATGCTTCATAGGAACCAGTTTAGCATGTTCATTGATCTGTCCTCTGTATCTTTGCCTTCCAAATGAACCATACCATGCTAGAAAAGATTGGTGTGTTGTGGGGAAGTGGGGGATTTCTAGGGTTAAATGAGAATTCGTGCTGAATACAATATTTCATTATCTTTTCTTACAATAGGATGGAAGTGATAGTGAACTTACGCAAGAAGTACAACTTCAAACCAGCTACTTTACATCAAATTCACCTGTAACTTCCAAAGGAATTGCACTGAAAATGTCATCCAGAAGTCCTGAAAATTCTTCGAACAAAGGATTCAGTATGGATGATGATGTTATGAGAAAGGCGGAAAGCACTGAAAGAACCTTATTGCCTACTTCCTGCATGTCTCCAGCAGAAAGCTTACTTGAGTCCTGCAAGGAAGCATTTGTTATAGCGAAAAGTCCACCATCCAGTCCACTAAGAGCTTCCATAAGTAGAAAATCACTGAAAGAAATTCCATGGGAGAATTCAAGTCAAGCAGTTCAAATTCCAGTAAGTGGAGTTTGTTTGTTTGTGTTTGTTTGTTTGTTTGTTTGTTCGTTCGTTCATTTGTTCGAAGGCAGGTGATACATATATCTTGGTTATATGCAATTGACAACTTTAGATTGCATTCATGTACTTGTGAGCCAGTTTGGTCTAGTGGTTAGGGAGCCGGACTCTTACCTGGGAATACCGGGTTTGATTCCGCCCTCCCCCATGAAGCCAGCTGGGTGACCTTGGGCTAGTCACAGCTCTCTTCTGAGCTCTCACAGCCCCACCTATCTCACAGGGTGTTCTGTTGTGGGGAGAAGAACAGAAGCTTTGTCAGCCGCTTTGAGTCCCCTTAAATGGGTGAGAAAAGCGGGGTAGAAAATCCAACTCTTCTTCTTCTTGATAGGTTTTGGCACTTAGATTGGTATATTTTAACTCAAAGACAAATTGGGGCAGTAGACAACAACAGGTCAAGATTTCTTCCTTTTCCAAGAATGCCCAGTTGATCAGCAGTACTTAGGAGGAAAGGATCAAATGCCACTTATCTATTTTAATCATGCAGACGTTAGTGTTCCATCTGACCTTTAAGCCACAGCTGTGGCAGCCCACTGCCTTTGGAATAGCTTCCCAGTGGAGGTTCACCAGCTGCCAATTTTATATGTTCTTTGACACTTGAGTAAAACATACCTCTTGATGCAGATTTTTGATTCATAGTTCCTCTACATGGAGTCCTGCCAGGGAGGGAGGGATAAAATCACAGATGACTAATTTAGCTGCAATTTACAACCCTCTTGTAATTCCTTATTGTCAATAATGCAGCTTATTGCAGGATCTTGTATCAGGGTTTTTGCACATGAACTTGAACTAAAGAAGTCTCTCCTATGTACATGGCTGATTTAAAAAAGGGCTTAAAACTGTTGATGAAATTTACTTGCTAACTACTTAGTAAACTTCAGAACTTGCATGCTTGCAATGTTTTATTCATGTTTTAATAGAGTTCTCTATTATTAAGTTCAAATATTTTTTAATTAAGAAAGAAATGCAGCCCTCTGGGTAATGTTGCAACCAAGTAGCTAGCTGGTAATTAAACTTTCCACACGTATAACTAAATTTAAACAATTCTGAATAAATCATTTGAACCTTGGAGAATGCAAATGTCATTATGTGTATCCTCTAAACCGAAAAAAAAGTCTTTTATAAGAAGTTTTATCAATCCTTCAAATATTTTAAGAGCTTAATAATAGTGCATGTTATTATAAGGGAAGAGTCAAGATTAGCTTTTAATTGTCAGTTGAAGTGTGGCATTTAAAAGACTGTTGAAAACCATTCGAAGAAGCTTTTGTATGAACTAAATGATATAGAATGCAACTTTTGGTATGTATCTGCCTGAAAGCTGTATGATGAAGCTTGGTTCACACACTAAATGAAGACCCCGCTAACATCCCCGATTAGAATGCTGTATTTTTTTTTCCTTCATTAATCCTTCAAGGCTTAGAACAAAATTGTTCATTGCTTTTGCAGTTTTGTCGGAACCAAACTGCTAAAAAGAAGTTTACTCACATTACTACTTGAGAAATGTGGCTTGTCTTCTTAAAAGCAAGGCAAAAGACATCAGGGATTAGCTCAGTATCCTCCCAGTCTTTCCAACTATTGCTCAAAGGAAATAATTAAGAGTGCACCATATGTGTAGTCTATTAACAACTGGGATTACAATACTGAACCACTACTGACGAATAACTGCCGAGGGCTACAGGTGCAGCTCCGCCTCCACTGCAATTCCTGAAATACTACAAGGATTCCAATTTGAGGATTCCGACGTAGGATTCACCATGTTTACAGGAATCTTGCAAGGGAGTTACCACACATAACCTCCTTCAGAGAGGAAGAGGAGATAACAGTGGATGTACAACTGGGCCTTTTGAATGTTCAGGTTCTTTTTAAAGGCACATAGTCTGTATTTATAAGGGCCACTGTGCGTCCATCTTTGAGCTTTACCAAAACAAGGCTTTGCTTACTTGCATTCCAGTTAGATCCTGCTTTCCCATGGAAACCACCCTAGACGCAGCAGTTCTTATCCCACTTGCAGTAAGGGCCTTGATGAAGGGAAGGTCAGCCAGTGGGAGAGAATGCCTCTGAAAACCTAGTAAAATACTCTAGCTTTACTCTTAATTCCTGTCTTCTGCTGTTAACCGTAATAAGCTAAAGAACCTGCCAAGAGCAGCTCTGTGTCTTCTTAATGAACCCCATTTCTTGCTGTTGAACTCTGGGCCCCTGGTTGGTGATTCTGATAGTAATGCAAAAATCATGTTCAGACACTGCAAGATGTCCTGATTTTTTGCCTTTGAGTTCTACATTCTTCCTTTTCTACTTCTTTTCTTCCCACTTGAGAGGTGCAATTACTCAACTGACATCCTGACTACAAAATGGCTCCATTTACTGGTGATTCTATCATTGTCTTCAGGCTTTGAAACAGAAGCAGATTCAGTGCAAAAGCATAGTGAAGTATAGTGCATTTGTGAGACAGAAATATACTTTGGGCTCCAGCCTTCTGAAGCTGCAGCTATTCTATATTCTATACTGCATTTTATTCATTGATCTGAGAACAAGGTAAGCAAGTCATCATGTTTTGAAATACAAAATTTAGATTTTAGTTTGGATTTCTTCTTAACCCTGTTTCTGTGGAACATGATGGCTCTTACTTCCACTTTGCACACTGTTGAATGGCCTCAGAGGCGTAACCGTATCAAAAGCGCTTTCCCTTTTTCTCCTTTCTTGCAATCATTTCTTGGCTACTTCAAATCTCATTAGAATGAACCTTTGGCAACTGAAAGAACCATGTATATTTTCTGCTATTCAGAGTATTGTGTTCTTCATTGTTGAGATTTCAATATTATGATTAAAATTGTTGAGTATACATTGCAATTTACGATCAAAGGAGGTCACAGTATGACCTAACTTCTAGAATGTAAAAGAACAGAGAACAATATGAGAAATTTTTAAATTCCTCCCTGTTCCCCCAGTTACTGTAGCCTACTTCTTTTTATAATAAAGAAGAACAGTTTTTATTAACTTTAAACATGTATACATCAAAGAAAGTTGTAGTCCAAATTAGGGCTTTTTTTTAAAAAAAAAGTTTCTATAATTGGTTGAGTAAATGGACCAGGCTTATTTGACTTGTCAAATGCATGCCAATAAAACCTATGAATTGCTTAAATATACTGCTTTAAAAAATTATATAGCCAGCTTCTCCAAATGAAATATATGTTTTTCAAAGGTGCCCAAGGGAAACTTGGAAACACTGTCATTCTGAAAGTGTAGGAAGTACTTAGAATGCTATGTGTGTAACGCTGGAATCCACGCAATAATTTAACATTACAACACAACCGACAAATATTAAAAGACCGTTGATTGAGTAATTATGGTTGAAGCAACTGAGAGGGCAGCAAGTTTGTTTTAAAAACCTTTTCCAAGTTTGAGCTGTCAGGCAATAATGACTGATTATCAGTGCTAATAGGCAATGGTGTTTGGGAGGGGAAAGGTAATTTGCCTTAAATTGGCATGATTATATCAACCAGTGATGGTCATAGTTACTAGGTGGTGAAAGGATTTCTGGTGAAGTCTTGAGGTGCAATGTAGGATAGAAATGACAAATTGCCAACTGACATATTCTTTTATTTGTTCTAATTTAAAGAGGTTTTTATACCAATTTAAAAGTCCAGTTTGCAATGTTCTTGGAGGACTGCTGATAAAACTGCATGTTGGCTGTACCATAAAAATATATGTGCTGAACTTTCCTTAACTTTGAGCAGGCTTTTCCTATGTTACCTATGTCTGTTCTTCATATTTAAAGCTTTGAAATAAAACGAAATGCAATAACAAGGTCTTCACGTACCTGCCTTCCTCCAAAAGTTTGTTTGACTATAATCAGAACAAGTGGCCTAATATGATAACCTAATCAAGTGAACATGTAGGCATATTTTTATATGCAGTTCCAAAATACATTGCACGATTTTACAGTTCAAGGACACCTTTCAGTCAAAAATTCCTGCAGAAATCAGGCCAGCACCAGGTATGGTTTGTCTGTAAGTAGAATACAAAAAACACACACTCAACACACACACACCTTGGTTCCTCGATTCCCAAATTGCATACTTTCCCCCTCTACTCACTAATAAGGATTAAAAAAAAAAAGAGTGGACTAACTATTAAAATAGAAAATAATAAGCAACAATATAGGCATCTCTGTTCCACAAAGATTTTATAGACCTTATCTCCTTTTTATTCCACGACTGTTGAGTTTATTCAGGAGCCTTTGTCCCTTTCTAAACTTATTACCACCGTGAGATCCAGACCAGTAGGTCCAGACCAAACAGGCCCACTGATCATGGGCCAAATCAGCTTATCTGCAGAGAATGGCACTGATCTGGCACAAGGCTGTGAAACTCACGTGACCTTCCCAGCCACTCCATGAGCCTCAGAACTAGAGGGTTTTTTGTTGTTGTTGTTTTTTGCAGAGCACCACATCTCCTGGTAGTTCTAGAACATGGAGATGTGCCATCTGCAATCTTCTCATGTTCCGGGCCAAGACCTTGGTCGTTTGTGGACTTAATTAAACAGGTGCACCAGAGATCTGGGTCAAACCCCTCTTAATTCAGATATGACTCTGTCCAGTGTACACGGAGCCAGACTGGGTGGGGTTGCTCCTTGATCTGTATTAATGTGCAGTTCCTTAAACTGATTAGAGGTAAGTGTGGGAAGGGCCTTTGATGAGGGACTTTCTCATAATCCTTCTGAAAGTTCAGTTAGACAGTGCCAACTGAATCACCTTTATCCTCACGCTTACAGACATTCTCAAAGAATCCCAACAAATAGTAACGAATGATTTAACTTTGCAGAAAACCATTCTGATTTTCCTTCAGTAATGTTTGTTCCTCTGTGTGCATACTAATTTTATTGTTAATTTTGTTTTTCATCACTTTATCTGGAACTAATGTTAATCTGACAGATCTGTAATTTCCTGGATTTCTGAATCCTTTTTTGACAATTGTTGTTACAATTGCTCCTCTCCAGTCTTCAGGCAGAGAAGCTGATCTCAGGGAAAGATGAGTACGTATTTTGACTAGAAGAGCAGTTTCACATTTGACTTCTTTAACAACTCTCATATGAATGTCCCCTGGTCCTGCTGATTTGTTAGTATTTCATTTATTAAAACGTGATGACTCCTCTCTGGTTACCTTTATCTAATTTGATTCTTTGGACTCTCCCTGAAAAGACTGAGCTGCAGATGTATGCTCTGTCTTCCTTAGTGAAAAAAGGGGTAAAGAATTCACTTAGCCTCCCTGCCATTTCCATGTCTTCTTTATTCATTTCTGTCTGTTCTCACCTAATGGTCCAATTGCTTTTGTAGTTGGATTTTTACTTCTGATAGACTTAAAGAAATTGCTGTTATTCATTTTCATATCTTTAGCAATGTGCTCTTCAAAATCCTTCTTAGCATTCCCGATTGCCATCTTGCATTTGTTCTGCCAGATTTTTTTGTTCCATCTTGTTCTCATAATTAGGACAAGCCTTCCACTTTCTATACAAACATTACTTGCTTTTAATGACTTTTGGACTCGCTCGTGCCTTCTTTTAGATAAGCATCCTAATTGGCCCTCCGTTATTTTATTTGTAAATAGTCTCATATTCTGGAATGATTGGACTTTTATGACTTTTCCATTTTCTTTTTACTGATTTCTCTCTTAGGGAAGAAGTTTCTTTTGCGACATTTTAAGGTCTCTATAGTAGATTTTATCATCAACTTGTTGAGGTATTTAGATTATCCAAGTTTGTGAGAGATTTAGATACCTAAAGACTATTAGTAGACCAACAGAAAATAGTTGACCTTCAATAGAAGTAGGTAAATCATGGGAATCTTACTATTCAGTTGCAGACAGACCCACATAAGGTGCTCCAGGGTTTCCTCCAGGGGCTGGTTGTCCACAGTACTAGATACAATAGGAGCTTTGTGTCACTTTAGAGGCCCTTGTTTGCAGCAAAGGAGCCCCAGACTCACCTTACTGCCTTGTGTGGATGCACAGGGTAATGAAGAATGACTTACCAGGCCCAATTCCTCTCCAGGATGAATTTTGGTTATATTTCTGCCCTGGTGAAAAACAGCCTAAATGAGAATTTTGCTGCTTCAACAGGAGTCCCCTCTCAGCAGCATTCCCTGGTGAATTACACATACGTAGCACAGCTTCCATCTCTGTACTAGCTATCAGGGATATTGCCCCAACAATCAGCTGCCAAGGTTGCTACCTGAATGCAGCCATGTTTGCCAGGTAGCAATCATGGTAGCCAGACTTCATATTTCTTTAACATCTTGCATTACTTTAAATGTAGTATTATTGCCTTATTGTTCCAATAAACTTATTTATAACTCTGTGCCAAGAGTTCAAGTGGGATTCATCAATAAAATTAGTATTGTTTGAACTTAGAAATTTATTTTTGGGAGCAAATTCATCTTGACTGTTGCTGTTCTGCCTAATATACGAAAGGAGGTATTCCACTATTTGAAGCTGAGATTTGTGTTCATAAATCCATTGTCTAGTGTGCAAGATCACATCTTTTCAGTGGCATGTGTTCTCTGTAGGGTTTTCTTCTTAATACAATCCATAGGTATATAACTGGAGAAACTATCAACCTAGCAACTTGAGCACTTCTGAACTGCAAATGTTGGCGAGTATGAAACGGCAGCAAAATGAAGAGCTAGAAGATAATGGACCTTCACATGGGTTGAGTGCGTCTCAGATAGACAATTGTAATATCAGCATTAGCACAAGCAGTGATGACACAACAACCTGGAACTCCTGCCTTCCAGTGGTGAGCTTCAATATACTTTCTGTGTAGTCACGTTTTCAGGAAAAGGCCAGACTGTATTTATTTTGCCAGGAAATTAATGTGGCTGATGGAAAGTAAATTTTGATATATTTTCAGGCAACTTGAGTGACTATTTAAGGCAGAAACCAGCGTGGTGTATCTGTTCAAGATCGTCTTGATAGTTAGATTCACCCTGAGGCTGCTTACCTTTGGTAAAGCTTTTATTTGCAATCATCCATGCAAGCTTCATCCAGACAGCACTTACTTAATATTCATTATTTGGATAATCCAGAATAAAATACACCCAGATATTCCAGATTATCCGTCGTTTATTCTGGATTACCCAAATAATGCAGATTAGGTAAGTGCTAGATGAAGCTCTTTTCTTAAGGCCTTCCCAAGAACACTGTCCACAAAATTACCAGCATTAGCCAACCTGCTTCAACCCTTTTTTCCCCCTGATTTCTTCTTCTCTCTTGCATTAGTTTCTAAATACTTGCGTGCCTTCCCCATGCCGTCTGCAAATATGAAGGGAAAAGACTGCTGCTTGTACCTGGTCCAGTAGACAGACCTGCCTGAAGTAAATTGAGTTCTCTGGATTCATGCATAAGGCATCCAGTATTAAAACAAAATCCCCTTTTTAAGCGAAAACATTTTGAGTTCTGTTTTGTTTTGAGGTGTTAAATTTGCCATTTCAGACAAAGTTTCACTTACGTTGGCAATGAGTTTCAGATGTATTTTACAGTGCAACTGCCCCAGGGTTGATGAATGTTAAGTCATTCCTAAGAGATACCTTTTTTTATGCAAGTGAAGTGAAGCTGCTGTACCCTGACATCATTTCACCATCCTTGTACAGGGAAGTGGCACTGGGCTCATGTTTATGTTTAAAAATTAAGGTAACCTCGTTTTACAATTTCCCTTGCATTGCTGCTGCTAAAGAAAATTGTATTTTAAGCCATTCTTTTCTTCTGTGAAATGATAATATCTCATCTCCTTCCAATTAATCATATTTTCTGCTCATTTTACTTGCTCATCAAATCTCTGCTAATTTCTTTCGTATAGATTATAGGCAGCTTCTCACCAGAAAGGAAGCCTTTTTGTTCTGAATTATTGGCTAACGTCATACAGCCCCTTCGTCCTTTTGGTCTAGTCTATGGCAACAGCACCACCCGAAGGCTGTTTTCATCTGTCACGTCTCTCTGCTGTTAATTTCAGCCTGTACGAAGTGCTCTCCGATGATAAAATCTCAGCTTTACTTGTTATGCTGGGGTTTCCCTTCTTCAATCCTCATTCCTCATTTCATTAACATCTTGATAAGCTACTTGATTACCAAATATCCTTCTGTTTGAAGCTTCAGTACGAAAAGGAGGGTTTTCTCTGGAAGCGCAAAGCTAGGAAATTCTTACTACCAAGATGGAAGGAACATGCATGCACAAATATTCTTGTGCAACTTCAGAAGTTCTATTTGAAAAAAAAAAAAACAACTTTGCTTTCTATCTGGTGATAGTTTACCAAGAAGTGAAATGCAGTAACTAGGATGTCAGGAGAAATTGTTGCAATATAAAATGTTTAGTAGCTGCTCTGGACTGTCAGTCGAAAATGAATATAATAGCTTTGAAACCTGCAAATTACTCTCTTTAGCTGTTAGATATAATTTCTTAAAGTGACTTCTAAATAGTAAAATATAAAAATTGTTTAGCAGCTAAATCAGACACTAATCATTTTACAGAAGTCATGAATATTTAATAGAAAAATATTAATATTAATTAATATTAAAATCAAAATCAGCTACGGCTAAGAATTTGTGTAGTCTTTGTACTTTTTCGGGAACACTGGAACTTTGAAGCACATGTATGTGAAAAAGAAGACAACAAATCACTACAGATATTCTCCCCCATTCTTCAAACCACCTTGGTATTCTTGTCATATCAAGGAAAGGAAATACGATGTTTTGTGTTCATGTGTGAAGACTTCATTACTCTTGTTATTGTTTAGTCATGTAGACTGAGGTTTAATCCTGCTTCAGTCCACTTTCAGAGTGAGAGAATACATCAGCAATGCGTCAAGATATTTTCTTTCAGTGTTAAATAACTCTGAAAATTCACCTTTGGGTTAGATAATACAAAAAGAAAATCACTGGTCACTTTGCTAATATGTTCTCTTATTCTGAAGGTGGACTGAAGCTGGATTAAACTCTAGGTGTGACTATAGCCTTTGACATGTCTGACTCTTCCTGATCCATGGATCCTAGCATGCCAAGCCCTTCTGTCCTCTACTGTCTCCCAGTATATTTGGGAAATTCTAAAGGAATGCCACTCCCATACCGACCTGCCCGTGCCTTAAGATCTAGCAGTGAGGACCTCCTGGTTGTCCCACCACCTTCAGTAGTGAGGCTAGTGGGCACCTGGGAGAGGGCCTTTTCGGCGATGGCCCCCAGACTATGGAAGAGTCTCCCCCTCAAGGTGCGTCGTGTCCCTTCCTTATATATATTTAGGAAGGCAGTAAAAATGCAACTCTTTGCCTTGGCCTTTGGCTGAGGTGATTATATTCTCCCCCCCCCCC
>MTQE01001141.1:5181359-5193072 GCA_014337955.1 Aspidoscelis marmoratus | reverse complement strand
TCAGCTTCATAGAATGCCCCCTGGTTCTAGTGTTGTGTGATACAGAAAAGCATTTAAAAGAGATAAAGAGGCAAAATTACACTTGCTGACTTGTTTTCTATTCCCTTCCTAATCATTCCTGGCATTCCTGGAAGAGTGATCTGGAGCTGTGAAGTAATACTGGCATTTCTTAAAGAGCTAGCATTTTCTAGAGAGATCTGTAGTAGCTGATCCTGTTCCAATTTTGAAAGCAGCCATCCAGAGTAGTAACCATTAATAAACCTGTACTCCATGAGTTTCTCTGATCCTTTATTTGAAACCATCCAAGCCAATGGACATTACCACATCTTGTACCAAATTCTTAACTGAAGAACATAACATTTGATTAAATATTTCTTTCTGATTGCCCTGAATTGAAGATACAACACTATTGTGTGACTTTTGTTTTTATTTTACAAAAGAGAAGAGAAATTTTCCACATCTATTTTTCCCATAATTTGAATAACTATATATATAACCCTAACCCTGTATATTTGCCTTTTTTCTAATCTAAAAAACCTTCAAATATATTCTTCCCTCATGATGAAGTTGCTGCTGCCTGATCATTTTATTTTCCATCTTCACACATCTTTCAACTCTGTAATAGCATGTGTCCCCAAAGTGATATTTTAGGGATATGCTGAACTGGTTTGATTTGAGCTGGGTGGTTCAACCAGTTTGAATTCAAGGCAGATATCCTTCCAGTTTGAGGGACAGGTTTGCATTTGAACCAGAGCAAAGGAGACTCCACCACTCAGTTCGAGTTTGAAAAGTTTGTGTTCACAGTTTTTATGTATTTTCCTTTATTTTGGGGGGCACAGGAACCTGGTCCAACCAGCTCAAACAGGGTTAGATTTGAACCAAACTCCCTGCCTGTTTGGGTATTTGATTCAGTTAGTACTGAACAGCAAATTTTAAGTTTGTGTACATCTCTATACTTTTTACCTTGAGGTCAGGAACATTATGGATCAGTACATTTAGTCTAACATGTCTGGTTTGGGAGATTATATGTGAGTAAATTCACTCTGATTCTCTTGAAACTTTATCCTGAATGTGATACTTGGTACGTTTGGCCTACTTCAGATCATACAATCAGATCATTCCAGACTATCATGGAGTCTGATTCATACTAAAACAATGAATTTCTGTCCAGCAGTCAAACAATCATGTAAAATTCAGAACAGTATACTATCAGCCCTCACAGACTTGCTTACTTAGGGTGCATCCCCATGGGATGCCATTACTTCGGGGTGGATTCGGGTCAGACTTAATGCGAATCGTAGTTCGCATTAAGAAGTCCCCATGGTGTGGGTTCAAGCCTGTCCCCAAGAAAACTGCAGTAAACCCCTGCATTGGGGAACCACAGTTTTCTCCACCCCCTGGGTGCAAGCATACCCCCCTTGCCTCATCATGCAATTGGGCTGGCACACCTGGGCAAAGGCTTGCTTTAGCAAATGAGCACCTGACAGCTTGCCTGTGCTCAGCTGATCAGCTGTCAGATGGAGGTATAGGGGCTGTCAAGCACATGAGCGGAGCTCTGGTAAAATAAAACACCCACGGCTTTCAATTATTTGACCGGAGCTTTGCTTGTGTGCTTGACAGCCACTATACCCGTCTGACAGCTGATCAGCTGAGTGCAGGGCAGCTGTCAGGTGCTCATTTGCTAAAGCAAGCCCTTACCCAGGCGTGCCTGCCCAATCGCGCGATGAAGCAAGGGGGGACAGTTGCGATCGCGGCGCACATGGCAGGGACAGGGAAACCCCGTGCGCTAATGCTCCAATTGGCAATAACCCGGAAGCGTCCCCATGCCCCCAGGATAACCTGTTCTTGCCTCCTAATTCAGGGTGAGAACAGTTAGAAAGGGGGGGTTGTTTTGGGGTTTTGCCTTTTGTGGCACATGTACTCTGAATTAGAGCTTTGCATGGGGACTGACCCAAGGCAAACTCAGATTCGCCTCAGGGTATCCTGATCATGGGGACTTGCCCTTAGTGCCTATATGGTTTTTCACAGGCTCATGCATCATCCACACAAGAACTAAAATCACCTCCTGTTGCAGCAAGAGCCCATGGCATCCAAATGCCAAGGTACACCGGCCCTGGATATCCCAAAGTTCCTACCACCTACCACATTGCTTCCAACTGAAATGTCCTTACTTCAGTCCTCTTCAGAGAATATTTATGGTGTTTCAGTGGGGGCATATCCCTGTGTGGATGGATAGAGAGCAAAGTAGAATCACATAAGGGCTAAAAGCCCTGGTCCCATTTTTGGCCCATAACTTGTAAGTCCCTGAAGGGCCCTCACAGCTGAGAACAAACATTTTGCAGCAGAAAGGTTGCATGCCATCTCCTGAGGGACTTCCAGCTTCCCATATGGGTGGTCCTAGGGAATGAGGATAGATTTCTTCTATCCAGTGACAAACTCAGTTTTACATTTGGCTGTCCTCACTCATGCTGCTGTTCAGCTTTCACAGCTGTCTAATTTGCTTGTCATTTGACATTTCGTTGCCAGAACAAATGTTTTACTGATCAATAAAGTTTTTTAGGTTAACATAGTTAGCACATAGTTAACATTTTGGGAAACACAAAAGTTGAACAAATCTAATATTTTCTTTTAATAAAAAGTTCTAAAAACAAAATCATGGCCTGTCATATTCTATTTAGGAAAACGTTTTTTATAAACCTTGGCATCTCACCAGATGCTTCAAAATTGAATGAGTGTCATTTCAGGCATTTCCCAAGTCACCAACATAAATTCACGCACCTAAAGGTCAAACAGTTCTGTAGAAGCATTTAATGTAAGTGCATAAACAAGCTGAAATAGGATGTCAGTAGTTCGGTATATTTAGAACACTTTGACACAGGAAAATTACCAGGCACCGCAACCTCCATAATTTCCAGTATAAGGAAGATCCCTTTATGTCAAGCTTAAAGGGGACCTATATAATAATAGCAGCAAAGAGTTAAAACATTTTCACTTTCTGAGCATCTTTCATAAATTAATGTCAGGCAACAAAGATTAACTGTACAGCATTTCTAACAGATGGCTTGTCTACCCTCTTTGGCTGCATCTCCATTACACAGCAGAGGCACCTTAAGTGAGCTCACTTCCCTTTACTCCCAGTGGAAAGTACAGTAGCTGCCCTAAAGACCTGATTAACACCATTTCTGCACGTACCTGATGTAGATCTGGATTCACCAGACTACCGATCCGGTTCCATGCCAAGCCTTCCCGAGCCTACAAAACTTGTGCAAGCTTCACATCCACCCCCCACATACTTGCAATAGCTAGAAGCAAGAGTTCCTAGCCATCAGGAGTGTGGAGGGGCTGCTGTTCAGCAGCACACCATAACTATAATTCCCCTTCCCAAGAGCCCTAAGTCTAGGAACGTGTGCTCTTGTCTGTGGGTGTGGGGGATACTTTTCAGTGGTGTACTATAATATGTCACTGAATAGCAGTCCCCAGTAATTCCAGAACACAGAAGCATGCTCTCTGCACACCTCTACGATCCAAATTAAGGCCCTTACTCCAGTTGTAGATCTGGTTCATTGGGTCTACAACAGATCTGGATTAAGGGTCTCCTAATCCCAGTCTGGTTCCATTTTAGGCAGATGGAGCTGGACTAACAGGGAGCAGGGCAAATGAAAGGCCCTTTGGTCAGGATCTGTAGCTAAGTACAGAAAGTGCCTAAGGTGTCTTTACTTTATGATAGACTCACCCTTTACCTTAGAGAAGGTAACATGTGCCCCACCGTACATTCATTATCCAAGGAGCAAATCTGATACTACTTTTTTCTCATGCATTGTAGAAAAGCAAGATCTGCTCCTCTCATCTCACTTACCTCCATGGGCTGCACTGTTTCCTAAAGTTCAAAGGGAGCACTTAGCCCTCCAATTTTATGCTCCTCACTTATTTAGGAATCCAAATCACAGCATCTCTTAACAAATACCTGTCTATCCCCCACTTGAAAGCATCCAGTGAGGAAGGTGTGTCTGCTTCCCTGAGTAATCAATCCAATTGTTTAACTGCTTTGACTGAAAGGAATTTTTTTCCTGATAACCAGAATCTGCCTTCCTGAAGCATCCTCAGATACTTGAAGAAAGCTATCATATCTTCCCTTTATCTTTCTTCTCAAGGTTAAACACCTTTAATTATATCTGCTTTCCTGTGCCTGCTTCCAGTACCAGATCTAAGATAAGCCGTGAAATTGCACTCTTTTTTTTTTTTGCAAAGAACAAAATATGTGCATTGAATGCCCATGACTGCCATATAATTCGTCATTTTATGATTTTAGCAAGTTTTATTGGATGAGTTGTAGGCTTTTACTGAGCCAATATAAGATTTTTTTTTGTCTTCTCTTTATTTATTAAATTTGCAAATGCTGCTGAAATACTGAAGTAGAGAAAGAAAGTGCATAATTAATTATAACTATTGCTGTATCACAACATGTTAACTATAGTTCATTGCTTATAGTTTTGCTACCTCTAAGTTATCTCTCTTGCTCTCAGGGAACAGGAACTCACTGCACCGAGTAGACACAAAATTTATTTCCAGTAGGCATCTAATTGTACATGTGGCATTCAGTGTAGTGCATTGGATATCTCCCATAATTCTTCTGAATTTGTACACACATACCTATAGGAGCTATTTGTTGATTTGGGCTCTTTCTGCACAGCACAGCTAGCATTTGCCATGCTGGCCCAGACTACATACCACATCCCATCCCAACTTTGATCTCTTTGAAGATCAGGCCAATCTTTTTTGCCTGCATGCCCAGGAGCAATACGTTCCCAGCACCACCTCCAGGTGTCTGACCACGAAGGGGCTGGGCCTGGTATGCTGGCCCACTGCCTGCACATTTTCCATGGGCTAGTATAGAATTTGTAATGGACAACTTTTAATGCATTGACAGTTGGGGCAGCCTGGTCCTTTCAAGACAGACAGCTTTACCAAGGTATGTGGCCTCCAGTTTCCTTGTTCAACTTATGGTCCATACTGAAGCAAGATGCCACCCCAGTGTGGAAAGGGCCTTCAATCAAAACGCAAAAAGTATTTTCTGCCCTAGTTACTTTGTCTTGCTTCCAAACTCACTTGTTTTTTAATTCTTTGTAACTGGAGCAAAAATGCTTCATCAGCTGAGGTTTCTCTGTTGCTCTTAGAGTGAGCTTTAGATAGTTTCCCACTGATGTTAAAACAGCAAATTAGGTCATAACTTCATAACAAGTACTCAAGGAGGTGCAGTTCAACTACTGAATTGCAAGTAACTCCTGGAAATAGGAATGAACTTGCTACACTTGTCCCTTGGAAGTAGAGAGTCATGACAGCTCTTTTAAGAATGCCAAAGTTGAACTCTCTGCGAAAATCTAGAAATATGACGATTTTTATAAATTTTAAGACAGAAAACCATGCCTTTCTATATATTTAACTTTACTTTATAGGCTACTCTTAAGTTCCTAAAGATTCTGCTAAGTTGCAGTCAAGGGTTTTGTTCTATAATTTTAAGTTGAGCTTCTGCCATTTTATTCATAAGACACACTTTACACAGCAACCCTATAGTGAATAATAAAACAGAGCAAATCTAAGCAATATAAATTCAGTAATAGAATGTAATAATAAATGTGAAATATAATTAATTGTAATTAGAAAATCTTTGTCTTATTATTGACTGTATCCTGTTATAAAAACTAGACGTTTGCTATATAGTAATTGTGCAACTGCTATATAGTGCAACAATACACTGTACAAAAAGATATGCATCATGAACTAAATATAATCTTTAAAACTACAAATAAAGAGTTACAGAAAAAGGAAATGCCATACAGGGCCAAGAGAAGAACTAATGCCTCCTATTATTATTGTTCTGCATATCAGCTCTCCCACGGTAATGACAGTCTCTCCTTCTCTGTGGTGGCCCCCTTCTTCAGGCCAAACCCCTCAAAAAACCAGCATAGTTTTGGCCTGGGCGGTCTCTGAAACTGCCAACTCAGTGGCATACGACCCTGCAAAGGGATTCTTGCCCGAGCAGCAGCAACAGAAGCAGTCCCAACTAGCTAGCACAGACCAGTTAGGCAGTCAGTTGAAGAAGCTCTCAGTGAACTAGTGAACTCTTGCATGCAGCAGACAAACCCTGAAGATATCTTTTAGTTGAGGGTTGGTGCGACCATGTGATCAATTTTCTTGTGGCTTTGAAGAGAATTACAGCATAGCCTTAACAGTGTCCCATGTGCTGTTAGCTGTGTCTGCACTCTGGGTGCCATTTCTTTGCCGTTGCCATGCCATTTGCACCATCACCCCTGGCCACAACTGGCACTGTCCGTTAGTAACTGGATTGTGCATGCAAATGTGCACTAGCTTTAACCATACAACAGGACAAAAGGGAAGAGGAAAAAAACTATCAGGTATCCTGAGTAGCATATTCCTGGTTGTTGAATCCAAATGCTTTTGTATGGAAAGAAAAGTGAAAACTTTGAGATACTTCTGAGGGAAATATAATCAGATTCTCCGCCTATAAAGGAAAAGAAGTAACATTTCTTAACAATAAATGTGTTTCAGGAAATGTGGAAAGGATTGTATTTTCCAGGAAGAGTATCCCCCACCAACCTCATATTTCCCCTCAATGTTAAAATCATTCTGAATTGTCGTGATGGCAGGGGCTGTCAGAGTATGAGGGCTTATGATGCTGGGCAGCAGCTATTAGGCTTTTGCTCTTAGATTGACTCCAGACACACTTTGGACCCAGAGTTGTTTTATAGAACAATGGAGAATAAGAAGGAAGAGAGGATCAACTCAACCCCTTTCCATACAGCCCATGTCATAAAAGGGTCTACGAGCCTTCCCTCCACATGGTAGTGCTCATGTATAGCATGCTCCATCCGCACAGGACAAAGGATAAACCAGGCTAGGGCACCCAAAATGGCATTGTGTTCCAGTCTACTGGCATGCTGTGTGAAGAAGGTGTATGGAATACTCTTCTGGAATACTGAGAGCCCATTTCGATAGATTCCCACCCCCCACCCCAGATTTCTGAAGACTTCTGCACTCGTTCAAATCTGGTGCAGCCGTCAGAGCCAGCAGCATGATCTTGTGCAGAATGTGCCAACCAAATGTGTATGCCCTGACCCAGTTTTATTCAGATAAGTGCAAAAAGGGAGTCAATTTCAGGCTGCATATTGATTTTTGACAACAAAAATCTAGATGCTGTTTGTTTTTGTTTGTTTGTTTGTTTGTTAAAATATTTCTATCCCACCCCATATCCCAAAATCTCTGGGTGGCTTACTATAAAAAAAAAACACCCATATAAAAACAAACATTAAATACATACTCCATTAAAACAGAATTAAACAGCATAAATAGTTTAAAAGTTAAAATAGTGCAAGAATGAATTAGTCCTTTCCAAACAACATAATTGATTATGCACTCCTTTTCCTCTGACATCACCTACTTCCTGTTCCCTCTGCTGTGAGGGATGGTGGAGCTGGTATTCTGAATACCTTTCTGATAAATCTCTTCTTTTTTGCCTTTTAATTAATTTATCAGTGTTCCTTGGGAAAATATCCTCAGGTGGCTCTAGGCATACACACTTTCCTCCACCAAGGCTTGTTGAGGGGATACAGGGATTCAGTCTGAAATTGCAGTGCGGATTGATAGCACCTTCACACAAATGCACACACGATCCACTATTTTCATCTACTGGAGAAATGAATTATATAGGAACCTGAATATATAGATGTTGCTGAACATAAGAGCCCGGATTGCCCCAGGATTGCCTCTTGCCAAGATCCTGCAATTTCCTGTACCTGTCTGGAGACACCCTTGGGCCAATCAAATACTTCCTCTAAAAGTAATCAAAATTTTCCCACCCTCGTAGTCTCTGTCCCAAAGCAGATTCACCAAGAATAAGATACTCAGTCTTTCACTTCTTAATTAAAAAATGTTTTACGGGTTTCCCTTTCCATTTTTAACTTTGTAACTTCAAATTATTGTTATGCTTTCTGAGTTGTAATAAGCGTAAATCAGTTCAGTAAGCTTTTCCCTCCCTCCTTTCTTCAGTTCCAAAAGAAAACAACTAATCTGAGGTATAGTTATGTTTCCAGAAGGAAGCCCTTAGATTTTGAACCTGTAGTCTGAAATTGATTAAGGAAGTGAGGTTTTTGCAAATCTTGTGCCCTTTAAGGGACTCAAACTTGGGCAGCCAGGCAGTGTTGATTATCCCTTAGCTTCTCACCCCTTCACTTATTTCAAGAAATTTATTTAAGAAATTTATATTCTGCCCTTCACCAAATGTTCCCAGGGTGGGTTACAATAAGAATAAAACATCACGTATTAAAACATAATTAAAAATATAACCCCATCTCCCTCCCAACCTAATCCTCCCACCCACCCACTCACCCCCTCACTCCCTCCCTTCCTAACAGGACAGCACCCTGAGGAAGTTATTTAAACAGCAAAAGCCTGGGTGAAAAGATCATTTTCACCAGGCGCTGAAAGGGAGACTGTTCCAAAGTTTAGAGGCCACCACAGAAAAGGCCCTCCTACATGTCCCTTTACAGGCAGGTCTATACGGGAGAAGGCACTCCTTCAGCTACCCAGGCCCCAAGTCATTTAGTGCTTTATATGTTGGTGTCAACACCTTGAATTGGGCTCAGTAGTGAATAAGTAGCCAGTGCAGATCCTTTAAGACCAGCGTGATGTGAGTCTGTCCAGAGACTCCCATCAGCAGTCGAGCTTCTGCATTCTGCACCAGTTCCAGGTGGTAGACTTGATGGTCTACTAGTGTGGAGCATTGTTCCAAAGCTCAAGGAGACAATCCCAACTCCCTTTCCTTATCCAGAGAGATCTCAGTAGCTGGAATTCATTTCCTTGCCAAAGTTTTCTCAAGAGGAGGAGCTCCATAAATGACTGGAATCCACTATGCTGCTTCACCCAAAAGTTGTAAATAGACTTCTTTTTGAACTTTCCTGTGCCCCATACTTTCACAAAAACTTAAAAATCTTCTCCCTGCAACCCCACTCAGAAGCTAGACCGGACCTACCTGAAGTCCTGGGATACTTTTGCCTTTTCTATTTTATTACGATGTACCTGTGACTATTGGGCCACATCCCCATTATAAGCTTATTTCACTTTCCCTAAACCGAAATAATAGAACCGGATGCAAACGCAAATTTGCCTGTTCCCATTACTTTTAACTTAATCGCGTTTGATCCGGATTCTGAGGATTCTACATGGCGTACGTGACTCAAGGGGGGACTCAAGTGGCTACTTTTTAAAAGTCGCTTTTCGGGGCTGCCCTGCCCTCTTCCTCCTGGCATGGACGCGCCACCCATAAGGGACCCCTTCACGGAGCCTGGCTGGGTGGCTGCCGCTTCCATGGATGGAGGAAAAATGGCAGTGGGCAGCAAACCAGCAATTCTTTCCCCTCCTCTCCCCATTACTCAGGGCACGCAGCAGCAGCGGCAACTAAAGCCCCTTTGCTTTAAACATTCACACAGAACCTCAGCTGCTTCCTTCCCTTCCTTTCCCTTTCTAAAGGTCAGAACTTTTAGAATTGCGCAAAATTGCAACATTGTTAATCAGGTGTGAAGTGGTTCCATCGCTACAGTGTAGCGCTGCTGTTAAGGGTGGATTTTTACACTGAAATCACTGTCTTTGGAAGCAAGCTATTGGGAGAGGGAAACCCTAAACATGGATTCTTATCCCTTAAAACAGTAGGGTCCCCACAGTAAAAAATGTAACACGTATTGAGCGCAGGATCCAGAGTGAGACCTGTTGAAATGAGGATTAACATTTACAATGCTTTGGGGCAATCTAACATGCGGAAAGCGTGTTAAGCCAAACTGACGTGGGGTCTGCGAGGATTGAAAACATTTTGAATTCGAAATAAGCTTGCTGTGGGGATTCGCCCTCTGTCAGTTAAACTATTGTGTATTACCCAGGTGCATCTGTGTGTATTGTTTATTTCATTTCTCAAAAGAGCTTCACCTGCATCCTAAATTCAAAAGACAATTAAAATACATCCCCCTTCCAAAAGGTAAAGATTTAAGTCTTTGTGAAGGTTTAATAGTAGAATAGTTCGAGGTTGAATGTGCATTTAAAAAACAATAACAAATTCAGCTACACCAAAGGAAAAAAAATCCTTTTTATGATTCATTAGACAGTGAGGTCATACAACTTCATTAATCATACACAACAGTCCACACGGTGTTATAAAGTATCATAGAACTATCTTGCAAATGCCAAAATAAGTGAGCAGTGATAATGTATCACAAAATGTACTTTGCTTTTATATTGGGCTCGCTCACTAATTCACAGAGTTCAATAATTTGCAACGGGCCTGTGCAGCCATTAATCTGAATTAGTACTGCTCCAGCATATTCATCAGCCAAGGCTCATGCATCAAAGGAAACAGAAGAATTAAAAAGAGAGTACATCAGAATTGTTTCTACTAGAACTTTAGAATTTTTATCATCTTGAGAGGCTGGTAAGGGATTCCAAACATTCTGGGGGATCCATGCTATAGTTTTAAATTGGCTTGATGGATTTTTTTTTTCCTAGAAAATTTTGGGAATAGTTTTTTGACTGCAAAGGGTATTAGGAGCCTCTGAACATATACATGTTGAAATTAAATTCAACTAA
Source organism: Aspidoscelis marmoratus (assembly GCA_014337955.1). NCBI lineage: Eukaryota > Metazoa > Chordata > Lepidosauria > Squamata > Teiidae > Aspidoscelis > Aspidoscelis marmoratus. The sequence continues at coordinate 5,182,425 of MTQE01001141.1, read as the reverse complement.
ATTTAAATTAATCATCAAGCACCATTATAATTTGATAGAAGCTATGAAACGTAAAGAGATATTTGTTAAGTTAAAATATTTTGTTCCACGCTTCTTTAAAAGAGTGGTTTATGAACAATCGTAAATCAGTACAAAAAATCTGCTGATAGGACAGTTAACGGCACTAATAAAACAAATGCAAATACATAAGTGACTTCGTTAAACAAGTGTTATTAATGAACCCACCAGACTAAGAACTTGGTTATGCTTTTGTACTGCTGCTTCATTTATTCCCACCCCGTGTCCAACATGGGAGACCAAGAGACAATGAAAGGGATACAGACTAGTTTCTCTCATTTTAGCCAGGCAGCTAACTTTCCATACTGATCACAGAGGGCTGGACTTCTCTTCTTCCTCACAGCCTGCACAAAAAAGTAAATGGACTGACAGCCTGTGTGACTTGGTGGATGGGTTCTCTCACTCTGAAAGTGGACTGAAGCTGGATTAAAACTTAGATGTAGATGAGTCCTATATGCTTGAAAAGGACAGAGTAGTGTACAAACAGCATTTCTTCAGGCTGCAAAGCTATATTTTATTTATTTATGACATTCCTTTTCTTCAAAGAGCCCAAGGCAATGCACACCATTCTCTATGCCACTCTATAGTCAGTCCCTGATTGGGAATAAGGCCTGCTGAAGTCAGTGGGGATTACTTCCAGTGTGACATAGCGGAGATCACCATGCCTGTCTCTTTCACCATGCCATGGGTCAAACAATTCCTACCACCTGGAAGGATAAGCTTTATTTCACTCTGAAATAAATTCATCACAGCTACTTAGATGAGAGGTTTTTCTTCCTTCCTTCTCCATAACAAGTTTACATCATTATTATTATACATAATTATTAACACTTGTACTTATTTGTATACTCATGTTAAGAGATAGATCACCAAAGAGAGCCTATTTGATAAAAGTCAGCCTGCCATTTTGACTTGTCTTGTCCTATAGTGTAGTACCTTTACTACACTATAGTAAAAGTGGCAACCCCGCCGAAATGGGTGCGCGACCCCCAATGGGGTCGCGACCCAC
>MTQE01001141.1:5158991-5171698 GCA_014337955.1 Aspidoscelis marmoratus | reverse complement strand
ACAATGATATCCATAAAAACACTTTTAAAAAATCCAGCATATTTAAAAATATAGTAAATATTAGAATACTAATATCTACGTGGGGGGGGGGATGGTCACATTAGCCAAAGGCAACGGAAAAGAGGTGCATCTTCAAAGAGAAGGGGCGTGATGCACCTCGAGGGGGAGAGTATTCCATAACCTGGGGTTCATTACATAAAAGGCCCTTTTACAAGTGCCCACCCACCTCACTACTGAGGGTGGTGGGACAACCAGGAGGGCCTTGCCTCTAGATCTCAAGTCATGGGCAGGTCGGTATGGGAGATGGCGTTCCTTTAGATATTTGGGGCCCAAGTCATTTAGGGCCTTGTAAGTTAGAGTTAACACCTTGAACTGGGTTCGGTAGTAAATTGGCAGCCAAGGCAACTCTTTTAATACCGGCATGATGTGCATCCAGCAAGCTGTTCCAGTCAGCACTCTGGAAGCTGCATTTTGCACTAGCTGCAACTTCCTAACCGTCTCCATGACAGCCCCATGTAGAGTGCCTATGCCCAACTACGGCTGGTGTGTCAACTGAAGCCTTTTTTGGACAGAGGCAACTTGGCCACAGTTACTCATGCTCTGGTAATCTCTAGATTGGACTTACATATATTTAGGCATATGTTTTAAAAGCACTTAGAAAAAAAATTAAAAATCATCAAATCTAAAACAATACACAGCATGTTTAAAATGATGGTATTTGTGCTGGGATGGGAAATATAATCATCTCAGCCAAAGGCCAGGGCAAAGAGGTGCATCTTCACCGCCTTCCTAAAGATATCTAGAAAAGGTATCTTAGCCACCAAACGATAGTTGTTTATGGGTGTTTTTCCAGTGTCAAAAAGTACCCATTTTTGCACCCATTTAGGACCCATTTGGGTGTGAGCCGGATGATCCCATGTCCACCACGGCACCCATTTGGGACCCGATTGTTTCCACTGCTGTGGGGGAAATCCGAATCTAATGGGTAAATTTTGGCCTTTAATCTGGATTTTCTGTAGACGCTCACGCTCTGAGGCAAAAACCAAATCAAGGGTGTGTTCTGCTGTATGAGTCGGGCCAGATACAAACTGAGACAGCCCCATGGTTGTCATGGAGGCCATGAAAAGCTGAGCTGGTCCATTGAGCTTAGCCTCAGCGTGGATGTTGAAATCCCCCAACACCACCATGGCAGGAGCTTTCAACACCATGTCTGAGACCACCTCAGCCAGCTCAAATAGGGAAGATGCTGAGCAGTGGGGCGAACGGTACACCAGCAGCATCCCCATTCTGTCTTTCTGGCCCAACAACAAGAACAGGCATTCAACCTCCTTTACAGAGCAAACTAGCCATCTGGTGAGCGAGATGGAGGTCCAGTGGACCACAGCAACATCCCCTCCCTTTCCCCCTGGTCTCAAACAGTGCTGCACTGAGTATCCTGGAGGACAAAGCTGAGTTAGTCCAGGCCCACCGAGTTCATCCATCCAGGTCTCAGTTATACACCAGATCAGGCCTTTCCTCCAGAATTATGTCGTGGATGACTGCTGTTTTATTTCAGACTGATCTGACAGTCAGAAGCAGCACTGTTAGAGTAGGGGACTGGTTGGCAGGCCTCCCCCAAACTCTGCAGGCTGGGAGGCCATAGCCCCTAGACCAGTGGTTCTCAACCTGGGGGTCGGGACCCCTTTGGGGGTCGAACTACCCTTTCAGAGGGGTCACAATGAGTATCCCACCACCCTTCCCTCCCACCTCCCAGCTGCTCTGCCCCCATGGTTGGGTGTCTCCACAACATGAGGAACTCCATTACGGGGCCACGGCATTAGGAAGGTTGAGAACCGCTGCCCTAGACTATGGAATAGTTTCCCGCTTGACATATGCCAGGTATCTTCTTTATATTTATTGATTATTTATTAATTATTTGTATTTCTAGCTCGGCCTATACCCGAAGGTCTCAGGTAACAACATTTAAAATCAGACATATATTAAAACCACAACAGTATAAATGAAAACAGTAAAAGTGTCTGTAAAGTGTTTCTAAATGTGCATTTAGAAGACTAGCAAAGAAACTGGCATTGCTTTCAATGTTTTTTTAAATTGTTTTTATGGTTGTAACCCATGCTAAGACCTTTGGGTATACAGCGGGATAAATAAATAAATAAATAGATAAATAAATAAATAAATAAATAAAAGTTTATTAACATTGTATGATAGGTTGCTGCACAGTCAATTGCCTTACAAAACAACAGATAATGAAGATCATCAGAATAGAATAGCCACTGTGACCACAGAAAGCCAAACACTGTGGCAATGTCCACACTAGGGCCCTTTCTGCACAGGGCCTTGTTTCGCTTTGTATCTCAGAATAGGGGCCAGTGATCCACATGCTGATACAGACTACAGCAGGGACCTCCCATGGAGCCCCCCATGGTCTGCACTAGCATGTAGCTAGCACGCCCCTATTCCAGAATATAATATTTAATAAGGTCCAGTACAGAAGTGTCTGAGACACTAAACTGATCCAGGGGATTGGTTAGACTACTCCATCTCCACTACAAAGGGGTCTGATGAGACCACACAGGAGACCACATCTCTTGCTAGAACACTGTCAGCCCCAGGGGGAGCTTTGGAGTGGGCTGTTGTGCCATAGTCTACTCCAAGTCTGGTATATCAGATCATAACCCTGCAGGTGGACATCACATGAGCCATGGACTGGAAGCGCATTGCTTCTGGGTGCCCAGCCAAAACAGCTCCAGCCAGTAACTTTATAGAGCGGTTGGGATGAGCCACACAAAATTAGACAGCTCAAGTGGCAGCCTGGCCCATTGTGTGCTCGGTTGTCTGCAGTGGGCCTGCAGGGCACAGGGTAGCTCACATTGTGCAGGCAGGCCCTATATATCCTACCACCAACCCAAAATAAGAATACTTACCTTTCTACTGGCAAAACACCTGCAGAAAAGAGCAAGGCCAGAGAACTTCAAAAATGCAGCACTATAACCCATGGCTACAAATATTTTTCATTTTAACAAGATAAAATTTTGCATGTACGACAGCACTAGGTGCATATTGGAAACCCACTTCGTAGTGTAAATTGCTGGATCAGGAAATTGCAACTCAGCTGTTATATTTGGATGGATTTCTGTTGATTTCATTTGGAATAAGATTGCATCTCAATACATAAAAGAAGTTGCTGAGCAGAGTCCTGTACGTGTATTTCACATTAACTATCTGCAAAGGCCAAAGGTTTTCTTTTAAAAATGAAGAAGAAACTTTAAATATTCATTTATCATATGTTCAAAAGCTCCCTTAAAACTCATTTGTAATACTGGGTCACCTTGTATTGAATTATATATGAAACGAAGTTGATCAGTGTTAATATACTGTAATTATAATATGCAAACAAGTGTGCAGCTTTATAGTCTTTTATCATGTCTCAACAGTTGCAAATAAATGCTGAACTTGGCATTACAGATTCTATTACATATATTAACCCCACATGATAGGTTGCTGCTGAATCAATTAATGTCTTACAGAATAATGATTACTATCACCCTGTGTATAATTTCACATATACATAACTGTTGGTAAGCCCGCCGCTTACTCCTGAGCTGGTTTTCTAGGAGTATAACATTCAGTTCAGAAAGGTGAGGTGGAAGGAAAGATTAATACTGTAATTTGCGAAGAAACTACTGTCCTCTTCCAGGACTTGCCGAGAAATTTAAGAGGTTTCTCAACAAGCTATTCCAGCCCTATAAAGATTCTTTTCAATGATAAATAATGAAAGTGTAATAATAAAAACAGTGATGATCCATACCTCTCTATGCCACCCAACACCCTGATATTGATACAAATTATGCCTTCACTGGTCATCAGACTGAGATATAAGATAGCTATGGCCACACTCAGGGTGGTTCCAAACTGGCTAGGATACTGGAGCTGCAAACATTCTGGGAACCTCCCTTTCACACACTGGTGTGGTCTAAGGGAGGACCCACGTGGAATGGAGACTCCTAGTACACTTGCTGATCCAGTATACCAGCCAGTGCAGAATTACCCTTTGTGTTGGCAAATGGCCCCTGGAAGTTTGATGGAACATAAATGCATGCTTTTTCCCTCTGTGATTCTATTTTGGGGGAATCGTGTAGAAGCTTTTCCTGTAGGGAAGGTAGTCCAATAGTCCAGTTCTCTCCTTTTGTGTGGATTGAAGGTCTCTTAACTGTGTCTTGTAGGAAGGGAATGAAGTGCGTAGCTGGGGAAAGGATCGGATGAATTAGTGGTTAGTTGAATTTGAGTTTCAATATGCAAAAATACTAAGGGCCTTTTTGTACTAGGCCCAGTGGGGAAATCCAGTAGTACCCCAGCATAGGACATTAGAAATTGCGGAGATGCTTCCAACCCAGACCATTGCCCAGCTGTATAGCTGTCCCATCATGAAACAGCTGAGCACTAAAAAGTGATCCACAGTTATATTCGCACCAGCTAGCACATGCCGCTAGCTAGCACACATCGTTGGCTAGCATACACTGGGTGCATGGGGCAGGGCATGGCAGCCACAGTTGCCTCTCCTGGTAACTGCAGCCTCAGGCAGTGTGCATGTCTGTTGCCACCAGGTAGTGGGTAAGTAACAGGCAGCACACTTGTCCATTGATACTAGGCACCCACTGGATAAATTTGGGTGGTGGATCAAGTGTCCCAAAGTGCAGAAGCCCAGTCCATCCCAGAAATTCACTGGCCATCATGCCTCACAGGGGTGCAAAAAGGCCCTAAGAAGCCACAGGTCACTTTTATTATCATCTTTTGTTGTTAGTTGCCATCAAGCCAGATTTGAATCTTTGTAATTGGAGGCAAGTGAGTATCTAGGACTACATTTCCACTGGTCAAAAATCCGGATTTTAACCTGGAATTTTTTTTAATTTTACCAGTGCTGAGGGCTCCTTGTAGCCGTCCTGACTGCATTGGGGCACCGTCTCCAGCCATTTCCCCGCCACCACCCTGTTCCTCCGTCTTTCGTCATCATCCCGCTGCTTGCCTTCCCCACCATTCTCCAACAGACAGAGGAAAGGGGCAGGGGGAAAGGCAAGCACTGGGGGAGACAAGGAAAGACAGAGGAAAGGGTTGGGGAGAAGGTAAATGGTGGGAGCTCGGCACAGGCGGCTTTCCCATTAATAAATATTCGGATTTTAATAGGATTCCTCAGGAGTCCTATTAAAATCCAAACAAGGGGCGTTTTTCCACTGTCACTAGAAGTACCCATTAAGTACCCAAATTCAGGCTCTTACTGGACCCAGATTGTATCCAGATTTATGGACCAGGAATTGCTGAACCCTCCAAACTGCTGGTCCCAACCCCCAACTTCCTCTTCTCGTTTCACCTAAAAATAAACATAGCATTGAGTAAACTTAACTTTGACTCCTTGTAAGAGAATTCGCATTGTTCTTCAGGCAATGTCAATTGCAATGTCACAGTGTCTCCTTCATTCAGTTTTGCTATCATGAAACTCATAGATAGCTCCTTTTGCATGTTGATTGTATTGATTCAGCCTAAGGCTCTGATAACATAATGACAGTATGATTCTAATTAAGCAAAATCCTTGATTAGAGGGCTTTTTTTCTTTTTCTGTTTTAAGGAGATAACACTGGCTTTAAAGGGGGAAGGAATTCTAAAGCAAGAATATCATATTCTTCATTTGCAGTTGGTGGCTGTTGTGGGCTGGTGACCAGCTTTTAAAAATGATTGCATAAATACCTAGAAAGCTGGGCTGTGTGTGTGTACTGTCCCCAGTATCAGATTTTGCTTGCTTCTGAAGACCAGCTGCTGTGGAAGGGAGGGGCACATTCTGGGAGCGGAAAACCCTCTTCCTTACCTGTCAGATTGGCAGCCAGAGAAACCCCAGTTGCAGTTTTGATGGGTGGGGGAGGCTTCCTCTCCCCTTTACACACACCAGGATTGGCTGTAATTTTGAGACGAGAGGGTAGAGGCTACTTCTTCCTCCCTCCCCCACATCAAGGATAGAGAAAAAAGCAGCCCCCACCTTCTATTCTAAAAATTACAGGCAGTCTTGATGCAGGGATTGAGAAGGCCTCCCCTCCCCATTAAAATTGTGGTTGGAGGTTCCCTGGCTGTGATTTCGACAGATGGGAGCATCAGGCAGTACGCTGTAAGCACACTGTGGCTTGAAGAGAAGTGGTCGCTTCTCCTAGGCCAGGGGTAGGCCACATGCGGCTCTTTGGCCCCTTGATTGTGGCTCTTCCAGCTTAGGAGTACCCTAATTAAGTTAATAACAATGTACCTACCTATATAGTTTAAGCTTTAAAAATTTGGCTCTCAAAAGAAATTTCAGACATTGTACTGTTGATATTTGGCTCTTTTGACTAATGAGTTTGCCTACCCCTGTCCTAGGCTGTGTTCCCACTGGACAATTTAATCTGGTTTTAAATCAGGGTTTTTTAAATCAGCATCAAGGTCTGTTTTTTTTGCGTTCCTACTGTTAATTTATAATACCATTCTTCCTCCACTACCAGGCACTGAAGAATGGTATTGTAAGGCAGGGAGCTTTTACACAAGAGCAAAGTTTCCTTGCTCCCTCCAGGCTGTGGTGCAGAAAGTGCTTATTACACTTTCAGATTGTTTCCCTGCTGGGGCTGCTTAGTTGTCTGTCTACTTCAGGATCATCAGAGAGGTTTTCTGTGCTGGATGGTGGAGGGAGACACATCTTAGGCAGAGGCACCATGAAGGAAGGAAGACAAGCAAGGTTTTTGGGGGGAGAGAACCATGCTAAATAGTGAGGATTATTTCTAAATCCAGCAGCAATGCCTCTTTTAATCCAAAGGTCACATTTTGGGACCTTTAATTCTCGGAAACTGCAGATTTTTTTGGGATCTTTGGGAATGGTGAGCACTCAAAATTCTCAAAGCTCTTTAAATCTTGAATGGGAATGCAGCCTTAATGTAGAAGGGGAATGATACTTTCCTCTTCCTGTGATCCTGCCTTTGGCTACAAGAGAAAGGCATAACAAATTGCTCATTTTGCTAAAAGATCCACAACCCAAGTTTTCACTTCTTTATTAACTTTTGGCTGAATGCTAGCTGGGCCTGTGATCTGTTAGTGTTATATTTGTCAGTGAGACATATTGTTTTTCTTTCAGTTTTTGCCTCACTTCATCAGGTTTCTTTGCTTTGAATGGGAGCTCAGGTGCTGTGATCTGCTCAAAACTCAGCTATTTTTCTTCACAAAATTTTGTTCTTTGTAAGAACCAGCCTTCCACTTTCTGAAGGAAGAGCTTTTCCCCCTAATTGCTTTCTAAATTCTCCTATTCAATCATGCTGGCTTCTTCTTGGCTGTGATAATTCTTTACCTAATTAATATTTGGAATGCATTGTAACTGCTATTTGTTACTATGGTTTTGAATAACAGCCAGCCTTATTTTTTACCTTCCTTTTCACCAGTCTTTTTAATTCTGAGAAGTTCCTTTTTTTAATCCAACCATGACCATGTAGAAATTACTTTGCAAATTTCTGCTTTTAGAAATGTTGAATGCACTTGCACTGTAGTCAACAAAATGTTGAGTAGCAAAATACAGTTTCACAAAATGTTAAGTGCGAATATTACATTGGAAGCGTAGATTTCTTCGCATGTTTGCATTTCATTTTTTACATTTATAGAAAACAAGTCAGCAGGTATCATTTTGCCTCTTGATAAATCTATGATGAAGCCACATTTGGAATATTGTGTACAATTCTGGTCACCACACCTGAAAAAGGATATTGTGGAACTGGAAAAAGTGCAGAAAAGGGCAACCAGAATGATTTAGGGGCTGGAACACCTCCCTTATGAAATCAGTCTGGAGAGATGGCGTTCAAAAGGGGACCTGATTGAAGTGTATAAAATCATGAATGGTGTAGAAAAGATGGACAAGAGAACCAGGGGGCACTCTATGAAGCTGATGGGCAGGAGAATCAGATCAGAGAAGGGGAAGTATTTCTTCACCCAGATGGTCATCGGTCTATGGAATTTGCTGCCAGAAGAGGTAATAACAGCAATCAGCCTACATGGCTTTAAGGAAGGGTTAGACAAATGTATGGATGACAGATGTATCAATGGCTACTATAATGGATGCCTAAGTACATCTTTCAGGCTGTAGGGACAAGCAGGATACCTCTGCCATTTGCTGGGATTTGAGAGCAGGTTAAGGTTTGTCCTTGTCTCTGCTTGAGATGCCCATGGGCAGTTGGTAGGCCACTGTGTGAGACAGGATGCTGGAGTAAATGGGCTGTGGCCTGATCCAGCTGGGCTCCTCTTATGTTCTTGAGTGAATTAAATATGTTACAGTGCAAACCAAGCCTTTCCTATGCAGACATTAGAGGAGGCACAGATAAACATTGCCCCTGTAACCCTAATTAGGGGTTCCACAAGGAATACTAATGACAACTGTCCTTCAGTAGCAAGAAGTCTGTGGCTTCTATTAAATTATTAGAATTCTACCAGCAACTATTTTTGTTAATCATTGCCCCAGCAATGGCAGGGGTGGCAGGGTGATTAACCATGGCAGCTATCTATCTGACTGTGTGCATGTTTGGTTGCAGGAAGAAGGCACCATTGAAGAAATATAGGAATACTGCTGATGGAAGCTAATTATGTTGAATACTATTACATCATATTTCCATTCCTGTGATCATAATTCCTTTCCCTAGTTCAAATAGTTTATGTTCTATGGAACTGTTTTTCTCTTCCCATCAGACTTAGAATATAACTTTTATCCGACCGTCTGAGCACGGGGTGAAGTTGAGAAGTTAGTGCTGGACCCCATGTTTTGCCAGAAGTGGTGGGGACAGCATTCAGCCTGGATGGATTTAAGGAAGGGTTAGACAAACTTACGGAGGACAGATGTAACAATGGCTACTAGAATGGATGCCTTAGTACATCTTTCCAGTTAGGGAGACAGGCAGGATGCCTCAAAGGCCATTTGCTGGTATTTGAAAGCAGGTGAAGTTTTGCCCTTGTCTTGTGCTTGAGATGCCCATGAACAATTGGTAGGCCACTGTGTGGGACAGGATGTGGGACTAGGTGGGCTGTGGCCTAATCCAGCAGTCTCCTCTTATGTTCTTATATAGAAAGTCCCAAGTTCGGCTATTGGCATCTCCAAGTATATTAATACTGCCATAGATTTCTGCCTGAAAACCCTGCAAAGCCTCTCTCATTCAGTTTATAAGACTGATTATTTATTTGTGCAACTCACCCATTGTTATAAATAATCCCAAGGTAGGTAACAAAATGCTGAGATAAGTGGACCAATGACCTGAGTCAGTATAAAGCGTCTCGCTATCTTCCTAGCCTGACAAAGAATTATGTATTTTAAAAATTGCATGCTTTCACTTCTCTCTGTCATCATTGTGTGCATTTGCTAAAAAGCTGTTGTAGCCTAGAAGGCAATGTGCCTGGCGCTTGTCTTGGCTGCTAGAAGAAAGCATCTGTCAGTGTTTCCATTATAAACTGACTTTTTAGAAGATTTATCCATCAACTGCCGATCTTTGCTAAAAAATCAGATTCAGCATAGCAGGTAGGCTTTTAAAATTTATTTTCCTCTAAACAAAATCACTCCTTCCCCTCCCAAAAAGAGAATTGCATTAGTTATGTTTTTGTCTGCTTACACTATCATTATCTAGGAAGTATGCAGTCTTCATGGACAGAGCATACTTTCCTCCATGTCTTTTTGTGCACATTGAAAACAATGGAATTTGTACAGGCGGTATTTCTGATGGTTCCTGTTCCATCCCTGATTTTTGTACATGTGCGTAGAGATGTGCACAAGCAAATGTTGAGATCAGCTTGATTTAGAACCTGTCTGAACAAACTCGACCTGTGCTAGATTGATCCTCAAGCAGCTTCTAATTTTTTTAAAAAAAATGCATTACAAAAAATATTTTTATGCTGCCCTTTATAAAAATTTTAGGCCAGAGTTTGCAGCACTCTTCTGTTAAAAATTTAAAAGCACACATACCTAAATTTAATACTGAAAACCAGCAATTTCCTGCAATTTTTTAACCAAGGGGAATTCCAACTCCTTTATATCTAAAGATTTCTGGATCTCCGTCATTTTAGCATAATGAAATCTTGCAAACACTGAGGGACAGCTGTACATAAATAAGTTACAAGCAGATACCAGAGATTCAATGAAGTCATCGCATGTTATATTTCATAGGAGACAAAAGGGATACCAGACCAGCAACAATATAACCAGGAATACCTCCCATACGAATTCTAAGAAATGAGCAGGTCTATATGGGGGGTGGGGGGGTGGGGCAGTTTCCTTAGATTATTTTGTCCAAAGGCTTTATACATGAGCAGAAAAGTCTTAAACCTGGACCGGCAAAGAATTGTAAGCTGTACAGTCCATTGAGGAGTGTTGTAGCAAGCTCACGGTAGACAATTCCACTCATCCACTTATCTATTACATTCTGTACTACCTGCATATTCCAAAACAACCTTAAAGGTTAATTTCACATACAGCACATTGCAGGAGTACAGTCTTGAGGGTTACTGAGGCTGGGTTATAACTATCACACCAGCCAAAACTGGTCAAAGAGGCTTCATGGTAAACATAATCCTCACACCAGGCACAAGCTGCATGTACTTGACCCACCAGATAATTCACCCATTGATCTAAAACTACCACAGGCATACCTAATCCAGATAGAACAGATGAATAAAGCTGGTGGCACCATTAAATAGCATTCATATGCTAAACAGTAGTAGGGGGAGAATGGAACTTTACATTGTTCCACAGCACCAAAATGTCCCATTTGTTTATAAACATTCATCATCCTACAACACTGCTTTAAGCTGTTGATCGCTGAGAAATTTCTAGAAATATGGATCAGCATTTTAAAGCCGTAGTAGATATAGCACAGAAAAATAAAGTGCCTATACTTTCTTTGAAAGTAGTTCTGCTTGGCACGTGTGATTGCCAGTTGGGATTGTGCACTCTTGAGTAATATGAGGGGAGATGAGTTCATATTTAGTTTTGCTCATGTTAAGATTCCAAAAACATCTAGCATCTTTCCCAGCACCCACATCAGATTTCCACATCAGTAGTTCCATTTGCTCAGGCAACAAATTAAAAGATTTCCCTCCCTTCAATCCATCTTGGCTGAGAAAGAGCAGATCTTCATCCTGGAATTCAGCACCACAGATTGTGTGTACAAACCAGGAACAGAGGAGACAAAAGCAGTGTTCTCCCCACCAGCAGCAAAAATACCCAACAGAGGAACACTAAGCCAAAGGCAGGCTTTATCTGTCACAACATTCCTCAGTGACTGCCAAGATTTCCGGTGTGGAACAAATTTTATCTAGAATCAGTTTAGCTTGCCTGAAAGCAGCAGATCTATCAATGTCTACAGAAGAGAATGGTAGAATTACAGAGTTTCTTTATGGTGAGCCAGAACAACAAGCCATCTAAATTCACACAGGCAAACAGCCTGAGATGTAGACCGGTGTGGTCCTCCACCCGATCTAAAAACCACACAACGCATGAGGAAAAGGGGACTTGTAGGGAATGGGTGAGCTTAAAAGCAATGTTAAGCAATGCTAGATTCATTAGTTCTGAGCCTTAAAATGTGCTTGTAGTGGCCAGAATTATCTTTGGATGATATCCTCACTGTTAAGCAATTACATTTTAAATCTTGGATTCATAACCAAAATAAAATCAACAGCTACAATTACTTGTATTGAACTCATAACTTGGGGACAGAGTGACCAGGTCAGAGAAGTCCTGCCCAATCCTGTGCTTTAAAAATAAATGATGTTTATACAGGAGATCTTCCCATGGTTAGGCCTGTCACTGCTGGCATGCTAGAAACAGCTGCTTTGGAACACCATGAAAAAACAAACTGTTGGCTACTTATCCCAGCCAGTTGTGGTATCTGGGCAGAGGGGAAGCAGGGCCACTCCATCAGTACCTGGCTGTGGTCACACCTTCACTTTAAACCTTCAGTCCACCTTCTGATTGCAGTGCTCACACCATTTCAGTTTTCTCCATTTTATTTGTGGACTTTCTGCCCACCATTTGGACTTTCCACCAAAATCAAACAGATTAAAGTGAAAAGGTGTGAGTGTTGTGATCAGAATATGGTCTGAAGAAGGTTTAAATTGAAGGTGTGGTCTCTGACTTCCACTGTCATGAGCTTGGAGCCATGCTAGGAGTAGAGAAGACTTTGTCATCTGTTGCCTGGCACTCTAGAGGTAAGAGCATTTCCTGCTTTTCCTCCCAGCTGAAACTATTTCCAGGAGTCATATTGTAGAAGAGGGGACCATATTTCTACCTACCAGATAGATCTTGCCAAGGTGAAAACCTGGATTTGCTGCCAGGTGCTCTGTCAGTTCCTGTCAGCTGAAATTCATGGTCTGTTGCTTGAAGTTGCTATTTCTGAAGATGAGCAAACTGGGACCTCAACCAACTAGCAACTATCTGCAGCACCTACTGTTAAGCTTTCCCCACCCACCCCACATTCCTTCCCAGTCCTCTTTTCCTCATGTATTGTGTCTGAGCCAGTTTGTTCTAGTGGTTAGGGAGCTGGACTCATCTGGAAATAGCGGGTTTGATTCCACCCTCCTCCATGAAGCCGGTTGGGTGACCTTGGGCTAGTCACAGCTCTTTCTGAGTTCTCCCAGCCCACCTACCTCACAGGGTGTCTGTTGTGGGGAGAAGAATAGAAAGC
>MTQE01001141.1:5112972-5152691 GCA_014337955.1 Aspidoscelis marmoratus | reverse complement strand
AAATAAATAAATAAATAAATAAATAAATAAATAAATAAATAAATTAAAATTTTACATTTAATAAAACATTTCCATGGGTCAAAGAAATTTTTAAAAATGATTTTGTAATTTGTCATTCTCCTCCAGCATTTTCTACACACATTGAATCTTCAGAAGACACTGAAATAGTTCACGATAAGGACTTTGAAGTCAAATATATTCTGACTGCAAATATGTAATCTGAAAAGAAGTTTCTCTGAAATTAGTATTACTTGCAAAACAGCAGATTAAAAAGTGGGTTTCTGACCAGCATTGTCCTAAAAATACATGATCCTTACTTGCTAAATAGAAACGGAAAGACAAAACTCATGAAATTAGAAGGTTCCTGTTCATTTATAAAGCATATAATGTTTTCTTAATTGTGACACTGGGCTACATTCCTGTATCCAAAGAACAAGTTCCACTAGGCTTAATTGTAATAAATTCTGAATAGGTATGTATGTTGTTCCTGCTGCTGCACATTTCTTTGTTTGCTTCCAATTTCAGGACCAAGCAAAATAATGTGCTAGCAAATTAAGTTTAAATCCACTTTCAGTCTACTTTCAGAGTGAGAGGTCAGATCAACAAAGTGACTTGGCACTTTCTTTCACATTATCTAATCCAAAAGTGCATTTTTCTGAGTTAGATACACCCAAAAGCTTGTCATTTTGCAAATACATTATCTCACTCTGATAGTGGACTGAAGCTAAATAAAAATTTAGGTGTGAACACAGCCTCTATGAACTCTATGAAATCATATTTTGAATATTGTGTACAATTCTGGTCACACATCTCAAAAAAAAAAGATATTGTGGAACTGAAAAAACTGCAGAATCATGAGTACACCTTCCTTAAGAAATCAGTCTGCAATGTCAGGGCTACTTCAGCATTGAAAGACAGTGTTTTTGAGGTATATAAAATCATTTATGATGTGAAAAAATCTTTGTCACACAACACTAGCACACGCTTTAAAGCTGATGGGCAGGAGAGTTCAGATTGAGAAGGGGAAGTATTTTTTCACCTACAGGTCATCGTCCTATGGAATTACAACCAGAAGAGGTGATGATAGCAGCTAGCCTGGATAGCTTTAAGAAAGGATTAGACAAATTCCTGGAGAACAGGGCCCAGTTCCCATTACAAGCTTAAAACGGTTTTCCTAAACCGAAATAATAGAACCGGATGCTAACACGAATTTGCCTGATCCCATTCCTTTCAACTTAATCGCGTTCAATCCAGATTCTGAGGATCATACGTGGCATACGTGACTCAAGGGGGGACTCAAGTGGCTACTTTCTAAAAGCTGCTTTTCGGGGCTGCCCTGCCCTCTTCCTCCTGGCGTGAACGCGCCACCCATAACAGACCCCTTCATGGAGCCTAGTTGGGTGGCTGCCACTTGCCTGGATGGATGAAAAATGGCACCGGGCAGCCAGCAGTTCTTTCCCCTCCTCTCCCCATTGCCCTGGGCACACAGCAGCAGCGGCAACTCAAGGCCCCTTCGCCCGCTCACCTCCATAGCCACAGCCTTAAACATTCATACATTTCCCAGAGCCTGCAGCTGCTTTCCTTTCTTTTCCCTTTCTAAAGGTCAGAACTTCCAGAATTGCGCAAAATTGCAACATTGTTATCAGGTGTGAAGTGGGTAGATTGCTACAGTGTAACTGCTGCTGTAAGGGGTGGATTTTTACAATGAAATCACTATCTTTGGAAGCAAGCTATTGGGGGAGGAAAACCCTAAACATGCATTCTCATCCCACTAAAACGGTACCGTTCCCACAGTAAGAAATGTAAAACATTTCAAATGCACGAACCGGAGCGAGACCTGTTGAAATGAGTGTTAACATTTACAACGCTTTGGGGTGATTTAACATGTGGAACGCGTGTTAAGCCAACCTGATGTGGGGACTGCGAGGATCGAAACCGTTTCAAAACCGTTTTAAGCTTGTAATGGGAACGCGGCCCAGGTGTAACAGTGATTACTAGAAAGGATGCCTAGATACTGTCTCTGGGTTGGAGAGGCAGACAGAATGCGTCTAAAGACCATTTGCAGGGATTTAAGAGCAGGTGAAGGTTTTGCCTTTGTCTTCTGCTTAAGAAAGTCCAGAAGCAATCAATGGGTCACTGTGTGAGATGGGATGCTGGACAAGATGGGCTGTGGCTGATCCAGCAGGGGTCATCTGCTGGAATAGCAATAGTCCTTGAAAATGAAGCTGCCAGTGTCACAAAGGATGTTCAATAAGAACATAAGAGAAGACCTGCTGGATCAGGCCACAGCCCATCTAGTCCAGCATCCCATCGCACACAGTAGCCCACCAAATGCTCATGGGCATCTCAAGCAGAGACAAGGATAAACATTTGCTCTCAAATCCCAGCAAATGGCCCTAGAAGCGCCCCACTTTGCCCCCCCCCCAGCCTGATCAATGATTCAAGCAATCAGTTCCCATGTGAATGTAAAGATGAACCAAGACCACTAAGGTAAAAGTCTTTTCTTTTTTTCCCCCACGGTGTTTTTCTGCCAGGCTTGTGCTCAAGATTATTGTTTTCTTCCAAGTGCAGGGAACTCAATGTGAGATTTCGATATATCTCAGCTGTATATTTTAGCTACTTTCAGGAGTGAAGATATCTCAGTGATTTATACTTTAATATAGACAATGCTCCTTAAATTGGGAATATTTTCATGGGAGTGTAAATTTGTAATCCCTTTTGACAGCAGAATAGCTGTCAAGAACAGGACCTTGCTTTGAAGGATCTGACAATACTTTATGTTAAAGGCCCTAAATATGCCAAAAGGAATATTTTGGGAATCCTTGAGCTAAAGATACATCAAGTATATATTTCTGAAGAAGATCTGAGAAGATTCTTAATGTTAGCATTTGTAAAAGGCAGTTGTTCCTTCAGTTTTGTCTTGTTTTGAAATCAGTGTAGATTAATTTCTTTCAGGGTGGTCTGTCAGGAGGCTCATGGGCAGGGGAAATTGTTACTTTTAAGTTTTAAGAAACTCTAAGAATTAACTACCGAAGGAAAGCTAGAGAAGCCTATAAGGTGAACTTTTTAGTATCTGCGTCAAATTTCAATTTTCAGGATTTTGGATAGCTAATCGGAACTATTTAAAGAAACTAAAAGAAAATGATTTTTTTTCTTCCTCCCCTTCTCCTAACAGTGGGACTTATGAGTTCAATTTTCCTGACTCTGAACCAGGCTGTGTTCCTGATAGGCAGTGATCACCATGCCACAGGGGCCCTTGCCAATTGGTCTTTTGAGGCCATCTGTATGCAACTTTATCATTGAGACTGTACAGTCAAAGACAGTACATATTTCAAAAAAAGAAAAAATACAAGCTTCAGTTTCTTAACTAAGGAAAATAATATAGTGCAAGGTGACTAGAATGGGATGAAATGGAAGCAGAACATTTATACCTAATCCTTTAAGTGCTGCTCCAAGTGCTTTCTTTCACTTAGAAGGGAAACGTCAATGACTTCGTTACCATTTTTTCCTTATTTTTCTTGGAAATAAACCCTCAGTAGGGATGAAAAATGGGGAGAAGCTATTTTGTTTGGAGAAGTTCAGCCTAATTTTTTTCTCTAGCCTTGCTCATTCCGCATAGAAACCCATGCAAATGTTTGCAGTGAAAACCCCTTTAGTATGGGCCTGAAAGTAAGACTAAAACATGATTAAATCATGTAAAATAGCAGTATTACCACTAGTGTTTTTAATAAATAATTCTCACTTTTGTCTCACCTGATCCATAACTCAATTAAGGTACAGAATACTCCGTGAGCCACAAGTCTATTTTCTACTCTCCCAGTGGGATTATTATTTTCACCCTCACAATAATAGACACATACACACATGTGTGCGTTTGTGTGTGTTATATCACAAAGTGCTTTTATGTATTCTTTCATTTTCTGAGTTCGTTTGCCATGTGCCATGCATCTGCTATTCAAGATGCACTAGTTCAAAACTTGCTTGGATGTAACTTGGCCACTGTTCTAGATTTTATTCTATGAATCAACTCCATCCATGGCTGTTTGTTGTTCATTAAAAAAATATTGTAGGTACCATTATCTTAACTGTTAAAGCTGGCTGTAAGATTTCCTCTATGTTAATAGTGGAGTTGGGGGCACATTCTAGAACCTGGGGGAAATCTGTGAAGCTGATGGGCAGGAGGGTTAGGATCAACAAGGGGAAGTATTTCTTTTTCACCCGTAAGGTCATTGGTGTGTGGAATTTATTACCAGAGGAAATGATGACAGCAACTAGCCTAGATAGATTTAAGAAAGGATTAGACAACTTTGTGGAGGACACATGTATCAATGGTTACTAGAATAGATGCCTAGATATTCCCTTCAGGTTGGAGAGATAGGCAGGATGCCTCTAAAGGCCATTTGCAGAGAGTTGAGACCTGGTGAAGGTTTTGCCTTCGTCTTCTGCTTGAGATGTCCAAAAGCAGTTGGTGGATCGCTGTGTGAGACAAGATGCTAGGCTAGATGGTTGGAGACACAGACAGGATGCCTCTAAAGGCCATTTGCAGGGAGTTGAGGGCAGATGGAGGTTCTCCCTTTGTCTTCTGCTTGAGATGTCCAGAAACAATTGGTGGGATGCTGAGTTGAATGAACTGTGGCCTGATCCAGCAGGGGTCCTTTTATGTTCTTATTCACGTTCTCAGAACATGTCCCCTGAACCATGCGTCCTCCTCTTTCCATGTAGTACAAAATGTATATCATCTTAAAACACAAAAACTCTTGCTCCATTGTTTTGTGAATTACAAACATAGTAGAGATTGCTGTCCATAAAGCAACTGCCAGCTAAGAGCTTGATACCTCCTAAATCATAGAAATGAAATGCCTTGAAGGCTTTTTATTTTTTAAAAAATCAAGTTATCAGCCAGGAAAACCTGTGGTTATTTACTGCTTGGCACAGAATATCCTTGTCAACTTTTATATGCATCTCTAATGAGATCCTAAAACAAAAACAGAAATTCAATTTTGTCATTCATGCTAATAAAAGATCATTTTGATACCCTTTTATTTGAGAACATAACTCATAGCTAATACATGAAAGGCCTGTTTCCCCCATTTTATAGATCCCTGTTTGCTTGGTAAGCATTTGCTTTTTCCAGAATAAATCTTTATTTAACTAAGGGATTGTGTAGTTTTTTTAAGGATGAGATGAACTGGAAAATGTGAATAATGCTTTTCTAAGATTTCCTTTTTTTTAATCATGATTTGCCATCAAGTCCAAACCCCTGCTTCATGCAGGAATGTAAATCAAAGTCTCTATCACAGTCTGGTGTCTATCATCTGCTTGAACATATCCAGAAGCAAACTTGTTCCACAACTGAATTGGTTTTACTGAAATCTGTCTTGCCGTAATTTGAGCACGTTATTCCCTGTCTTGCTTTCTGGGGCTATGAAAGAGCAAGTGAAAACTCTTTTCACTGTGTCATTCTTTGAAAAAAAAAATTTAAAGAAAACATCAAAACAAACAACCCCCATTTCACATTGTTAACATGCCAAGTTCCCTCAAGCTGCATCCATGACATTAAAAAGCAGTGGTCACTAATGTGCCATCTCTCCCAATCAACATTCAAGATCAGAGAACACACGGTGGAAGTGTGCTTTTAGTCTCAAATGTGAAATAGAGGCACTACTTTGTGAATGCTGCCCCCACTGGGTGTGGATGCCACTTGAGATCCAGTGCAGAAAGGCCCTTTGCCTCCCCTAATCATATTTTTGTTGTTCTTGTCTGAACCTATTTAGGATACAAAATCCTTAAAGTAAGGTTCCTAGAACTAGACACAGTACACAAGGTGTAATCTAGCCAGTTCTGAAAATAGTGGAGCTATCGCTTCCTTAAGTTCAAGATGGCATTTCTTTTGATGCCTCAGTAGATCAGTCCTAGAGTTCATGTAGTCCTTCATTCTTATTCCAAAAGTGAGAATAGCCAGTTATCCCTGAGCATAAGCAGAACTAGAGATGTGCAAAACAGTTTGCCAAGCCACATGTAACAACCCCACATCATTCTTTAGTGGTGTACTCTACACATCAGCTAGTCTACTTCACCGGCTCCTAGGAGGGAGGAAGAAATGTGTTCGGAGTTTTACACTAATACAAAACAAGGATGTAAGTCATGTAAGACTTGCAAGTGATATAATTACTTACAGGTAATATTTTTATGGCATCTTTATGGCTCTATAAATACCCTAAGGCCCTGTCCCCATGCAATTGAAAGTCTGCTGGAACTCTTCTTTTGCCTCTGAGCGGCCCCATTCCAGGCTTTACAAGGCGCTTAGGGAGCTTAGGAAAGTGAGACACCCGCGATAAAATACGTGCACTTTAAAGAAGAGTTCCAGCGCTCTTTCGGCGATTCGCGGGTTTTGCTTGCTATATCTGCCTTGAGGACGCTCCGTGGCAAAAGGGGCGGGGATTGCTTGCCTGCACACACAGCCAAAAAGCATGCACACATCTGAGAAATGCAGCAGGTTCACTTCCTTTCCTTTGTAAAAAGAGCCAGAATTGCTCAGAATTGAAACATTGTTATCAGTGATCTGTGAAAGCCTTAAAGGAGAATGAGCGAAGGATCGCGCTGTCGATGGCTGCAGCCGCTGACTTTGCCGGGGCAGAAAGCCTTTTCTAACAGAGAACTGAGGGAAAGTAAGTGCTGAAAGTGAATGAATGAGCGATCATCTGCCTTTGCTAGGGGCGGGAAGCCGTTTCAGGAGACGGAGATCTGGCTATTTTTCCTTTTAACAAGAGACGGGGCGGGTGGGGGGAAGATGCGGGGAAAGGAAACAGGCTTCCTTGGGGACGGAAAGTCCGTTTAGATCGCGGCTACCATGGGGACGCTTATTCCGGAAGTGGAGGGGACTTTTAAAGTCAGCTATAACAGAGTGACGGCAGAGGAAGCCGAGAGGGGCTAATAAGTCTTTTGGGGATTGGGCCTAAGAGAGTGCAGGATTGGGTGCCTCTGCTCCCTCATGGCATACTAGGTGTGCAGGAGAAGTGTGGTGTCCACAAGGACCTGCACACATCCAGACACCATGCCTCTGTAAGCATTTGAGTACTTGAGAACATAAGAGGAGCCCTGCCAGATCAGGCCACAGATGGCAATAGAGGCATTCTGCCTGCCTTTCCACCTAGAGACAGTACTAGTAATAGTCTTTGTACACCTGTCTTCCATGGATTTGTCTAATCCTTTCTTTAAGCTATGAATCCTTTCTTATATTTTGGAAGTATATAAAATCATGCACCGTATAGAAAAGGTGGATAGAGAACATTTTTTCTCTGTCACACAACACTAGAACCCGAGGGGACTCTATGAAGCTGATGGGTAGGAGAGTCGGATCAGACAAGGGGAAATATTTCTTCACTCAGAGGGTCATCAGTCTATGGAATTTCCTGCCAGAAGAGGTGGTAACAGCTACCAGCCTAGGTGGCTTTAAGGAAGGGTTAGACAAATTTATGGATGACAGATGTATCAATGGCTACTAGAATGAATGCCTAGGTGCATCTTTCAGGCTGGGGGGACAGGCAGGATGCCTCTAAGGTCATTTGCTACGATTCAAGAGCAGGAGGTTTGTCCTTGTCTCTGCTTGAGATGCCCATTGGGAATTGGTGGGCCACTGTGTGCAACAAGATGGGCATCTCTTATGTTCTAATGGCATAGTGGTAGGAAGAGCTCTGGCCACCACCGCTCAAATAAACCTCCTGGGTACACTTTTGGCATCCCCGGCAAGCCATCAAACATATGGGAAATGAGACTTCTAAAAACTAACCTAGAGGAATATGCTCTATTGGAGATGGCCATAAACTTTTTGTTGGAATAACTAAGAGTGTTATTTACTCATATGTATATATGATATACGTATTTTATACCAGTTACTGTTAGTGCCAAATCAGGAAAGTTTTGTAATAGTTGATATTGTTGATCTGTTACCTTTGATTACATATTCATACTTTCTGTACATTGTTACAACTTGTATAAAAATAAAAACATATGAGAAATGGTGAGCACTGCAACCAGCTAACAAAAATTCCCCTGTGGTATTGGTAGGATAGCGAGGGCATCAGGGAAAAGAGCACTGTGCTAGTAGCACTCTTGTTTGGGGGCCTTTGCCATAGTTGCAGCTGGCTGGGCACTTTGACTAAATGCAGTCCAGGTGTACAGTATAATGTAAGTGATTGATACCTACGTTTCACTTGATATGGAAAGTGTATTTTTAAGTTATTTATGAATTTGTTCTTTGATGTATAATGTATGGTATATTTCATAAATTATATTGACCTTTCTAGTTCAAACTACTTCTGAGCATCTAATTTATACTTAGCTTGTGGACTTGTGTTCCTTTTTTTCCTCTTGCATTCTGAATCCGTAATATTTGGACCCTACATATTTTACTGAATCTTGTAGTTTTACTTTGTTTCCTTTTGGGTCTCTAAGTACTTTGCCTTCCCCATAGCCCCTGAAACACAAATGAATATTTCTCTCTTGTAGAACTCTGATGAAGGCAGGCTTCCGGGCACTTTCTTTGCTTACCTTGCCATGATTTGAACCAGTCAACCCAGACCGGTGAAGCCCTCTGGTCCAGACCACATCAAGGTGTGGAACCCTGATGTCTTCACAGCAGTGCTGGTCCAGACTAGTCAGTGCTTAGGTCCCAGATATTGGATGAGCTTTAGAACCAGCCTCTAAGGGCTCCAGAACTAGGAAGAAATATTCCTCAGTCCCCCCCCCCCGGAACCCCATTTTGGTGGGACAATCTGGGTCTCCTGTAGCCTAAAAAATAGAGGCATGCCTTCTGCACACCTCCATGATCCAGACTAGACCAGGCTTGTACACTGTTAAACCACAAAGTGAAGGACTACTAGTAATCAGGAGTCTCCTGATATGAATTACATTCCCTCTTGTGCAGGCAGATTTAAAAGAGTTGCCCCTCTTTACTGGACCAAAGCAAAACTGTAGTGCCGACTGACCAACACTGAAGAACACTCTTGTAAATGATCCTTGGCAAAACACAGAGAAAATATTCTTCTGTAATGTGTGTGGTTAATTTATACTGTTTAAATGGCAACCACCTCCAGTACAGGACCTTTGACGATTCTATCTTAAATGTGTTCCAATTCATTAGTACATTTTAACTTCCAAATGTATACAGCACAGAGCATCACTGAATCGTCCAGTCATTCTTATTGCTAGATGATTTTTCTCTTTCTCTCTACACACACAACACCTAGACCTTTTTTCATTTGTAGGCCTATGTAACAGGCAGAGTATAAAGTCCTTTCTGACAAGAGAAGCAACATTGGGTCATGGCGCAAAAGCACATTCTGTAGCCTCCATTTACCTTAACCTATAACTTGTATAAACTCATTTTTTAAGTACACAGTGAAGGTGCTGTTGGCATAACAGGCCATTACTTCGATCCAGCAGAGCATACAACGCCACTTACTTTGTACTGTCATTTTGAGAAAGAGGTAGACACTTAGGATGAAATGTGGAATGCACAACCTGCATTCAGCTGTGAATTATTATTGCCACCAGGCTATTATCTATAATCTACCTTATTTTTGCATTAATAAAAAAAAACCTTCTTTGTGAAATAGGCTGATAGCTCCCTGTCTGAATTTTTAAAAGTGGAGTTTAAAGAAAATACTGAAAGTTCACCATTGGGAGTGTCTCTGTGACTAGTCAGACTTATATATCTGTGGGCCTGGATTAAAAAGAGCCTGCTGGACAGAACCAAAGTCCTCTGTGACATGGCTCCCTTTCTTGTGAGTTTTTTAATTCTTGCTCTTATTCATACTGGCTAAAGTGCAAAGTGTTGCAGCCTAGAGTCCATTCAGTGTGGTTAAGGAAGAAAACCAAACATCTCTGGGTTATGTGGGCCAATCAGAAGGAGTGATATTGGAATGCTGAATGGTTCGATAGAAATTATGTCAGTCAAGCACTGGTTTCTGAGTGCTGTCATTCTTTGAGCGAGAGAATATCTGTACAAAAATGCAAAAAAAAAAAAACCTAAAATTGTGGTAAACCAGTAATGAAGTGCCATAAAGACATCATCTAGCAAAATTTAGCCCACTTTAGGAAGCAAGAATCTAGGCCAGACATGATAAAAATATTAAAGGAACTTGAGATAGTCTTGTTAAGGCTTTCCTTCACAAGTGCTGTTGATGTGGAAGCTTTCAGCATACTAAGTAAAGTAGGTACCACTCGACCCCCATCTTTCTATTTTCAGAGTGTGCTAGTTTCCCGGAGGCTTCCCTATGGACAGTTGAGATACTTGTTGGTGTCTGTGCTGAGGTTGTGTGAAGACTCCGTATTTGGATTCCTTGATCAAAGTCACTGAAGAAGACCAAGGCTGTGGTCACACTTAAGGTTTAATTCAGGTTTAGGCGGCCTTCAGAATGAGGGAACACATCAGCAAAGTGACCAGTAATTTTCTTTTCCCATTACCTGTCCCAAAGGTGAATTTTCTGATTTATTTAACATTGAAAGAAAACAACTTGTCACTTTGCTGTCTGATGTATTCTCTCACTCTGAAAGTGAACTGAAGTTGGATTAAACCTTAAGTGTGACCACAGCCCAAGAGGTCAAAACATGTCTGGCTGGATTTACTATTGTCTACTTTTGCCTGGATTGTGGCATTCAGCACTGTCTGCACTACAGATGACACTCTTTTCCTTTTCCCGTTTAGCACATTTGTAAAGTGGGGTCTCTAAAGGCACAGATCCTTTTCATAGACATCATTGCCAGGGGATCACCCACAAAGAAGTGACTGCCAAAGAGAAGCATGGGATCATTGTTGCCGCCTTAAAAATGAAACCTTGACTAGGCTCAGCAGTGTGCAAATGAGAATTGCTGGGCTTTCACAGGAAAGCCGGTGTGTATTAATCACATGGTCCTATCTAAGGTTCTACTGAAGTGCACAGAGTGCACAGGCATTATCAATGGTTGCGCCAATAACTCATTTCTGCACAAGGGTCAAAGAAAAAGAGACAGAGAGAAAGACAAAGAGCATGTCGGTGCAGCAGGAGGATAATTACCTTACTTCTCCTGGAATTATGTGTGTGCAAGTTTCCTACCCTTGCTTACCTGGCGTAGGGACTCTGCGAGGACCTTTGTGTGTTGTTGAGCGGTAACAATCACCAAGCAGCCAAAGCTGCAGCTGAGCTTGCACACAGTGTCCTGCCATCCTCAGCAAGCCACCTTCACCCTCAAGTCTACCGTTCCTTCCCTTGTACTTTCCCCATTGAATCAAAAGAAGGAGGTATCCTTCCTTCCTTCCCTCCCTCCCTCCCTTTTTTGTAAGCCCTCCAGAGAAAGCGAGAACTGTTGGGTGGGTGGAGAGAGGACTGAAGTCACCTAGCATTGAGTCAAATTAGAGGCCTCTCCTTGCTGCACCTTCCCTGCTGTCCACCCCTCTGGAAGTTGCAGTTTTCTGGTAGAAGTTGATGAAGCATAAGAAGTAAGTGGAAACATTCCAGAAGGTCATGTGAAACCCAGATGAGTCAACAGTCTGATCCAGCAGGGTATTGTTTAGGTTCTTATGAAAGCCATTAACATCACAATTCATATAACTTGGTCAAGCTTCCAGCAAGACCTTCACTTTTCCTCCATCGGGCGATTATTATTTGTGCTTGGGTATTTTCTTTGATGCCGTATGCTGTTCTAGTTGGCATCAGCACTCAAAACCAATGCCCAACCCAGTTCTTTGTTCATCTATCTCCTCTTACAACCCCCCTTTCCTCTGGTTTATAGTTCATGGTTAGAATAAAAGTGGAGGTGATCGTAGGACAGAAAGTCAGAGTTTTGTGGCAGGTCACAGATATAGTCCTTGGGATTTTATTCATTGCAACATATTGATGTGGTCTGTCCAATGACAACATGAAGTGTGTATGAGCAATTCCCCTTGGTGAATCTAATTCAATGCCACTTTTGCTTTAGTTCTTACTAAACATTACCTTTGCCCTGTCTAATCATACAAAATATAGCCTCATCCTTTTCTTCAACTTTCCATATGTTTAAACCCCAGGGACTGTTCTCACTTGGTTGTATTCTATAATATGTCTCATGCTATATCCACATGTTAATGTACTCTCTGGCAGGTCTCACCTGCAGCCTGCTTTAGCCTACACTAGCATGTGGGCAGCAGGCCTCGATTCCAGAATATATTCCAAAATAAAAGCAAGTGTGAGCAGGCCATTTGTTCCACCTCCTTCAGTTGAGAGAGACAAAAGTAAGGCGTGCTTGTACGCATGCATTTATGGTTTTTTATTTTATTGAATAATATACAACAACAGTAATATCACATGACATTTGGGACTTTTTTCATTAATCTGACCAGATACTATTGGATCATTTTCAGCTGATGCAGCCTGAAAATGTGGAAAGGAGTCTTGACCCACACTCATTATTATTGGAATCAGCAAGGGGCAGGGGGGTCATGAGCCGGGCCCAGAAATGTTGTTTCACTCTTAGGCATTTGGATGGGGAACAGGGATAAAGGAATTTTAAATCCCATTGCTGTTTAAATCTGTTTCAGCAGTTGTTTTAATGCTGCTATTAATACGGTTACCATTTCTTTACTGGTTTGATGCTTTATGTTATGGTCATTAGCTGCCAAGAGAAAAGCTGATAAATAAAATGTGGTAATAGATCACCGTAAAATAAATGCATTCTTGTCACATTGAGATGGAAAGCATGAAACAGGAAGCCTGTCTAAATGCATCAATTCATATGATTAAAATTCAGGTTTGCCCAGAATCCAAATGACATGGGAGCCCTATGCTCACCCAGAAGACATTCTGCTTCAGACCTTCCCCACACCTTTGTTAGATGACAAGAAAAAACAAAAAAGTAGCTTAATTTCAAAACTTTGCACCTCTGCCCATCAACTCATTATACTTTTGTCCAACATGCTAGACTGTCACATAAAATCTACATATTTTTCATGCTTGTGGGTTCTCTAGAAGTATCTGCTTTGCCCTCATGGGACAATTGATGAAGGACTAAATGGATTTAGAATGTAAACCAGCTATGCGGTTACTATATTTTTCTGGTATGAAGAAATCCAGCAAATTTCCCCTTTGAAAATTTTCAGGATGCCAGGAAGAGAATAGTTTTGTAGGAATCTCTAATCAGAACTCAAGCTGAACATTGAGAATTGCAGACATGTCTGAGAAGTATTTTGCCTCCTCACATGTTTTTTCCAGGAAAAACAAAAATTAATGAACTCGTTATTTTCTTTTAGGTGAAGGTCCCGACTTGGACACAGAGGATGATGAAGTTCTTACTCTCTTGTATGATCCATGCCTAAACTGTTACTTTGATCCTGAAACTGGGAAATACTATGAATTGGCATAGTCTACTAGCAAGGGCAAGAAAGGGAACCTTTTTGAAAAAAGAACAACTATTTCAGTATGTAGTCCATTAGTTTCAAACTTTGTTCTATTCTTCAGTCCAAAACTTCAGATCAACGTGTAGTGTATGCAGAAATCTGAAGCACGTAATATGCTCAGCAGTCCTATTTTTAGAGATTTGTGTGAATTTTTAACAGAATATTTACAGAGGCTTTGTAGCATCCACATACATTTGTTAGATCATCCAAATCTGTAAAATATGGAAAGCTTTTGTATCTGAACCAATTACACAGAATCAAAGATATTTGCCAGACTAATCTGTGAATTATGATATGACAAAAATTCACTTATGTCTACTTCTAATAACTTAAGTAGAAATGTTGCATCTTTGTGTTTCAAAAAATACAAATACTTCAAAGGAAATATACCATAAACTGTCCATTCACCTTTTTTAAAAAATTGGGTAGGGCTGTTTGTAAAGCCAAATCATATTTACAGTGTTTTTTTCAATAATATGCCTATTCAGCTTATTTTGATAGATTCCATGTATTTTGCAAGAGTGCATACATAGCCAACTTTTTCCAGATTAATTAACTATTTTTCACAAGCATATTGGGATCTCAGTCCTACACAAGAGGGGTCAAGGGGAGAGAAAGAAAATACAGTGTCATAGTAGTTCAGGCCTGGCCAAAATAGAGCCTTCAGAATATTAATTAATTAATTATAGCTTACAAGCGCCCTCACCATGCCAGCTAATGACATGGTATTGTGTAGTCCAGAAACATCTGGAAGGGTATAGTTCAAATGGATCTGACACACATAAACCAGAAGGACCATCATCTGATGGACAGACCTGTGCATGCATGCATATATGTGTGCATGTATGTATGTATGTAAAACATTTCTAGACTGCTTCATATAAAATCCAAAAAATAGTTAAATTAAAAAACATGACTAAAAGCAATCAAAAACAGCAATATATAAAAACATTTAGAGGTCAACACATGTGTGCAGAAGTCTGATACAGCAGCACATGGATGGAGATAAGGCCTTATGCACTCAGGTCTCTTTTTTTTTCCCAGCAGTGTCTCAGGTCAGATCCAGACAGACATGGCAGGATTGAAGCTAGGGCAGGAAATCCTGAATTCTTGATCCCAGCCCTGAAAGCCTTCCTATACTAGTGGAATGGCCCAGGGACATCACAGCAGCTCATACCAAAAGGACAGAGAAAATGACTTTTGAGCTCCCATATGTTCATGGGCAGTCTAGTAGTCAGCTGATTGTCAGGGTAATAGTGCACTAACAGGGGCTGAGAAGGCTTCTGTCACTATTGATATTAGTCAGGCTGTGGTGGCGAAACTATTCTAGGTTTTCTTGAAACCTGAGAAATACTGTAAGTCTTTATGAAAACCCCATCAAAGGGATGTTTTGCCCAGAATGGTTCTGATTGCTGGCATGCATCATTTGACTAGCTAGCATTGGATCCCGACTCATCCCCAAGCAACATCTAACACCTAGGTGCAGCCTGAGAATAGTCTGAATATACCTCATAAAGCTTCTATAGACAAACAAGTCTAGACCCAGCCAGAATATGGATGGTAGGCCACTTTGGCCTACTAACTATGCCATTCCTTTGATGCCAAGTGGGTCCCAAATGTTACCAAGACTGAGTTTGAGTAGAACAGAGGAAGCAGAAAAGGGGCGCGAGAAAAGTTACAGATAATGATCGGAAGTTGTACAAGTGAGGAGCAAGAGCTTGAAATTGGTGCAGAGTCAAAGTCTAAGCTTCTCTAAGAGATGTGAGAGAACTGTCATTATCAGGCCCACAGGAGAGGAGCATGGACAGATTCTGCACAATGGTGGAACCTACACTCTTCCTGCCCTTTGAATAATCTCCATTTGTGGTGCCGTTGTTCCCAGCAACATCGCCATGCTGTTTGCGTACCTGCTGCCACCCTGAGCAAAGGAAACACTAGACAGGGAACTTTTGTACACCAGTATGGTGCTCTGTTTGGGAGCAGGGCACTGGGTTTTACTAGGGTGGGCGGAAATAGCAACAAACTCTCAACACAGGATCTTATGGAAAATGCCAAATCAACTAACTGAACCGTAAAATAAAAAGTCAGTGCCAAAGATCTCTCAGATGCAGTACTGTTCAAAAACAATTGGAAAACATTAAAACACAGGAAAAATGCCCCCCAAAAAGGAGAACTGTTGCTTTTGACAGAAAACAGTCAATTTCAGACTGACATATAGCTAACAGGATATAGAAAGAGTCCAGTATGAGCTATTTCCCCAGATTGCACTGCAGAGACTTCACTGCATGTGTGCCAGGCAGGAAAACAAACTGCACAGCTCCAGCAAGGTTTCACTTAATATATGAGGTCTCTTAAGGATGCTTGTGACAGCAAGGCTAACAAAGGAACTATTGGGGGGGGACTATTTTCCTGCACTTGCTGACAAAGACCTCATCAGACCAGTTAGGTTCAGATTGTCCAGGATGAATAAAGTGTTATAGAGCACTGTCAGAGCTGTCCCCAGTAGTTTACAGTTACAGCTCTCTAATGAGCACTAAAAGTGCAGTGAGCACTCTCAGGGCGAAGGTTTGTGTGTAACCTGCACTCTGTAGAATGTTCTTATGGTGCTGCAGGGTGATACATCTTCACAGCAATCCTTCAGCACCCTTAAGGGCCCACCTGTGGATCTCACCATGAAGTCCACATGAGCAGATACCTAAACATGATGGGTGAGAGGAAAAGCAGACAGTAGATGACGTTGCAAACAGAGCCTAGAAAAGAGCTTGGGCATCTGTGGAAAGAGGTGTTGGGAAAATTCTTGCTTGTTTGGAAGTTAGATGGTTCTCTGCATGGATTAAAAATAGAAGTGAAGTGAAGCATCTCTCAAAGACCAACAAAAGAGCAAAGGAGAGCAGCATGGCAGCCAGAGTTTGATCATCCTCAAATTCTGCACCCCTGCTGTTCTTCCCAGCATCAAGACTGCCGTATTCTCTACAAATTAGGTCTCCCTGTACCCGTTTCCTTCAGCTCCAGAGACCGTATTTCTCGAAGTCTGTACACAGCCTTACATGCTGTCAGTTTTCAAGACAAGGCGAGTGCACGGTGCTGCTATGACTGCTGCTGGGCAGGAGAAGATCTCATTTGACAAAGCGTCAAACTTGGTGACAGTGTCACTTGCAGGATGTCACACCCGCCAGCTGTGTGCCTGGTTACTGTGCTCCATGGCTCACTTGCCGTGTGGCATATGAAAAATGACAAGAGAGATTCTGATGTGGCCTTTATGCACATGAACATGCTGGAACTGTGACAATAGACTTGCAACTTTGTTCTGCTTGGTATTTTGTTTTGTTTTTTTCCCCCTACTTTGGAAGAAATGCAAATGACAGCGTCTTCCTAAAAAATAACAAGGTCATAGACAATAGGAAAGGGAGGAGATGAAAGGGAATTAATAAAAACTCTATGCAGAACTCCTTGATGGAGTGAAGTGGGCGTGTTGGAGATAGAACTGGAAGGGCGGGGGGAAAGGGCAAAAAGATTAATAAAATCTCTCTGCAAGGAAACTTTGACAGGGCAGAATTATGCTGAAGGATGAGATTTTTACATGATCACCTGTTGGACTTCTTCTTTTTTTCCTTCTTCAAGATTCTTTACATCCTGCTGCTCATAAATACATGGTGATTCATGTTGCTTTCAAAATGAAGAGAAGTGTTTTGAATTTTCATGAAATAGTTTCTTTGCCCAAAATGCCTGTGTAGGTTGGATGACAAAAAGAGAAGAAACCCACTGAGACAAGAGAAAAGACGTCTAAGTAGTAGATTCAGTAGATGTACCTGGTTTTGCTCCTTCTCGTACAGTTAGCTGCCCTTCTTTTGAGGTAAATTATCAGTTTTGGTTGTTAATATTTTTAAGTTATACCTCCTCCTCCTCCTGAGTGGTATTTTGAGGCATTTAATGGAAATCTTCATTTCACATAAATAAGAAATTTTGGGTGATTCTGCACTAGCCATCAAGCTTTCTGGGAGCCTTCCAGGGGTTGTTCCAGGTAAGGACCTACGATGCTCGCTGATCTAGTATATCAATCAGCGCAGAATCGCCCACCGATTCGTAGTTCAGTCTCAAGAATTAATACCTTGACAGCATAAGAAGCACAGAGACAGCAGCAGGTTGCCACCATCTTTCACTCTGGTGCACTTCATACAATCAGATCAGGGATCCTGAATTCTGGAACTGCTGCCTCCTATAGCAAAAAAAGTTAGTCACCTTCTCAGTTTGTACAAATTGCAAAGCTTCAAATGTTTGCATTCACATCAAATACTGGCTGTATCTGAAGGTGGACATTCACATGCGAAGGTAAAGCTTTTGTGCCTTCATTTGAAGCTTTGAAGTTGAATTTGTGGATTCGGAGGTGACTGGTGTTAGCAGGGATCATGAACATTTGAAGAACATTTGAAGTAGCTTCATTTGCACAAATGTGAATTTCCTTCGCTTTCTCTTTGATGCAAAGTGAACTGGGGGGAGGGAAATTGTTTGTATCCCTACCTCCTGCGCCATGTGCCACAGTGTAGTATTTTATCTCACATACTAGCAAGCTGAACTGGCATATGGCTGGTAGCCAGCAATGCACAAGCTCTGCCATTTAGCTGAAGTTTGCCAGGTATTTCTAAGGTCCAGCTGGTCTGCCACTGGCTTTAAGAACCTCTAGCTTCATAACTTCCCTCTCTGCCTGGCTTATTCCTTCTTGGTGACCCTGCTGGTCTATGCTGTTGCTGTTTTCTGTTTCCCTATCTCTGAATAAGCCATTCGTACTTCTGCTCTCCAGTAATTTGCCCAGCCTTTGTTGAACTAAGAACAGTCTTTTGATTTCCGACACCTGGCATTTGGTGCCCAGACAGAACTAAGGAGAAGTGCAACTATACCACTAAATTTGCCATTGTTTTTCCAAGAGGGGACAGCTAAAGACTTCCAGAAGAGTTTGGAAGACTTCCAGTATTGCAGCAATCATAGCTTTAAACCCAGCAGTTATTTCCACATCTGCAAAATGAATGAAAAAGCTAAATGGATAGAATCAATGGGCTCTTTACAAGGCTTACCTCTCACTGGCTGTACTGCATTTGTCGTATTCAGCAGGGGGCCCTTCCAGTGTTCTTTATTTATAGACAATCTATTGTCTTCAGGTTCTGTTCCCTTCTCTTTGAAAGAGAAGAAATGAGAGCACAGTACATCTAAATTTTCATTCTACAAGAGGATGATAGGTGTTGAAAGATGAATCATCACTGGCATCAAACTCTTCAGGCATCCGGGCAGTTCTTGGCAACTATACAAAAAAATTGCTCAAGTCTGAAATATGGATTCTTATACTCAAGTCGAGCACAGCAGCATGGATTTGTTCTTACACAAACAGCAGGTTGATCCACTGACAGATATTATCTAATCTATCTTTATAGTCTGGATGTCACAACAGGAAACCAAATCCAAGGCACCAAGATGGAATTGTAACAGGAAATCTGAGATCACAGACATTGCTTCAGGAAATGTCAAGGCCCAAGTCAACTGCTTCAAAATTCTGCAGGTGTCTTCCTACTTAATGCCTCAACATCTCACAAGGCACAAAATGTAGCTAGCTTTCCATTGGCCTCTTTCTGTACTATACTATGCTTCAATATTTTGGCAAAATATAGGACACATTCTCTGGAAACTCACATATCTGATTCAGGGCTGTAGTCCACAGGGCTTTGGAAAGCAAGTCAATTGACAATTGGCATTTTGAAGTTTCCATTATGAAATGGGGAAAATTAATGTTTGCCATTTCAAAATCTCAGTGATGAAACTCTAAGGCCCTTTCTGTGGTTACTTCAGTTAATCCGTATTAGCTAGATCTATATTTGTGAGATCCAGTTCAACTACATGTAGAGGTATCTACACTTAGTGAGCTGTGTAAGAGCAAATGTGTGCTAAAGAGTGCTAGAATGGATGTACTGTACTCCCGTCCATACAATATGTTCTTAGCAGCTCCTTGATCTAGATTAACAAGTAAGTGCAGAAATGGCCTAAGACTGGATTTTCTGGCCCTAGAAGAACATTGGAAAGTAGCCAGTGAAGAAGATGTAAAACCTGTTTCACTATCACGCCAGAACCACTTCATTGGGAAACAAAAGTAAGGTTTTCTTCCACAATATTTGGATATTTATTTTAGAATATCCAAATAGAATAAATAAGTGACTTCTGTATGCAGCCTAAATCTTGACAGGAATACAAAGGGCTTCACACACAGTGCTTATAGTCAGTTCTCTACTCACATTTTGCAGCAATTTGCCTTCCATGCTTTGCTTCCTGTCTCTGGAAGACTCGAATATGCTCTGAGCATCCACACTCGCAGAAGTTTAAAGCATATGAAACTCCCCCCACAATCCTTCCCAAAACTTACCCTATATGCAGATGACTGCCCATATGGCAACCATCTTCAAACACTAGTGCCAGCACAGGTGCACAATGCCATCACCGTGACAACGGGTGGCACTTTGTGGCATGGCGCATGTGCTGCCTTTCATGTGCTCCAAACAGGAAGAGGTGCGAATGCTGCACCTGGAGCCTTACTGGCTCTGGGATTAGTGTAAGTGTGGAGCTCATTAACATGCTCCCCGCCTATCCAGCCTTCAGGGAGCAAAAAGGACCAATGTATCTGTGCTTCCCTATACTTTCCTTCTTTTTCTCACCTAGAATATTTGAACGGGTTGCCCTTAATTTCACCTATAGGCATCCCAGGCTGTATGGTAGGCATGTCATGCCTGAAGTAATATTTGCTTCATTCTCCCCTATAGTTCACACTTGCACAAATACACACAAACAAGCTATTGCCTGGAGGGTGTATTGGATTTTGTAACCTGGGGCCTTTCTGCACTTAGCTGATTAGGCTGCTGTGAACTAGGGCTGATAAACTTCTGGTAAAGGTGGACCATTCACACTTGTCATGAAGAACGCTTCCCCAAAGCGTCCATTATCAGCCGGAAGTGCAAATGGTCCTCCTGTTTACCAGCCCACGCCACTGCGCCTGAAGCCGGAAGTTCCACCTCCTCGCTGCCATGATTGGCCCTTCCGTACCATGCTGGGATGACATTTCAAAGGGGTGTGTTCAAGCAGAGGGACATATTGTGGCCGATCACATGCCCCTTGTGATCAAATGCCCCTTGTGATTCTGTGACCAGATGCCATTCGTGGGGATCAGTGGTCTGGTCGAGTCAGAGGTCAGCGATCAATCACAGCCACCAACACCACCGCACTTGCATGGACACCACCTCCCCCACCCACTGACCGCAGGCAACCAGAAGAAGAGCAAATGATCGCACTGATGGATGCTTCAGGTAAGGTTCTGGTCCATTCCTAATCAACAATTAGTGAACTTTTGGGGAGGTAGGGCACACTTGGAGGCTCTAACAGCCTACTCCATGTGTGGATGCTCTTTACTGGAAGTTCACTAATTGCTGACTACCAGCCTAAGTGCAAATAGGCCTCTGGTGTCCTACTTAATAGAAGACAGTCCTCCATTTTGACAGACTGTGCCATCCATGACTGCATCCAGATGTCAGTTTCTTATTCTGCTATATTTGGATATTCTGGAATAAAGCATGGATAAAGAGTTATAGGAATAAGAACATGGCCAGGTCTTGAAACTGCTAAACAGCAGCACCTGGACAGAGAGAACCCAGATCTTTTGCCATAATCTCTCCTGGAGAGAAATTCCTTTTCACTTAAACTAGTCATTGCTACACTTTGCATGCTTTTTGGGGAAGGAAGAGTGATGCATTTCCCTTTGGTTCTAATTTGAAAGTGCATCCTTCTCTAGGGTTGGGGTGGGAGGATGGAATAGGGGGTGAAGCAGAAAACAGATTCCTGCATCCTTTCCCACAGAAAGCTTTTGACAGGTAATAATACACCCCAGATATTAGGCCCTTGCCAGCCCAGAAAGTAGTTTTTAGGTCTTAAAAGTTGAGTTCATTCAGCATACCATGATTATGAGCTGTGGGTATTCACTTCCTCCACCAGTCACATCTGACAGATTTAAACAAGGCCTTATTAGCTGCCATTTCTGATATGTAAGTTGGAGGATTATACGGCACCTTCTCTGAACTATAGTAATGTCATAAAGGCCATTGACACCTTATCTGGAGCATGTCTGGAGAGGATTGTCCACAGACACTTTCTGGGTTAGTCCTGCCTAATTGTAAAATTCAGTGGCACCCTACCATGGTATGTGGTTTTAAGCTGTCTGCTCCTGAGAGCCTTTTCAGAGTGCACCTCCAAGAAAGCAAGAGACCAAGGGAATCATGCTGAATAAATAGTACCTTATTCAGCCTAATGAAACCATCAAACGGCAGTAGCAAAGCTTTCAGAAAGCTGGGCCATAATCACACGAGTGCTTTGAAATGCAATCCATTTTCATCAGGCCTCATTAATGTGCTGCAGATGTGCTGTGGAGCAGCAGGAATTAGAACAGGCCTGGGAAAAGGCTGCTTCGAGTCAGCACGTCTTGGCAGAAGGTCATCAATCATGGCCTTGAGTTCCTTTTTGCATATTCCTTGGCTTTGTCGGGCACAATAGACTGCTGTGCACATTTCAACCTGCATGACTTGGCAAATGTCCCTTAACCCAACAGGCCTCCAGACGTTTCATTCCTTCCCATCACCTTCTTGCACGGTCTTTAAAGCTCTTGATTTTGTTGAACTCTGGAATGTTGCTGCTGCTTCCCATGTCCTCCCCAGTTCTTGCTATATGTGCAAGTACTGGAGCATCCCCAGGCTGTTCCTTTAGAACAAGTCGCCTCTCATTTGCAACTAGGGCTGTGGTTGCACCTTCACTTTAATCCTTCTTCAGCCCATCTTCGGGCCCCACCACTCACACGTTTTTAGTCCAATTCATTTTATTTGTGGACTTTCCTCCCTTCAATCCTTTACTGAGTCCTGATTTTTACAGGTCTAAAGCTGTTATAGAGTGTTAATCCATTTTCAATTTTTGGATATTATCAGGGAAGGCAACTAAAGGGGGCTGAACTGTACTATAGTGGGTAGATACTGCATGAATTTGCCCTCTCTTTTGCCCAGTGTGTGATGACACACTGTTGAGTGACAGAACATTTATCCTATCAGAGCACAGGGGGTATTGTGATGGAGTGGGGTGGAGATCTTTTAAAAAATTATCCTAAAGGAGTCTCAGGATGGGAACAGAAAGGTGTGAGCATAGCGACCCAAACTGAGGACAAACTGAGGAAAGATTGTCAGTTATTGGATGTGGTTGGACTTAGTGCGGGTTGAGTCCTGTTTCTTAATAAGATGGACTATTTCAGAAAGGTATGACCATGGCTTTGATTGTGGTCAATTCCCAATAATCAGCAATGTATTTGCTTTCATCGTTCAATCTAATTTTTTTCAGCTGTTCATCCTTCATGCATCAAAGCATTTCTAATTAATACAAGCTGGAACTATCCCCCAGAAGTGATTCTAATGCAAATGCCACATCCCCACAAAGGAGGCCTTGAATGGATATATGATTGTAATTGTAAATATTGATTGACTAATGATTTTGCATTTTCACCCAAGCCTTTGATATTTAGCTTCCTCGGCGTGTTGTTCTGTCAGGGAAAGAGAAGGCGGGCAGGCTATATTTAAATTTAGTTTTAAGTATATTCTGTATCTTTTATTTTTCTATTTTTATGGCCCACACTGGGACCTTCAAGTGAAGGATGGGATATAAATTCCAAAGTAAATAAAATAATTAAGCTTGAACAATGGAAGTCTGCTCTGCACATTTTTTTTTTCAGTTGCACAAAGTGGAAATGGCACACAAGGTTCCACAATGGCTGCATATTTTTCTGGAAAGAATTTTTAAAATGTTTTTAAAATGAACCACCAAGGCCAAGAAGAAGCCTGCAAAGTTGACCAGAAATACCAAGTAAGCTTTTTAGAAGCCAGACATCCTTCAGGAAGTCAAAGACACACAATAATGAGGAAAAAAGGAACACAAGCAATGGCAAAATAAACATATACAAACAGAAGCACAATAAAAAATCCAAAAGAATTTCAAGAAAGGGTTTAAATACAGCAGGAATTAGAAAGTAGCTAGAGACGTGGTTAGTCCCTTGAAACAACGAGGAAGCCAAAGATATGCTTCAAAAAGAAATTTCAGGCATCCTGAAATAATTCTCACCTGTCATCACAGCAGAGAATTTGAGCAAATCGTTGAATCTGAGCTTCTATTCTCAAGGAAAGGATCCTAACAAACAGGGCATTTCCACATTTAACTGCTGAGGGAATGTATCCCACAGCAGGTAAGATCAGGGAAGGTGACAGGTGCTCACATTGCAAATACTAGCCCATCCCAAACTGGCCCATTGGTTTCTCCATAGCAATGGCAATGCGCACTGGGTGATGCCATGGCAGTCAGCAATGCGGTGTACGATTGCACAGCTGCAGCCATGCTGCCCAGCCCCCACAAAGTCTTCACATACGGAATGTTGTTCTGTCTCGGAAATAGCTCTTGGACTTGCTCTTCAACTTTTTTTCCTCAGCAGTAATGATCAACAGGCAGGTGAGATGATATAATGTACTCTTTACTGGCTTAAACCACAGAACAACAATCACTAAAAGGAATATATCTTTGCCTCTCCTTTTACGTTTCAAAATATACCTCAGGCTTTCCTTTAAAGTTCACGTATATCTTCTCAACCTCTCCTGTGAAAGGAGAATGATCTCCTCTCCTCAGGTACAACAGAGCAAGTAAAGATGAGGAAAAGGCCTGTCACATTTTTACCCAGGGCGCAGTTGGAGGTTCTGTTCTTGCAGAGATAGTATGGGTGCATCCAGACTCGTTAATAGTGTGCAGCGGAATGCGCAGTCGCTGTGGGGGCGTCACACACGATGATCGATGGATCGTTGTGGCGATTCATTATCCCATAGCTACTACACATTTGCATTAATGCTGGTTGAACAGCACTTGCAACTCAGTATTAAGAAACTTCAAATCGTCCCGCCAGTCCAGACAGTGAGAAGAGCCAATAAGAACGGGGGGGGGGGCAGCTCTACTCTGATTGGCTGCCTCATCCCATGTGACTGCGCGTACCAGCTTACGCTCTCGCAGCTTCCGATGAGGAAGCTACAGGAGGCTGCTCTAGTCCAGATGCCCAGTCGCCACTTCACAGCAGGTAAGCCGCGATTTTTGCCTTAACTACAGATTTATTCCACTAGTCTGAAAGAGGCCTATGTGATTTCGGTGATTTCTATCTTCTAATACATATCTGAGCCCTACTCTCTGGCCCCAATGGGGGCAGCACAGGGAAGTATCTGAATGCTGTGTCTGGGGCTGTACTAGGAGCGCTGTTTTTACTGCTCCACAGCTAGTGGTAGTCAGAGCAACACATCCAAAGACAGTTGGATTTCCTCCTTACAAATAATGACATATCAGGCTTGACAGTTTCATCCACTTCTTTCTTCCCCAAAGTATGTAGATGTAAACTTCCTTGTGGAATCTCAAAACCAAATTCATTTTGCATTATCTAAATAAAGGTATCCTACACATCTACATGTCCCAAATGTCAAAACAGGCTCATTATATTGCTTTGAAATTGAAATATTTCAACATGCTGATTTTTATTTTTATTTTTAGTATTTTGTATTGTTTTCCAAGACTCCAGCATATGTAGCTGCCATAATGTTTACAAATTTTTCTTAACCTGAGATTTTCACAGTTCCAACAAAACTCAAGGGGCAAATGGAAAACATATTTTCTCTCGCTGGTTTGTTGTATTTTTTTCAACCCCATGTGCTTGTTTATGGCTTTTCTTAGTGTGTCAGAGAAAACATCGTTTGCACAACTGCATTTTTGTTAGTGCTAAAAAAAATAAAAAAAAATAAACCCTATTTCAAAGCCGTACCTCCCCAAAGCAGTGAAGGTGCTAAAATGCCTGTGACTTCCTGGTGACTATGAGAATAGCAGGATCCAGCTCCCAGCTCCTGCTTTCTAACAAGTTTAAATTGTACCCAATATAGCAAAGCTGTATTTGTCTTAAGTGCATGTTGTTTCCTTATTTGCATTTGTAACAGGTCCGGATAAAAGAAAGTGGAAACTTTGGTTAACATCACCTGAATTTATGATGCTAAGCCATTAGTAGCCTTATAGCCCTTCAATGATCTCAATGCAGAGTAAATATAAGCTGTGGAAGCTCCTCCTAAATGTCGAGCCTACGATGAATCCAATGCCCCATCTAGAAGGTGTCCTGAGGCGTTTCTGCACTTGGCTTCC
This sequence comes from Aspidoscelis marmoratus, assembly GCA_014337955.1. Taxonomy (NCBI): domain Eukaryota; kingdom Metazoa; phylum Chordata; class Lepidosauria; order Squamata; family Teiidae; genus Aspidoscelis; species Aspidoscelis marmoratus. The sequence goes on along the minus strand of MTQE01001141.1, from coordinate 5,127,013 downwards.
CATCTGCTGGACAGGGGAAAGTGCATGACCCACTAACTTGTACTAGTGTTCACATTTGGGAATGCTGGTACATGCCAACCCAAGCCCAACAGATCCAGAGAATTACCTGGGTCTGGGTGCATGTCAGCAGCGTGTGCCCGGGTGCCACCATCTTCTTCATGGACCATGGCATAACTGTGCTGGCACCACATTGCTGGTGATGCTCCATGCACACGCAGTCATGTTTTGGCTCATCTGAGGTGCCAGCACACTAACACGGCACCTTAGACAACCACGATCCTGTGTGAATGGTCTACTCTTCTAGCTGGGAAAGGTAGGGATTAGGATGTGTGTGGTGCATAATTCCATGTACCATCAGCTATTAGATGCTGGGGTAGCATCTGGTAAGGCAGGAGGTGTTCTGGGTTGAAAACACATCCTGCAAGTGCAGCTGCACCTTACCAGAAACTACTCCATTGTCTACTACTAGTCCAAGGGCAAATTGGCTTCTGGTTTCACTTATTGCCCCTCTGGAAAAGAGAGAAATCTCAAACCTCTGCATCCCCTTACCCCCTTTCCCTGGGAAAGGGAGTACGCAAGCCTGTTAGCTGGCTGACAGGCTTGCTTTTACTCCCCTTTCGAGGCAAGCAAATGTCTTGCCTGGGAAAGGGAGTAAAATCACAATCCTGGCGGACTTTGCATGGGGCTGGCTGAATCCACCCCCAGCCCACATTACGGGGAATGGCATGGGGATGCCCGAGATTCAATCTCGGTCCGCACCCGGTTGGACCCGAGCCCAAACAACACCCAAACAGCTTGCATGAGAACGCGACCTACATGTATTTTGCGTAGTGTTTGGTGGTTTCAATTGTTGTGACCTGCCCTGAGACTTTCAGGTGAAGGAAGGAAGGAAGATAGAGATGATAGAGATAGATTCAGAAGCAGTCCAGTTGAATTGTGGAATTGTGAAAACTGTCTTGGTTTTTGTTTGTTCATTTTTCCCTCTCTTGCTAATACACAGGTAACAGACATTTGCTATGTTTATAAAAAGAGTTTGTAGCAGATGGCTGAGTGCCCACACAAGATGCAAGGGAACAAAATATTTATACAGAACCATTACAGTCAATAAAACATGAATTAAGAAGGACTTACATGATAGCCTGTGAAAGGGCTTTAAAGAGCTATTCCCATCCAGGAGAGTTGCCAGTACATACCCTTGAATGAAGCTCTTAAAAGACTGTTATGGGTTGTTGCACAGAAGAGATGGAGCACCTGAAATATTCAGTGCTGCTAACGGCACTTTAGCCTTCCCCGCACCACGTACTTTGGCTTAAACAATGCATTAAAAAACGATTGTCAAAATGTCTGGAGAAAACACAAATCAGGATGATCACAGGTTTGCACATATAATGTGTGCATCTGGATTTTAAAAAGTGTTGCTAGGAATATTAATGTTAGCAATGGAATAAAGGGAAGAAACTTAACCAAAGAGACAAGAAACATCCACAAGAATGGTTGTGATTGGTTTATTATGAACAATGCCTGGGAAATATTAAAAATCAAAACTCCCAGAGGGCAAGATCTTTTGACACAGGCTTTAAAAACACAAAAGAACCCATAAAATCAGCATGCAATAAAAATGGATCCAGAGAAAAGTCTCCAAAACAAGTTTAAACTTTTATTAAAATCCAGTTAAAAACCCCAGCAAAAACAGAAATGTCGCTTTTGACAGATTGTCAGAAGAAACCCCCAAAATTCCCCCACCATCCCAAAAGACATCCCACTCCTAGGAACGCACTGTGCATGTACTAAGTCTTCTACAACAATTCTCTATTCAATAACAGTCATTTAAGGACAGATTTTGACAGGAAAAGAACTTTTAAAAAACCCAAGAGAAGGGATTTTTAAGCTAAAAACCTTACTCAAACCACTAAATGAAAGGCCTAAACCAGAAACCCTAAAATAACCAGATTATTTCTCACTCTTAGATGAGCCAGAAGCAGGGGCCCTGGTCACACAAGTCTAAGGCAGGATGGCCTATTCATTCATTCAATCTGAGGTCGTACCAGTGCTGGTCACACCTAGTTCTTTATAGGTCATCCTCACTCTGTTCCCGCCTTGGCCTGCATCAGTCTCACCTTTCTCTGAGATCAACCTGAGCCTCCTCTTGAATCTCCACCCCTTTTACTGCGTCAAATCTATCTCCTTTCTGATTGGATGCCTTTCTGTCACTCATGCAAGGCGAGGGAGTGTGTTTGCAGTTCTTTTTTAAGCCTGCTCCCCAGCCTCCACACACACCCTTCTTTTTAATGTGCTTTTCTTCTCTGTGCAATTTATTTTTAAAATAATAATAATAAATTAGTGTAATAATGCTAGATAGAGGAATCATACACATAAACTGAGGAGAGAAGGGGAGATGCCTCACAAACTCCACGCATGCCAATTAGCCAAAGGAAAGACTGGACCCCACCCACCACAACCTCCTTTAGCCTGTACTCCTGCTCACATTTGAGGAAGCAAAGATTTCCAGAGATGCCAGGATGGGGTGAGGATTACGGTTAAGATTATCTAACGCGGTAGGCCGACTTGGAAAACAAATTAAAATAATGTGTGTAACATGACCTAAAGATGATCTGAGGTCATCCTAAACTACTTGTGTGACCAGGGCCAAGATCTCTTGTGGTCTAGTGGCTAGGGAAACAGACTCTTATCTGGGAATACCAGGTCTGATTCCACTCTCCTCCATAAAGCCATCTGGGTGACCTTGAGTAGTCACAGCTCTCTTCTGAACTCTCACAGCCCCACCTACCACACAGGGTGTTCTGTTGTAGGGAGAATAGAAAGCTTTGTCAGCCACTTTGAGTCCTCTTAAATGGGTGAGCAAAGAGGGGTAGAAAAGCCAACTCTTTCTCTTCTTCTTCTTCTTCTGGCAGAGCAAAGCCTCAAAGCAGCAGCCCATATAGGCCCAATGAGCCCACACGTGGAAATGGCTCTGGCTGCCTTTGGCCCAATTGTGCACCCACTCCCTATTGCTCAGGTCACTGGAACACCAACCTTCACAGTCCCAACGTAGATGTTATTTCTGGAACACAAGCAGGAACAGGAACAGGCAGGATTCCATCAGGTTGAACCGCAAGGCCTATTCGCATTTGACTATATTTTGGAATATATCTCAGGGCAGCAGTCTGTTGCTCCACATGTTACTGCAGACTCTAGCAGGCCTCACTTGGGGCCTGCTGTAATCTGTACGAACATGTGGGCAGAAGGCTCCCATTCCAGGATATATTCCAGAATAAACCCAAGTGTGAGCAAGCCCCCAGTCTCTCACCCTGGGGTATTTGGGAGCAGATGGTCTTCTTGCAGTTGGGTCTTCTACAATAAGAAAATCAAGCAACCATTGTTGTTGCTGAGGCAGGCAGGAGATGTCCTGAAATTCCCCGCCATCACCCTGTTCATGGGGGATGTGAGGGAGTTCTGTCCCACAAAGTTGCTATAACGTATTTCGCTTTTGCATTGCCTTTTTTGCATGCAGAGAAGCACTTTTGCAACCAGTTAGTGCAACTCAGTGTTGGAAATCAAATAGCAAAAGCAAGAAAAAATTGACTTTTTTATTTTAGCCCTGGGCCATTAACTCTAACAGGATGGAAATGTTCCTGCTCTTGCGTTGCAGCATTAACGCAGAACTTCCCATCCTGTGTTGAACAATTTCTGCTCTACCTAGTACAGTCTCATGCAACAAAACTGGAAATGGGTCTGAGTCAGATATGGCTGGAGAGACTCTTACGCTCAAGACACACAATACAGAATGATATGGAGCAATGCCAGCTTTGAAGAGCTTTACAAAAGTTGCACCAAGTGAAATAGAAATTGTTCTACTTGAATTTGCACAAGGATTCTCTTTCCTCTCTATTATAATACAGGTCATGCCAGCATGAGAAGACCATTGACTGGGGGCATGGATCATGCCTTTTTTGGCATCAGATGGCAAAGGACCACCAAGAAATGAGAAATGACATCCCTGGCTGCAGAGATGGCCTCTGATGTTCATTTTGATATTTGACCTTTGGTCTTGGTTTTGTTGAGATTACTCTTAAAATTATGAGTACTTAAGATCCATGGTTCTAGGACTACAACACAGAAGTTTAATGGTAGATGATAGGTTAGATTTTAAAAAACATGTCATTTCAGGAGGATTGAAAGCTCTATTAGTATCCACTTCAAATGTGCATTTGGTGGAATAACCAAAGGAGTAACACATCTGACCCTCTGATCCTTAGAAAAAGCAAAAGTTGATATGGATTTTCATAGAGTTGGCATATATAAATGAGCAGGCACAGTTTGTCTTTAGAGGCTCTTCTGTTGTTATTCACACTTTCAGTCATGTTGGACTTTTGAGATCCTATGGACACCATTCACTTCTGTCCACTGCTTTCCCCCAGAGTTTGCCTGAGCTCATGTTTGTTGTTTCTATGGCTGCCTCCAGACTTGTGGAATAAATCCGCAGTTAAAGGTGAAAGCACACCTTACCTGCTGCACAGCAGTGGCCAGCTGTCCCGATTCGAAAAGCAGCTCCAAAGCTTCCCATCGGAAGCTGCGAGAGCTGAGTCGGAGTGCTCCGTCATGTGGGTTGAGGCAGCCAGTCACATTTGAGCTGTCCTCCTGCTCTCATTGTGCTGCTTTCGCCGTTCTGACTGGACTGGTGGGAAGATTTGCATTTTCTTTATACTGCACAGCGAGTGTCCTTAGATGCGCATTAAGGTAAGTGTGCAGCAACAATTGGATAATGTGACACCATGATCGTCATGTGTGACACCCCGATCACAACTGTACATTCCGCTGCACAATATAAACAAGTCTGGAGCCAGCCCTTAATACTATCCATCTCATCCTCTGCCTCCCCCTGCTCCAGTTGCCTTCAATTTTTCCACCAACAGGGTCTTTTACAATGAGTCCTGCCTTCTCATTATGTGGCCAAAGTATTTGACTTAGAAGAATTACTTTAATTTAAATCAGTGGCCACGTTCCCAAAGGCACTAAAATCCGGACTGGATTTGAACTCGGCATCCAGCATTTCCATTAAATTTGCCAGTAGTCCGAATGCAGAAAGGGTCATTCCCATGCCAGTTCTTTTTCCCTGCATTTTCTGCAGAAACCCCTGCAGAAGTCGGGGGGGGGGCACGACCCTGCTGAAACCGGACTTCAGCAATCCAGTCCAGATTTTAGTGCCCTCGGAGGAGAGCAAAGGAGAAGAGCCAGAGACCGGGGTGAGTGGGGGGATGGGGTGGAGGATGTCCTTCAGGTGCCCACTTCCCCTTGAAGGTGATGAAAGCACTCTGATTCGGGGAGGAGGAGGCGAAGGGGGGGCAGCAGCAGGCATGGGAGAGGAGCAGGATCCACCACCACTGCCAGCATGCTGCCGCTACCACTTCTACTACCCCTGCCATCACTGGGCGCTTGGCTTCCCTTCAGGTTAGGAGGAGGAGAAGGCTGGCAGCAGAGGCAGCAGTGACTCCTGTCCAAAAACCGCCACACCGTGCCATTCACTGGTGTGACTGCGTGCACTCGCGGGTGAAATTTGGGAACAGCCTGATGCAGCAAAACCTAGATTACTCCAGACCAGTGTAATCTGGGTTTGCACTAAGTGGGAACAAGCCCAGTGTGACTCAAGAATGGATCCCCAGATGTTGTGAATCACAACTCCCATCATTCTTTGCCATTGGCTGTGCTGGTTGAGGCTGATGGCAGTTCAGGCAGTTCAGTCTATAGGGCCACTGTTGGAATGTTCTGATTCAGACAGAAATTCAGTGCTTACTAAGGAAGATCACAAGCTCTGTGTCTGTACTGACTGCCCTCCATTTGCTTTACTCTGTCAGCGACATGTGAGCTGCTCTTCTAATTGCCATTTCTGTCACAAATTTCTATACTACTTCCTATCAAAAATCTCCAAGTGGTTTAGAAAAGAGGTAAAGTAATATACATAAAACATTGTTAAAAACAAATAGAAAGTTAAATCCATTCTATGCAAGTCAAAAAGCATCTGCCTAGATGCCTAGAGATAAAATAATTTACATAAAACTTTGTTAAATACAAATAGAAAGTTAAAACTGATCTATGCAAGATCAGGCAGTGTGATTTTTTTTTAAACATGGAATAATGGTTCCATGAAAGTGTTTGGCGTTCACACCAAATCTAGATATCTAGGTCAGATGTCTTTTCTGTGGCACAGTTCTCCAGACTGATGCTGTCTCCAGAAGAGATGTAAAACCTGGTATTATTCACATGTTTAGACTGAATAGCTCCTGAATATGGGGTGATATCCTGCAATAACATTTTTGTGGGCTTTTCAGTTCCCAACCTGGCTTTTTAGAATAAGGAAAAGAACTGTCAGGCTGAAAAAGCCCATATAAGGAAAAATGTCGTGATGTGTGCAAGAACAGGTAACTAGGAGTCAAGAATCACCAGACTGTCACCAGTTCTTGAAGGCTGAATGAAGTAAGAATTACAACACAGGGATTGAGCAAGAGTTGAGTAAGACTGGGTAACAATTGTGAAATGCCAGGATATGACACACCAACTCAGATAGTGGGAAGATATAAAACTAGGCACATACGGCTGTGTGTTGCCTTGCCTAGCTGATTGCCCTTCGGGGCCGAGATGGAATGATGTAAGGACTGCAACCGCTACGCAATAAACCTCTTCGGAGAATTTACGGCGTCCCTGTCTGTTTGTTTACACTGGCAGCAGTAGGAATCTGCAGGCTTTCCCGGGATCGGAGAAACCAATGCGTTTCAGCATCTTGAACAGCTACGCTGAAGGGATCTGACAGCCTAAGTTCTACAGAGGCAGAGACGGAAGATTGATTCTAGCCAGCACGAACCAAGTGCAACTCTGCAATGCAATGGCGATGCATTATGAACGGGGGGTACCTGACACCCCACTACCCCCTAACAAGGGTTATGGCTGCCCAGAGCGTTAACCCCGCGCGTGCTGGATGGTTCAACTGACTGTGAGTGCCGAAAGGCTAAGTGGAAAGACAATCGGACGGCTGTCTGATTGTCTGTTTTGTGTGTCTGTTTTTTGTCACGTTTGACAGAAGAAGGAGGGAGGAAATTGCACTGCTTGAGAGATGGAAGCTGCACGTTTTCCGAAACTGGATGAGACGAACTTTTCTGTATGGTGTGTTTACACTTAAGCGCTGCTTACCAGAGAACGAGTCTGGGATACCCTGATATCCATGAATCTCAAACGGCCTTATCAAGAGTGGTTTGGTCTAGGAGGCTGTGTGCCTGCAAGATGCGAAGGGGACAAGACCCTACTAGACATCTGGAGATCATGGCAGATTTGCAAGTTGCAACAAGGGGAGTCGAAATCACCCCAGTGCAAAAGGCATTTATCCTGTTAGGAAGTTTGACTGATGAGTTTGAAAATATCCTGTGGAGCCTACAGTGTGTTGACCAGAGGCAGCTGACTGCAGAGATGGTGGCATCACGAGTCTTGGAGGAAAGCCAGCGTAGGGACTACGAGGCAAAACTCCAGAGACAAGAGACAGGATTGAAACAAACTCAGTCAATCGAGACTTTCAAAGACAGTGAGCCTGGAAAAACAGCTTTGTCCAGAGAGAGAAGATGCTGGAGCTGTGGTAAAAGTAATAATCTCACCAAGGACTGTAGAAAGTTGGCTGAGGAAAGAGCCAAGAAGCAACCCAAGTATGCTGCAAGCAAGAAAGGGGTTGTGGCAGTTGTAAAGAACTGTGATTCTATAGCCTGTGTGGCTGCAATGGGAACTGTGAAAATACCAAGTTTTGGAAAGGATTTTTCAAATGTATTGTGTGTTCCTGAATTGCAAAACTGTTTAATCAGGGAATCTGAGCTAACAAACAGTAGTTATACTTTATGTTTCAAGGGGAATGATTGTACTATTAGCATAAATGATGAAATTTGTGCTAGGGCAGTCAAGGGAAACAAAGTGTATGTAATGACTGACGGGCTTGAATGTGCGCTAGCTGATAAGGTGTCTTCGCACTTGAATTGCGCCCATTATTACCATACAGTCATGGGACATGTAAGCTTCACAAGTGTGGGGAAACTAGAGGAAGTGTGTCCAGAATTTCAGCTGGAAAATTGTTCAAACCAGTGGGATTGTTCAGTTTGTAGCAAGGGAAAGCCTGAGGTTTTTCCTGTAGCCAAGTTTAGCAAATGCACGACTGAAAGACTGTTTCAGATTATGCATGCAGACTTAGCTGGCCCTTTAGCAAAGACTATGGGCGGGAATCAGTATTTTATAGCCATTGTGGATCAACATACAAAGTATTTGCATATGATACTAATGACAGAGAGAAGTGAAGCACCACAGCAATTGTGGGGGGAGGCAATTTTGATCGTTAATCATGTTGCTAACCATACTTCGAAGTCTTCTGTAAAGAAAATGCTTTATCATATGCTGTATGGTAGACCATCGAACCTTAAATGTCAAAGAGGTTTTGGGCAATATGCAAATGTATATGTACCTGCAAATTTCTGGAAAAGGTTAATGTTTGTGGGGTATTCTGGAAACAGCTGTAGATTTTGTTCAGGTCATGGAGAAATCTTACTGTCCAGAAGTGCCAACTTTGAAAACCATTCCAACTGGGAAAGGCTCCACACTAACAAGGAGGTTTTTCTCAAGCTAGGGCAGAGTGCCACAGATGCCGGAAATGGAGTGGCACTAAAGCAAGAAGGTTCTACAGATAGTGAGACTAGCACTTCTGCAAATGAACAAACACAAACACAGCCTAGTTCAGATAGTGAAAAAGGAAAAGGAAGGACAAAGGAAATCCTACCAAGGAGAACTCAGAAAGTTAGAAAGCCCCCAGATAGGTTTGTAATACAGACTGCAAACGCTTGCATAGTGATAGCAGGAGGCAAGTGGATATTCAAGAGGCAGGAAATGCCAGATGGAACCCAGAAATACGGAGATAGAGACAGCAGAAAGGTGAATGAGCCTAAGGTACTTAAAGAGGACCAAAGAAAGAGAGTCAGTAATCCAGGGCAGTGGGCAAGAGCTGAAGTGCTCTGTGGCATAGTTCAAAAGGTATAAAGTGTAAATAGCATCTACACACATCCACACATTTTTTGGAGGGGAATGTCAGGCTGAAAAAGCCCATATAAGGAAAAATGTCATGATGTGTGCAAGAACAGGTAACTAGGAGTCAAGAATCACCAGACTGTCACCAGTTCTTGAAGGCTGAATGAAGTAAGAATTACAACACAGGGACTGAGCAAGAGTTGAGTAAGACTGGGTAACAATTGCGAAATGCCAGGATATGACACACCAACTCAGATAGTGGGAAGATATAAAACTAGGCACATACGGCTGTGTGTTGCCTTGCCTAGCTGATTGCCCTTCGGGGCCGAGATGGAATGATGTAAGGATTGCAACCGCTACGCAATAAACCTCTTCGGAGAATTTACGGCATCCCTGTCTGTTTGTTTACACTGGCAGCAGTAGGAATCTGCAGGCTTTCCCGGGATCGGAGAAGCCAATGCGTTTCAGCACCTTGAACAGCTACGCTGAAGGGATCTGACAGCCTAAGTTCTACAGAGGCAGAGACGGAAGATTGATTCTAGCCAGCACGAACCAAGTGCAACTCTGCAATGCAATGGCGATGCATTATGAACGGGGGGTACCTGACACCCCACTACCTCCTAACAAGAACTTACCTCATCTGGATGACAGGTCCCATAATCCACCATTTTGGAAGTGACCAATATGCATGTGCAGAGCCAAAATGGCAGCCATGCAAGCACACAGGGCAGCAATTGTGTCATGGGCATCCCAGGAGCAAGTTCTTTCACTTGCCTCATGCAGTTGCCATGTCCTCTCTGCAAACAGCATTTATTCGAGAAGTGCTTTCTTCCAGAATACAACTATATTGTGTAATATTTAGCTGCTGTCTACAGGCAGCCTGAGGCTGTATCCTCTCAGTAGTAGGATGCAGCCATGACCCACACCGCTGGGGTGGGAGGCACAGTGAACAAATGGAAATCTGCGATTTTCATTACCTGGGCAAAACTTGGGTACGTAACTTCGTTTACATGCAGACAGTGATTGCATGCTTTAATATTTTATGGTTTAAATGGGTTCATTTTATATGTAATAACCCATCCTGAGACCCTTGGATATAGGGTGGGATAAAAAAAAATTAAATGAATCAATAAATAAATGTTCCACTATATTTGATATTCTGGAAGAAAGCATGAATTTTCTGGAATATCCATGCTTTATTTCAGAATATCCAAATATAGTGGAATAAGTAATATTTGGATGCAGCCTTCCTCTCCCCTACCCACCTATATGGGGGAGGAAAGGCATCTAGGCCGTTATGAACCATCCTGAGAGTCATTCCAAGTGGATGGCCAGGAAATAAGCCTGTGGAGCTCCAGGGTGGCTCCAGGTCTGGTTGTAGATGGCTCCATACGTTCACCCAGATCCCTAGACTCCTGGACATTGGTCTTAGGGCTAACTAGTGGACTGTGGTCTTAGGGCTAACTAATGCCCAAATGGATATAGCCAGTTTGATTTTGTGGTTGGAGAGTCACATCTGGTAGTCTCCCAGTTTGATTCTGCTCTCCTACACAAGGCCAGCTGGGAGACCTTGAGCTAATCACAGCTCTCTTTCTGAGTCCCCTTAAGGACGAGAAAAGCAGAGTATGGGTGCATATTCTTTCCCCTGCCTTGCCAACATAAGCATGGGTATGGCATCTGAATGGCAGAGTGGGAAAAAGAAGTCTCAGAGCCCTTTTGTCAGCACTACTGTATTCACACCCAAGGGAACTTACTGCTCTCAACAGAAGCCATCTTGTCAGACGTTAAATTCAGGAAATGAGCACATGCTTCAGATATTCAGCACTAGTGACCTAGGTTTCAACTTGACGACCTTTTGTTCAGCTTCGAAGCAGACAATTGCAAGTGCAAAGTAATAATGCCACAGCAAACCTTACTGTGTTTATTAGCAAGGAGGTGAAAGGCCACACTTGGAAGTTTCTGAGCAGTGCACACATGACCTTTGCTGCCAAAGTGATCATAAAGTGCAGTCCACAGACAGAAAAGTGGTCACAAAATGCCATCGTAGGCAGCAACCTCTTGGCCGCATAATCTAGGCTGTGGTGACCTCAGATCAGCATCATCTACAAAAAGTAACAAGCCCCAGTTAATTGACTCATTTCTTCCCCCCATCGTTAAATAACGGGAAGTGGCTTGTTGGCTCATTTTTGACTCTGACAAAATTACTGATATCAGTAACTGTCTCCTGGCATAAATAATAAAAAGGTTTGTCACAGAAAGTTCATGAATTATTTAGATTCATCAAAGGCAAAGAAAACAAGCATACAAAAAAAAAAGTGGAAATCACCTCACAGAGAAGGGAACCCTAGCAGATATGGATTCACTGAGAGTCTGTGAGGAAGTGTGCCCATATGCCAGGCCGCTACCACTGTCCCTCCAGGTGCCGCAATCTTCATTAGCTGTGGACAAGATAAAACCTGTCCATGACTTCTCCGGGAAAAGCTGGTGAACTCCCAGATCCACTGATCACACTCTCCTCCAGCTGCAAGTGTGTGGGATGATGTGACTGCAACTGTGCAGTTGCACACTGTGCACCAATCGCCATGGCAATGTCCCAGCACAAGCCAAGCCATTTGCACTTCAAGTGCTGGTGGTCCAGTTGGGAAGTGCAGCAGCACTTCAAGTGCAGATGGCTCCTTCTGCACCTGAACAATAATTCTGTTCTAGTAAGCAAAGAGTGACTGGCGCTCAGAAGTGTCACAGAAGGTCTTTGGGTCTCATAGGAGAAGGACTCTGGACATGGGCTTCATCCAGTCACCCACCCGAGGACTTCATGAAGACACCCTGTGAGAGGGCAGGGCAAATTATGGTCAGATCAAGATTTCCTTCAATGTGTAGCAAATTGAGGGACTGTTGCAATCTGCACTGTGTGGCCTGCTCTCATGGAGGTGTTAGGAAAACTGCCACTCTATCAGCAATTTCCATCCATGTGAGTTTCTTAATGAGCAAAAGGTCAGAGAGAATTATTTTCATCTATGTTGCAACGTAGGAAAACTTGCCTTCCAGAAATCCCATCAGGACAAGCTTCAGCCTTCTCATATTATAGCCTGACTTTTATCCCTACCCCAGCCGGAAGTTACAGTACTCATGATAATGCCTTCCAAAGTGAATTTGCATCTAATTTATTCACAATAAGGAGGAAGAGTACATATCAGATTTCTCTGATATGCACAGTAAAGGCAAAATAAGAGCATAGTGTAAACAAAGTTCACATCTGACTAGCTCAGACTGGTTACTCTTTGAAGTCTGCCAAATCATTCTTTATCAGAATTACATTTTATCAGTCCTTTGTGAAGACACTGGCCTTCTTAATGCCTTAGAGAAGGGGAAAAGGTCTGCTTCTCTCCACAGGGTCCTGCTGTAGCTTGCATTAGCATGTGGACAATAGGCCCCTAATCTAGGATGTATTCCAGAAGGAAGCCAAGTGCGATCTAATAATGTACAACAGTACTATGAGTGGATTTAATGAAATATGGGTCCAAAAGTGCGCCTGGCACTAATAGATATGAAGTATTTTCTCTTACTAAAACAGAAAAGCTTTTTAGGGTGTTTTTCCACTGTCACTAGAAGTACCCATTAAGTACCCATTAATGGGTACAAAAATGCCATTATGTACCCATTAATGGGTACTTAATGGGTACTTTTTAGTGACAGTGGAAAAACACTCTTAGACAATCTTCCAGAATCTGGAAAGATCTGTTCTTCAGCAAACACAAAGGAGCAACTTGATTTGTTTTTGAAGGACAACTGATCAATACATTATCTGGTGGGTGGGAGCATCAATAACTGAAGAGGTAAAAGAATTCAGCCAAATAATCTAGCATCTGATCAAACAGATGAGGCTAATGTCCATAAATCAACTGAAATAATACAGTAGATGTTCTTGTGCCCCAAAATACTGAAAAGCTGGGTGAAATATTGGAGGAAATTGAAGGAGAAAATTATTTTACTAATGATTTTCATTACCCACATTATTATCGACAGTAAGCCACCGAAGATCCTAAGCATCAAGTTAATAATCCACATTGTTCATTAATCCATATCAAAGAAGCGGATATGGCGTCTGCCTCAGAGAACTACTTTCCCATTACATGAAGGCGATTCAGCTTGACTTTATAAAATATAGCAGGCTGAGTGCAGAAGATCAGCTTCGAATGGCATCAGTCATCTCCAGTACTTAACTCAATGAATATTGTCAGGATACAGATAATGATATATGGGCAGGGAATGAGCTTAGACACTTCCCTCCTATCTTTCAACAAGGAATGGCTCTATTTATTACTCTACTTACTTTCAAACCTCTTACTGAAGTTAAAATGGTTTCCTTCTCAGAAGAGACAACAATAAGCTAATGTTGTGTTCAGACATGGGGGTATCTCTCTATACCAGTGATGCCAAACCTTTTGAGCTCGGTGTGTCAAAATTTGCAAGAAAACGTAGCTTAACTCGGGTGCTGTGTCACATCTAGAAATATTCATAATTTTGTGATATTTGTAGTTCTAGTAAAAAGTTATATTTTGACATATGTATTTTATTAAAAGCAAAAACAAATAACTCTTTACATTAGTGCCTTTTGTTGCTAAATTTTCAATTGAAAGTTGGTATTTCATACACTTCAAGAACAAGCAAACACTACACGCCCAGGTGCCAGGGTGACCATGTGTGTCACCCAAAAGGGCTTGGTGTGTCACCTGTGACACGCGTGTCATAGGTTGGCCATCACCGCTCTATACCATCTGAATCAGGAGAGGTGGTGGAAGTGATTGACAGGTACCTGGAGGCAGCAATGGGCTGGATGACGGCCAATAAATTGAAGTTGAATCCAGACAAGACAAAGGTGCTGTGTGTCACAGGGTCTCGGGTCTGGGTAGTTGGGAGATAGCCTGTCCTCGATGGGGTGGCTATGCCCCGGAAGGGACAGGTGCAAAATCTGGGGGTACTCCTGGACTCTGCACTAACA